>JAVANC010000009.1:26813937-27413937 GCA_033319125.1 Parnassius glacialis | reverse complement strand
ATTATGGTCATATTCTTTTACAAGGCTTCCGATAAATGGCGATAATATAACAATCTCCTACTTACCAGATATCTTGCCTGGTGACTGTAGAAACGTCAGTATTAACGAAAAAAATAAACATTATTATATCAGAAACCTTATAAAACAATTAATTCATGTTTTAGGGCAAAGAGTGTTTGGTGGAACATCTGGCGTGGTAACGCGTGCATTAAATAACTTTAGCAACCTTTTATGACAACGTTAGGGCTATAAGTATGAAATTATTTACTTTAACTATCCACATATCTGCCATCTCAAGGGATGGTCATTTATTCTTTTGCAATAGAACTGTGGACTTTATTGGTCTATAAAATAATTTTGAACCGATTCCTAAGATATTTTTTTCTCAAAACTACGGAGAAAAATTAAATCGATTTTGGTAAAGTCTAGCCTATCCTACTCTCTACAGAATCAAATTCTGAACCAATCGAATTTTATTCAAACTTATTTAAATTTCGAACTCCCGAAATCGTAGCTAGCGTACAATCGAATAGTGGTTCAAATTGGAATTATCATAACGGAAGACTTCAGCTGCTCGTTGCTAGGTGGCACTCGTAAGCGGGAACGCTTTTTCTTGATTAGTTTGTCCTATTTATGTAATAAAATATTTAAGAAGTAATATTTTAATTTATTAAAAATAATTTCCGGATAATGAAATATCCGCTAATGGCGCTGATAACGCTTGATTATAACTCGATCATGTTTCTTGATTCGAATTGAATACGAAAACAATTTCGGAAGTAAGCTTTAGATCTTTTTGTAGTAGTGTGAGGTCTTGCGTTATCAAGAAGGTATAATGGCGAAGAACGATTGATAAGTCGTGGTTGCTTCTGTGAAGGTTTCTCCATCATTGGTTGAAGTTCTTGTTAATCCCACAAACATCCGCTATTATTAATACACCGGATTTCAAAAAGCTATAACGAATTTCACCATGAAGTGATGATCAAACATTTACGATTACTTTTTGTGAGTTTGCTTCATTTTTGGGTATTTCTCCAGTATTAGACCTGGGTCAAGCCATTGCGTTTTTGCTTGTGATTATCGTAGAAACTCCACTTTTAATTACACGTCACAATTCTGTTCCGATTTTATTATTATATTCTGTAAATACTTCTAAAAACAACGTACCCATTTTTCGAGTTTATTATTTTATCAATTTGTCAAATGAATCAATATTGTGAGGAAACTAACATCAAAGACCCTGATAAAATTCCTTAGTTCTAGGTCCTCCTCGTTGTTCTTTCTTCAAGTCGAAGTGTCCACTACGAAAGCAAATACACCAAAAGCGCACAGTAGTTTCGTTAGTCATTCATTATTATTGCGAACTTAATCTGCTGCGTCGAAACCAGGTCGATGCCAGTATTAGAAAATTATTCAATATTTTAGGTCTCCATCTTCAACTCAAGTACTGAATGTAAAAGCAATTCAAACAATAAAATTTCATAAAAAAAATTAAATATAGAATGTTCAGTATTAGTTAATGTTTTACTCACATATCTTGGACTAGGCTTAATTTTAATTCAAAATATCTTAACGACAATTTTATTCTTTAACCTCTATTACAACAATTTTGGTGCACGATATTATGTATACTGTATACTGTGTATACTGTATACATATGTATATGTATGTGTACATAAATATGTGTATACATGTATTTTTATACATACAATTTAATATTCGCAATATAAACAGCATTGTAAGCAATATGTTTACTAGTCTTTCATTGTTGGACTGTATTCCGCAACCGTGCCCAGTAATTACTCTGGTGACAAAACATGCTATTCCCAAAACTCGAGAGAACTGCCGGCTATAAAAGTCACATGCCCGCTCTCGGCTTATTATGGCTGTAACAATTTAAGGAAGCCAAAAGGGTGGCTCAGAATTTCGTAGAAAACTTTTGTTTGTGTCTTTAGTGCCCTAGATTGTTTTATAAGCAATGTTTACACCAGTTATTTTACGACCCAGTTGTTGTGTTGATGAATAATTCCACACTACTTTTGTATAATATTTATTACCTTTGAACAATTTGTGCAGTAAAACTTAAAACAATGCTTTAAGATCACTTTTTATCATTGAAATATATAGAAGCTATTTTAAAATATTATTATTAAAATATTTTGTAATTTTACTCCCGTTTTGATGTTTTGGTGTAGTTCAAAGTAATTTATCAATTCTGCACTTCACAAATGTAAAATACTATAGACACATTTTTAACGTCATCCGAAGAAGCATAATATTTTTTATTTTAAAAAATAAAATTGAAATACTTTTGTTTTTATATAATTATATCTGGTAGCACGGAGGCACTTGCTTTTAATGTTGTACTATGTGCGAGCCCTGAAAGCAAGAGTAAAACTATTAATGTACTGATTCACCAAGTGCGCAGTGATGAAGAAAACAACCTTAAGAGTCTGCACGTCTGAGCATTTCTAATATTACGAGGATAAGTGAATTTCCGTCCTTGCTGAAAAACCCTTTTAGAAATGAAAGATCTATGCTTAATAGTGTAAAGGGTAAAGACTTAAGCACACTTTACTTTATTCAAATATCTGTTAATCAAATTTAATAATAAAAGATAAAGTATATACACAAAAATAATGCATCCGTCACGTTGAGTCACAAGTCTATGCCGGGTGCATTTAGTACATTGTAAGCCCTGTTAGTGTTTTAAAAGTTAATAGACATTTATCAAACGGCGATGATGTGTATGATGTACTTATCTGATACGAGTATTATATAATGTAGCTGTTTACAAGTACCAGCAGACATTAATAAATAAAAGTATTCTCTAAATAATTTTTAATTAAGATAATATAAAGTCAGCTCACACCGATTCGAGAAGGTAGGCGGCACAGCGAGCTTTTTCAAGATTTTTTTTTATAGGATAAGGGTAACAAACGAGCACACAGTCCACCTGATGGTAAGTGGTTGCTGCGGCCCATAGACATCTACATCTATCCTCTATTCCAAATCAAAATGTAGATGCGTTGTCACCCGTGAGGACCAAGACCAAGACTCACCAAGCGAAATGCAGAGGTAAACCTCTACTTCACGCTGGTTTTCTGTGAGGTCGTGGTACCACCCCGGCTCGAGCCGGCCCATGCGTGCGACAGCAAAAGCTGCCGCGTGGCTCTACCACTGTTTTTTTTCTGAAGTGCTTATAATTTTGTTCACCGCCGAGTACGTGGTAGATCAGAACTATTTTATTGGTGCCGGCGGGAAGGGACCCACGTGCTCACGTACTTTAAAATTTACGGAGAAAGCCCTTATTTTTTTTTAATTAATAAAATATTTTTGACTTTGGTGGTAGATTATAATAGATTTAAAAATGAATCATAACTTTTTCAATTTACTTTTTTAATTTTACTTATTTAATAAGAGAAAAAGTTTTTTAAAAACAATCCAATCCAGTCTTTTTAAAATACTGCATAGACTTCAATACGTTAAATCTACATTTGGAAGAAGAGATATAAAAGATAGAAGTTGCCTTTATTTCAGAAGCCTATAACCATACACCGATGTCAATGTGTTTTGTGACCTAATTAACTCTTTTAGATGCTACATTGTATGCTTAATTAAACGTGATTATTTTCTAATTAATATTTTTATACGTGGTAGACCCATGTTACAGTTATATTAATATTACTGTTGTAGCACGAATGTGTCGACTCGACCTTTTCGAAATTGATCGAAATTTGTAGATCTCTATGGGCCACAGCAACCACTTACCATCGGGTGAACTGTGTGCTCGCTTGTAACCTATAAAAAATATATATTAATTATTCCTTTGCCTTGGCTTGCCTTGCTGCTCCGTAGCATACGGATATTCATTTGAATACGGCCCAGCGGGCCGCAGGTTTGATTCCCACATGGTAAAAGTAATATTGGTATGGCCTACAAATAACTCTTAGATTCTAGGTGTTTGATGTGTGTCCACGTATAACTTACATATGTGCATCTCTATGATATGATAAAAGGATACTAGAGGAATTTCTAGTATGTGGGTAATAGTTTTTTAGACATCAATATCTCGCTTTTAAATTTTGATTTTATTGACTATACAAAAGTGATAGAATGTGTGTTCCTGTATTTCGTTACCATCTTGATGAGTTTAATTCTAATTGTAATTCATCAAAGAATTGCGACATGAAATGAAAAACGGATTATTGAATACACAACCAGTTTTTAAAATTAACATTCGGTAGTTCTCTAAAACTTTATTGAGTTTCCTTAATTAACTTTCACATCCAACGTACCCACGATATATTATAAATGTATTGTAGGAATGTTGCTTCCATCATAATCAAGACTAAACTACTGCTGAATAATAATCTCGGGTGCACGTCGGCACAGAGCTCGAACTCAGCGAACGGTGCTTCTAAATGTTTAAAAATGTATTACTTTTAATAAAAGCTAATTAAAGTTGTATTTCAAAACATTTACTTGGCCTTCGGTCCCTTCTCAATTTACAAATTGCCGTCGTATTCAATCCGGTTCAGTCTTGAGCTTGTTAATATCGGACTAATGGCTACCCAATAAACTTTAAAGGCGACCTTATACGACGATGTCTTATGGTTATTTTTAAATGTGAAAATTGTTACGTTGCGCGGTTCGCGCACCGGCTGCCTAACAATAAAATGGTTTCCCGACCCAAATTATATGATAAGCGGCTTGTTAAATTTGGACGATGTCGGAATTGTTTTTGAGTACCGACGGACTCTTAATTCGGAGCTTATTGTTTTTTTTGTATAATGATGTTCTTATTTATGTTTAAAAGTATTAATTAAAATAAATTTAAAAGATACCGAAAACATTATGGCTATTAACATTTATCAATAGGCATCATAATCATTTGCATATAAATTATTATTTTTATTATTTTATGAATTTTTATTATTTATTATTTTTATATTATTATTAATATTTTTATTACAATTGAATTCATATACTATATATACACAAACAATGGGAATATTAACTTACAAAGGGCTGATATTTGCTCTTGGATCTTAATATTTTTTTATTAAAAAACATAACATAAACACTCACGCCTGTCACCCAGAGGGGCAGGCAGAGACTTCGGACTTCCATTTGGCACGATCCTGGCACACCTCTCTTGCCTCCTCCACATCCATATACATTAATCTGATTCGTTTTCAATATATCGTCAATTTGGTCGATAAAACTTCACCTAGGGCGTATCTTCCCGACTCTGCCGTTCACTTCTGCAACATAAATTTGCTTTGTCACTCTTTCCTAGTTCATTCTTTCTATATGACCAAACCACCGAAGCATTTCTTTCTCAATCTTGGTCACAACGTCATTTTGCAAACCACACTCTTCTCTAATCACACAATTTCTCACCCTGTAGTTCAGATTCAGCCCTAGCATACTCCTTAATGACCGCATTTCTACAGCATTTATTCTGCTCTCATGCTTCTTCTGCCCGACCCAACTTTTACTGCCATACATTAAAGTAGGGACTAACAAAAATTTGCTAACACATATTAAAAATCGAAAGCGTTAAATAAACAGTTATTATAGATTATATATGTTTTCATTTTTGTAATTTGGATATACACTTGTAATTGTTTGAGAATTTAAAAAAAACAAGTAGAAGTGTGAATACAAATTACGAAAATTATACTGTGGTTTCACCAATTGCCAACCATCGCAAGTATAAATGATATAAATGTTTTCATCCAATTATTGTTCAGATATATTATATTTTAAATGTATGTTTAAAATATACAGAATCAGATGATGTCTGCCTTTGAAACTGAAACTCACACTAATATTATGTTATTATACATTATTACATCCGTATAGCTATTTTGCGAACAGTATAGCTGCTCACTGTACGTTTTGGAACCAAAATATCGTAAACAAATTAAAGTTGAAAAAATCCCCGCACTGTACGCGCTTGTCCTTATAAATAAGGGGTCATTGAATGAAACACAGTGTAAACCAATTAAGAAACTTACGACCAGAACTCATTGTAAAACAATAAATACTACAATTCTACACATCTACATTCGGCATCATGCCCTATTAATTACGAATCACGTTTTTAAGCGAATGTCTGCGTCTACAAATGAGCTTGAAAATAACTTCTGATTAAATATGCGAAAATATATAGCGTCGGAACACTTCCCCTTAAAAACGCTTTTTATTCTCTTCACTAATAGAACAATGATATAGAAATTTAAACACTAGTGCACTTTTCGTTCTAAGATTTCATCTCAGTAATTATAACAAAAAGGTTAATTGCCATGAATAAGTTATAAAAAGAGTAAGATGCATCAACACAACAATATTTTAGATTTTTACTGTGTAGATATTAAAAGTTAATAACAACATATTTAACATCGTTGCCAAGACTGACAAATATCCTGTTTTTGGTTGACAGCCGCCGGTATTTTTTTATTCAGCTGTTATCAAAAAGATGCTGGTGCCCATCTCCTGGTTTACTGGCCTTCTTTCGCTTCTTGCGACACCAGTGGCATGATATGGGGT
Organism: Parnassius glacialis; assembly: GCA_033319125.1. Classification (NCBI taxonomy): domain Eukaryota; kingdom Metazoa; phylum Arthropoda; class Insecta; order Lepidoptera; family Papilionidae; genus Parnassius; species Parnassius glacialis. The sequence goes on along the minus strand of JAVANC010000009.1, from coordinate 27,407,379 downwards.
GGTGGATATTCTTGCAATGTCACAACACTATTAATTATTTAAATCGATTAAATAAATAAAAATAAAGGATAGTCAAAAATCAATATAGAGCTAAATTATGACGTATGGTTAAAACCTCAAAAAGTATATAAAATCCCGAAAACATGTATTAAGAATAATGCAGTAATAAAACTTCAAGTAATCAGTAGTACCAAAGCTTATCTGACCATGCTCGCTCTGCCATATCTCATGATAACCATCTCGTATACTTCATACAATTGAGTAGATTCCACAATCAAAATCTCTTCCAATAGTTGGACAAGTAGCGGTAGAATGTTTTCAAAAGAAGGCTCTATAAATCTCGTTAATTTATATCCGAAAACATAATAAGAGGAAAATGGTATTCACTACGCTGCAAGCTACATAGTGTCTCGGTCGCCTCACTGTGTTATTTATAGCCCACACTTCTTCGGCATCAAGCATCTATAAAAGTAAATAAAGTTCATGAAATAGCTATAAATCTAGTACAAAGAGGACGATATACTCCATGTCCCGGCAAAGGCGTGCTTTTGGAAAGGTATGGCAATATTCTGACACTCTGTTTGAATTATAAATGCTGGTACAATAAAGACCAGTCGTGCTAAATATTTCCATAAATAATATGAGGTATGATTTACGACTAGCGCCTACTATATTAGTAACTAAAAATATCCAATATTTTAAGTTCGTTTGAACTGAGAAGTTGCTCTAACTTTCTATTTGTTTTTGACGCCTCAAAAAGAGGATAATGTAGTTAAGCGAGATGTTTGTGAGCCGATAATTTTGTAAAAGGTTATATAAGTACATACTTGTTAGGAACATAGATATAAAAAGTTCTAGACTCTCTAGACTCTTACACGTGTGATTACATAACATTTTGACAGGGAACTGAAAAGCAATATATTATCCCGTAAATCAATTTGTTAAGTTTAAGTTAAACTAATTGCTTTACCATCTTTCGCTACACACCACTTACCACAGGTACCAGGTGAGATAGTAATCAATCACCGGCTAATATGTAAGAAAAAGTCTGTTTATAAAATCTTGCTTGGATTTAGTTAACAGTAACAACGTAGCCTTGTAATATGACTTTGGGAAATGCCATAAAGATCATACGAAATTTGACGATGAGCAGTATATCTTTGCTGCAAATCGCCGTGTAGTGAATCAATCAGCAGAATCTTTACTGATATTAGCTCAAAATAATATAAAACTGTGATTTCCAAGCCATCTGCTAAACGTGATATCTGTGGTAAATACTGGGGACATAGAGACAATCCATGTAAAGCAGTGGACTTTACAAAATATCAAGACCGGTGATAGGGTAATAGCGGAGGCTGACAACGCGTGCTGACAAGCGTGGCGATTACGGCAGACCTTCCCAATCACGGGAATCGGCACATATTTAGCCATGAGCTGTTACGGGTTGATAGGAAGGAGAAGTAACATAATATATTACACTGATCATATTCTGGAACAATTTATGACTGAAATAACAAAATCAAAAAAATATTACATAACGTTCTCCAGATTGATTTTAACTAGGGATATTATAGTTGCAGCTGATCTACGTTTTGTACGTGACAGAGATTCGCTACAGCTGTGTGTTATCACTGCAGCACGAATTGCTCGGCTCAATTGTGGAAAGGCCACGCCATCATAGAATTTCAGCATAAAGTAACAGCATTCGAGAATCGTACCAAAATCAACTCGGTGCTCAAAATTTATAGCATTTATTCTTAATTACTAGTATCGATATTTTTTTGAAGTATTCACCTTGATAATTTATTAACCATATGACTTAATGTCCGATCATCACACTGACCACTATTTTTTAGACTCCTCAGGGATTTTCAATTTATAGCAAGTCGGTGCACATGAGTGGCCAGAGGTGAAGGGCCGGCACGAGGTAGCTTGGCGAGAATACTTCAAATATATGTTTGGTGGACTGCGGCGAGAGGGATGTCCTCTACCATTGCAGCCGAGGTGGAGACGCGAGGTAATAGGAGTGTTGGTATGGCGATGCGCCTATCACCCTATCCTTCGCGACTTTGGTAAGACCGCACCGCTGATGTCATGGTGATAAGGCAGCGGGAGTGCTGGTGTTGCGAGGTGCCGCTCTCTCTACTCTAAACAGTAGAATTTCACTGGCGGCGAATCCATATACTAGATCCGCTGCTGATTTCGGGAAGCTTCATGCTTACAAGCGCTCGTTTTTCTTATATAGAAGTTGGAAGCCGCGAAGGAAGGTACCTTGAAGGAGGATACCTTGAATTGTGGTTCACCTTACCTGAAAAGAAAAAAGGGAAGAAGTTGTCCTCTTCTAAAGACGACGTTGAGGCGAACAACATTGTTGGGGTTGCGAGTAAGTGCGAAAGAGTTCCCATGGCCCTCCCAATATGTAGCTAAGGTAGAAAAAAAGAGAGTTTTTTAACTGGAAGTTAGAGGAGAGTTTTTTTTATTATTTATGTACACGCAACAAGATACAGAACAGTCTTATAGTAAGTTTGTACAAAGGTTCTACTTATTCCATAATTTGCTGAAATATCTTCCAGTAAACCCCACAAAGGAAAATATATTTAAAAGGCAAACTTAGTGCGTAGGCGTACAATACAATACTTAGCGTACAATACTACTGTAAATAATATACAAAAAAAACATACGTAAATTATATTAAATGATACTATGAATAAAAATAAAATAATACCATATATAAAAATAATACATACAATAGCTACATATAATATATATATTACATAATAATAATAAAATAATATATATTTTTTTTATTTGATCAAACGGCCAGTATCAACGGAAATTCATTTTTTATGCAAGAGCATGAGTTACAGAGCACGAGATGCATGCAAGAATGCAATTTTTTTTTCAAGAATGTGTGTGCAAGCACAGGTGCGCTCTCTATTCCTACGCTCTAATTGTCTGATGTGATGGCGATCTGACACGACCGGAAAGGTGTTAGGCGAAGGCTTTACTGGGGTGCCACTGAAAATATTTGTTTTGCCAAAAAAACCAATAACTGGTTTTTACTCACCCGGAATTCAAACCTGGAACCACAACAGTCGTGTCACCACAAAGTAGGAACACAGTGGCACATATATTTCCAATGCTATCCCAATCCGATGAAAATCGCATACAATTAGATTTGTTATTATAAGCCTTAAGGTAGAATTACAGAAAATAGGAAAACCAGCAATGTTTTTTTCATTCATATTTTGAACTGCATACAGAAAGCCTATTCTTCTCACTTATCCAATTTATTTAAGGTATAAATTACTCTGCTTAACCTTAACCGATAAAGGAACGATTTAAATAATTATTTAACACTTCCTGGCGGTACTAAAAATCACACCTTTAAAATACAAATTAAGAGTCTCGCTCTCCTTAACGTCGCTTCAACGCAGGAAGAAATGACTAACAGCCGCTAACAAGGCATCATTATAAGGATGTCGACCTCGAACTTTGTATATCGACATTTTTTGCTCATTTAATATTTTTTTCAAGCCTAGAATTTTATCCTATGTATTATTTCACTTGGCAATGTCATTAAAGACTGCTTAATTTTGATTCCTTTGTTTGAATCTCACCATGAGTTATTATTTTTTTTTACGAAACGAAAATTGTTTGTTTTGGATCTGACTGTATTTGTGATTGTCTTTTACCACTGCTACTGCCTCTGGCTCTACATCCATTAGAATCAGTGCGTTTTTCTGTGATTGCCCGTTTCCTTGTAGAGTTATAACATGTCCTGTGTAGTTAATCTTCTTCTTAAATTTATTGTCGTGTTCGAAATTCACTAGGACATGTTTTAAATGAGTCGGCTTGACCGGGGTAGGACCGCGATTTCACAGTATACCTGCGTAAAATAGCAGCTTCACGCTGCTGTGTTTCGTATGGTGAGTGTAGACAACCGGAGAACATTTCTACTGGAAACGAGGCATTCCATCTTAGTCCTCAGGGTTGACAACGCATCTGAATTTTGATTCCTAATAGAGGATAAATGTAGGTATCTATGGGCCACAGCATCCACTTACCATCAGGTGGACTGTATGCTTGTTTGTCACGCTTATTCTTAAAAAAAACATCATTACGTCACTGTGATCTTGCTACTTTGTAATCTTGCTGAATTGGTCTTGATGGTATTAAAAAGATATCTTCTTAAAAATAATCGATATATTGAGTGTTGAAAATGGTAAGATGTTTCCAGTCCCTATTAATGTTTAGGCAGGTGGTGAAACACACAGACAAAGGCCGGTCTGTATCATTATGCTGTCTTGTTACCGACGCTCGCGCATCCTAACCGGAGCGCGATATAATTTAAAAGATGTAATTACTTTGAATACTAATTGAGTTTTACCTTTTTAGGAATGTGCCCAAGATATTATACGTTTATACGGGTATGTACGAGTATATTTGACTTACTAGTGTAACTTAAAATCATAGGCGTCTTGAATAATAAAGATATATTAAGGAGAATTATATGTACATTATTTTTAATTGTTCTTATAACTTTTATATTCATCCGAGCGACAGATGAAAATGAAAAAAAAATCGAGACGGTTACTGTTATCCGACAAAAAAATCATATGTCTCTGAAAAATAGAAGAGGTATCATGATAATGATGATGCCACGTCTACCGTGGCATCATCATTATCATTACAACCCTTCACAAGTCTACTGCTGAACATAAGCCTCCCCAAAGGAATGCCTTAAAGTACGGTCCTGAGTCACCTGCATCCATGGACTTCCGACATGTCTTACCAGGTAGTCACTCGGTGCGTATCCATCTAGTGGGGGGTCGCCCCACACTTCGCCTACCGGTACGAGGCTGTCACTCAAGAACCTTTTTCCCCATCGGTTGTCTGTTCTTCGAGCTATGTTATGTGGCCGGCCTATTGCCACTTCAGCTGACTTATCCGTTCGGCTATGTCGGTCACTCTGGTTCTACTGTGAATATTCTCATTTCTAAGTTAATCACACAGAGAAACCCCAAGCGTAGCCCTCTCCATAGCTCGCTGGGCGACCTTGAGCTTTCTCATACAGCCGACGATATAGCCCTTATGGTAGAATTGCTGGAGGACCTAAGTACTATGCTCAATGACCTCAATAGTGTAAGTACGTAGGGCTACTATCCGAATACAGAACCAGAGCACGAAACCTATCCAACTGCAGAGAGGTGTGAGACAGGGTGACGTAATATCCTCGAAACTCTTTAGCGCTGCATTGGAAGACGTTTTCAAGCTACTGGGCGGGAAAGGATACGGTATTAACATCAATGGCGAGTACATCTCGCACCTTTGATTTGCCGACGAAATATTCCTTATGACAGAATCGCTGGAGGACCTAAGCACTATGCTCAATGACCTCAATAGTGTCTCCCAAAGGATAGGTCTTAAGATGAACATGGACAAAACAAAAATCATGTTCAACGTCCATGTCACACCTATGCCGGTAGTTTTTGGGAGCACTAAGCTCGAAGTTGTTGATGAATATTTTTACCTGGGACAAATAGTCCGACTAGGTAAATCCAACTTCGACCGAGAGGTCAATCGTCGGATTCAACTCGGCTGGGCAGCGTTCGGTAAATTACGAAATAATATCTTCTCGTCATTTATACCTAAAAACTAGAAAACGAGATTGTACAACCAGTGCGTGTTGCCAGTGATGAGTTATGGATCTGAGACGTGGTCCTTCACTGCTGGCCGTATGAGACGTGGCATAATACATAAATCATCTGTACATATGTATTGTATAAACATAATTAATAAGACTTATGGCTAAATACGCAAACGCTTCTCAATTTAAAGATGTCGTTAAGTCTCGTATCACAGTCGCTTTGACTTGGTGACAGCACGAAATTTAGCGGCATCTTAAAATTGAGGAGCGTTTGTTTATTTGGGCATTGGCCTACTAATAAGAAATATTAATAGATTCATATTCGAGATTTGTTTAGGCAGGTGTAATTATTTATTACACTATATTCATATGTTTTTATTTCTGAATCATGCATTATTAGGTAACATCCAAACTAGGTATTAACTTATTTAAAAAACCGATTTAACAAGTTGTGACTGGTCACAAAGGCAAACATACTGCGTCGAAGAAAACTATCGTAACGTCTCTTCTAAATATAAAAATTATTTCATTCATAACGGCCTATCAAAGGCTGAACATAAACCTCCTTAAATTGCCTCATAAGAAAGATATTTGCGATGCAAAATTACACCCACAGTATGGTGGTTATCATACACCGTCTCTATACGGCGAGAAATAACTTCAACATATTTATGACTTATACAGGCCCAGATCTCTATACCTACCTAGCACCTAGCAGTGAGAATGTTATAGGCTATTTTTTAAACGTCTGCTTTTCTGTAATACTCAATTAGCTCAATAAATATTCGTAGAAATTAAATATCAGTAATATCTGATAAACTTGTATGAGAAGAAAGTGTGCCATATTATTTTAAATCTGCAAAAAAATCAGAACTTAAAAAATACATTTAAGTAAATTGAAAATTTAAAAAAATCCGAAACAAAAAGCTGATGATTTTCAAACGGCTGCAAAGATTTTTTTATTCATACTTAGAACACTCTCGATCAAGTCACCTTTCGAACAAACACAAACTAAATCTATATCGGTTCAATGGCTTGGGAGCTACGATGCTACAGACAGACACACAGACACATAGATACACACGTTAAACATAAAACACCCCACTGTTTGCGTCGGGGGTTAAAAATATTTTTCGTTTGATGTCATTTCAAATTCGAATATTAGTTTTCTTAAGATTTAAATCTAAGTCCTTGAACTGTATCCAGAATTCTTAATACGGGGCTCAACTTTAATAGAACACAAGTCAAGCTTTCGTTTCAATGAACTCATCAAAGAGGAACTTTAGACATTATCACATTAGTGCGGTCAGTCGATAATTAACCACTACGTCCATGGGCGTTCACATATACATCATTTATGTTTAAGATGTTACACGGGATTATTACACACGGAAAGATCGAGTTAATCGTCTAGAACAGTTAATTTTGGACATATGCTGTTCGTTGTATATACTGCGGTCGTGAGAATTTTGTTTCTTTATTCCCTCTTTTTTGACTAAATTTGTTAATATTAGTCAGATAAGTTCACTTAAAACTATTTATCTATCTCGACCCGAATATTTAAACAACCTCAAATTATTGATTAGATATAATTATTATAGTTCATTGTGAAATATTATTTAATAACTCTTTTTTCTATCATTACACTTATACATTTAATTTTCCTGTGATCGTCGTAATGGAATTAACAGTCTAAAATTTTAAATTAACGTTTCTCAAACTGTATTTGATTTATTTTGGTGGACCGTAACGTAGCCCTCTTTTCCACAACGCTGATGAATTATTATATTGCTGTCTTCTCTGAAACTAATAGCCTTATTTTGATGAATAATCAATGAAGTGGTAACAGTGTATTGATTCATTTTCATGTGTCTAGCTAAATTTGCATTGCTATAAAAATCGATATATATACGCACACAAATTATATCTGTACGTAAATAAATAGATCATCGTCTTCACCTATCGTAGATGACACAACGCTTGGTAACGTTGAGAATCTTGTGTATGGCCTACTAATAAAATATGTAATATACTTTTAATAAAATATACGAGGGTGGATTGAAAAGTACTCGGCCTAACCAAGAAAATAAACACATACTAAATCAGTTATATTTTTATTTTTCTACATAATCACCATCAAGTTCAATACACTTTTGCTACCTCCCCTTCCAAGCATTTAGACCGTTGAAAAAAAATGATTCTTCCTTAGAGTCAAAATATGCGTCTACAGCTGCTTTGACCTCGTCGTTTGTCGAAAATCTTTGACCTCCCAAGTGCTTTTTTAGGTTAGGGAACAGAAAGAAGTCTGATGGTGCCAGATCAGGTGAATACGGCGGATGCGGTAACAGTTCAAAGCTACAGTTGTGAATTTCAGCCATTGACTGTACTGACGTGTGAACACGGGCGTTATCTTGATGAAACAGGACTTTCCTTCTGAGCATTCCTCGACGTTTTTCTTTTATTTCCTCTCGTAAATGACGTAGTAAGGTGCAGTAGTAATCATAGTTTATAGTCTGACCCCTTTCAAGATAATCAATCATAATCACACCTTTCGAGTCCCAGAATACTGAAGCCATCACCTTATTTGCCGACAAAATCGACTTAGCCTATTTAGGGGGTGGTGAACCAGGTCATCTCCACTGTTTTGATTGTTGTTTTGTTTCCGGTGTACAGTAATGAACCCATGTTTCGTCTATAGTAACAAAACGATTCAAAAAATCATCTGCATCGGCTTCAAATAACTCCAAACAGTCGCGTGAACCGTGAAATAGTCAATCGCGTCCTTTTTTGTTCAACTGAAAGCAGTCGCGGAACCCACCTCGCAGACACCTTGTGGAAACCCAACTCGTTGACAATGATGTTTTGAGTTCGTTCATAAGAGATGCCTATAATCTCGGCTATCTCTCTAATTTTTAATCTGCGGTCTCCCATTATTAAATCAAGTACTTTTTTAATATTTTCGTCAGTAGTTGACGTCGAAGGCCTTCCAGAGCGGGGTTCATCTTTCACACTCTCTCTACCACGCTTAAATTCTGCTATCCATTTTTTGACGGATGAATATGACAGAGCACAATCGCCTAATGTACTGACCATGTCATCATGGATGGCTTTTGATGATAGACCCTTCTTATGGATATACTTAATGACGGCACGCTGCTCGATTTGCTCCATTCACGGAAATTATGTCCGATTACTTTGTTAATAAATTTATAAAATCACAACTAATTATCGCACACGTTTCGAACTTCACACAATGAACTAGTCTGAACTGAACTAAATAATGTGGGTAGATTTGATTTGAACTAAATAATGTGGGATGAGTCACTCGCGTCCGTAGGCTTTGACCACCTAATCCTAGGCCCACCCTACACGTGTCCCCCGGGTGGTGCTAAACAAGCGACAAAGCCGAAAGAACTGAATCGGCTCCTCGCCGTGTGGTAGCGGCGTAAAAAATACCACACCCTACTTTCGCACCATGAGGCATAGAATTAAAGAAATGGCCCCGAGTTCCCGGCGCCCCTTTAATGGGGCAGGGGTGCGAAGAATCTCCGGGAGGAAAACCGGCGACGAGGTTCGCCACCCGTCACGTTCTGTCCCCCGGAGGGGCGAAAAGTGGATTGCGGAAGCCCGTCTGGCTACATTGAATGTATGTGGAGGAATGAATGATAAGATGAATGAAGTATGCGATATGATGCATGATAGAGGAATAGACGTGTTATGTGTAAATGAGACGAAACGGAAGGGAAAGGATGCTACTACACATGGCATGTATACCGCGTACTGGTCTGGTGTAGACGAGACCGAGCGGGCATGCCAGGGAGTCGGTATCATCCTTTCAGAAAGAATGGGTCATTGTGTGAAAGAGTATGAATGTGTAAGCCCGAGACTGCTATGGATACGAATGAAAGTGGGCTTAAAGAAGTTGTTTGTTTTAGGGGTCTACGCCCCAGACATGTCTAAGCCCACTTATATCCGAGAGCAGTTTTGGGAGTTGGTAAGGATGGTGCTAATGAAATGCAAGGTTAATGAAAATATTGTGATATTAGGCGATTTTAATGGAAGGGTTGGGGTGAGGAGGCTTGGTTATGAAAGGATATTGGGAACGTTTGGTGATGAAAGTATAAATGAGAATGGTGAAAGCCTTCTCGCCGTATGCGTGGAAAAGAATATTTTTGTGACGAACACTTTCTTTCGTCATAAGAAGATTCACACGTATACATGGGAAAGAGGTCATGATAGAAGTATGATAGATTTCATAATTGTTGATGAAAGAATGAGGAGCGCGGTGGTAGATACAAGGGTTTACCGGGGCTCTAACGTAGGGACGGATCATTACTTGGTCTTATGCCGAATTAATGGTCTTTTCAGACGTTGGAGGCATCGGACATCTGTGTCTACCACTGCTTTACAGCGTATAAGAACAGAGAGGTTACAAGATAAAGGTGTGAGAGAGAAGTTCAAATATAGATTGAGAGAAAATATAAGTGGTATGGCTGAATTGTGTATGAATGATTTAGACTTGGAGACTGTGTGGTATAATGTCAAGAAAGGTTTAGTGGATGCAGCTACCGAAGTATGTGGTGTAAGTAAGAGAACGAATGAAAGGAAAATTAACACGTTATGGTGGGATGATGAGGTACGGATGGAAGTTGAAGCAAAGAAGAAAGCATGGCTAGATTTACTAGCAACCAAGGCTAGTAATTCTAGCAGTATGAATGATGATATTGAAAGGAAAAAGGCAGTCTTTAGACACCTAAATAAGAGAGTAAAAGAAGTAGTTGAAAGGAAAAAGCAAGAAAGAACGGATATGAATGATAGAAGAATATCGGATAACTTCCAGGCAAACATTAAAATGTTCTGGAAACTCGTAAGAACTACCAGGGGACATTCAAAACAGCCTAGAATGAATGCTATACGAGACCAGAATGGCTGTATTCTGAATGACGAAGTTTTGAGTTTAAGGAGATGGAAGGAATACTTTGAAAGCGTGTTTATGAGTGATGAGACGTTTGAATTAAATGAAATAGAAATTCCTGAAGAAGAGGAAATAGATAGAGATATAAATATAGATGAAATAATGAAAGCAATGAAAAGTATGAAAGCAGGTAAGGCAGCCGGTTATGATAGAGTATCTCTCGAAATGCTAAAGGCTGGAGAAGGAGTGGTGGCAGACCTGCTGTGCACCTTGTTTAATTTATGTTGGGAACTTAAGCGGGTACCGGGAGACTGGTGCAAAGCCGTGATAGTCCCAATATATAAGGGAAAAGGATCACAGCAGGACTGTAAAAACTACCGTGGTATCAGCCTTCTTAGCATTGTGGGAAAACTGTATGCTAAGGTACTAATTGAAAGAGTTATGAAAGAAACTGATGGAAAAATTTGGGATGTGCAAGCGGGATTTAGAAAGGGAATGGGATGTACGGATCAGGTCTTTTCCATGCGCATGATCGCGGAGAAGTTTTTGGCCAAAAACCAAAAAGTTTTTTGTGCGTTCATAGACTTGAAGAAGGCTTATGACAGAGTGGACAGGGATGTGTTATGGCAAACACTGAACTCATTTGGGTTGAGCGCTGGCTTGATACAGGCATTGAAGTCTCTATATAGGGACTCTAGTGCTTGTGTCAGGATCAACGGGGCCTACTCGGACTGGTTTGGCATCCATAAAGGTGTCAGACAGGGCTGTGTGGCTTCCCCGTGGCTGTTCAACCTATTTATGAACAGTTGTTTGGAAAATTTGAAAGCAGAAGAATGCGGGTTAAGAATGGGTGAGTTAACCGTCAAATGCCTTTTGTACGCCGATGATCAAGTCATACTTGCGTCGTCGGCAGCCGAGTTGCAAATGATGGTTACATTAATGAACAGGACATTAAAAGAAAAGGGAATGAAAGTGAACGCAAGTAAGACGAAAGTTATGGTTTTTGAAAGAGAAGAAAGTAAAACGATATGTGAAATAAGAATAGAAGGGTAGTTGGTAGAGCAAGTAGATGAGTTTGTGTATTTGGGATGTGTGTTTAGCAGGGATGGTAGATATGATCAGGATATAGAACGACGAGTGAATGCAGGAAATAGATTGAATGGGGCTCTACACTCTATTGTGAAAAGTCAGAATGTGTCCAAAAAGGCACGTTTGGCAATTCACAATGCTGTGTTAGTGCCTACTTTAATGTATGGTAGTGAAAGTTGGGTATGGCAGAAGAAGCACGAGAGTAGAATAAATGCTGTAGAAATGCGGTCATTACGTAGTATGCTAGGGCTGAATCTGAATGACAGGGTGAGAAATAGTGTGATAAGAGAAATGTGTGGTTTGCAAGATGATGTTGTGACTAGGATTAAGAAAGGAATGCTTCGGTGGTTTGGTCATGTAGAAAGAATGAATGAGGAAAGAGTGACAAAGCAAATTTATGTTGCAGAGGTGAATGGCAGAGTCGGGAAGGGTCGCCCTAGGCGAAAGTTTATCGACCAAATAGGCGATATATTGAAAATGGGCCAAATTAAGAGTACCTTTAACCGACGAGCGTGTATGCGTAGGTATATGGATGTGGAGGAAGCGAGAGAGGTGTGTCAGGATCGTGCCAAATAGAATTCCATAGTCTCTGCCTACCCCTCTGGGTGACAGGCGTGAGTGTTTATGTTATGTTATTTGATTTTTAGAATTGAATGGATCTGTGTTAGGCCGAGTACTTTTCAATCTACCCTCGTATATCAAACATACCGTATCACTTCATTTTAATTAATGTAATAAATATTATGACGATATAAAACTATGCACCACTTTTGACCGCTACATATCTAGATATTGTTATTACTAATTGTTGTTTGGATTAACACTAAACCAATTAACTAACCCTATCGGTCTTTTAATAACACATTCATTTTATGCCACTGATACTGCAAGGTTAAGATGTTAATAAAATTACCATTATATTTTAGTTGCGTAAAACTGGCCGCAAAATTTACTACTTAAACAAATAAAAACTTGCTACCGTCATGACGGTTTAAATCTGCTATTTTTTTTTTAAATAACAACTTTATAGCGCTGCTTATTTTAATTTTATCGTCACGTCCTAACGTAATATAAACACACGAGTAAGGCGATTAAGAGAAAGCGCTTGTAATGTAGAATAATTTTTACGTACATTATTTTGTTCCGAGTGTTTTTTATTTTTATTTGCATGCAGTCAGTTATTTTATAAAATTGAAATGCCGTCGAACTTACAGTCCACCAGAAAATGAGGGCATCTACGACTTTTTCTGCCACCAGGGCGGCGCCACTTTAGACTGAGGTAAAATATTTGACAGATTTCATAGCGGGGACGATAATTTCTTAGGAAAATGTAATCTTTAAGGTTTCTTTCTGTATTATTAGTTATGTTTTATTTTAATTACATTAGAAATGAATAAACCAAAATGTAAATATAACTAAAAGACTACATTTTAAAAAAAAGAGTTATAATGTGCAAAAAATTTCAAATTAAACCACTGACGCATTGTGTTATATATTAATATAATACTTTAGATAATGATAAACTATTATTTAAAACTAATTTCTCAATTAACTGACACTGTGTAAAAAAAAATTTACCTCAGTCGCTACTAGCGACATCTAGTGAGTGGAAGATTATTAGCCCTCATTAGTGGCTAATGCAGGCCATGAACACCTGCAACCAATTTCAAACGAAGAAGGCTACGGACGCGTTTTGATCTCTGAGGACTGAAATGGAATACCACACAGTCTGTAACTATACTGGCTTTCAATACATTTCAGACCGGAACATAGCAGTACCAGCACTGATAGCACCCAGACAGACTCCTAGACAGAACAGGAGTCTTAACACCTGGTAAATGAAAGATACTTCTTATTTGCTCAAGGGGGAGTTTTGGCGGGAACTTGACCGGCGACGGATTGCTGCTCCAGTATTATTGTTTAAATAATGGTTTGAAGTAGATTTTGATATATATAAAAGTGGTGCAATTTTGTGTATTAAATTTCTGCGCATGTGAACTATTAGTGGAAACGGTGAGACAAGTGCTCTGATGGTGATGTGATTCTCAAGATAAGTTATCTGTCTGCTTAGGCGCCTTGAGATACCATCACCAGCTCTCTGCTAGCTCAAGTTGCCATCAAAATCTCCCAAGGGCTGCACAACACAACAGTGTACTATGAAGGATAATATATAATAATACATTGTAACTTCAGGCTCAGAAGGGCTAGAACCCAGAGCCGTAAAGACAGTTATTAAAAAAAATTTGCAAATTCATAAAACAAAAGCAAGCACGTGTTGTTAACTTTAACAGTAAATATTTTAATTATTACTACAATAGGGTATTTTACACCATGTAAAAATAAGTCAAAGAATATATATTTGTGATAGATTTTGTAAAAAGTAAACGAGAAATATTGATTTCTATTTATAAAAATGCATTATAAATTTTATATTTCAATTTAAAGAATAATTTTTTTTAGCTGTGCCTCAAATCTGCAAAATGATGTCCGCCATATTAGATAGCGTCGTGACGTCACTAGGTCAAAGAAATAGTTTATGTGCTGTGTACTAACTAGTTAATTTCGAAATTTTTCAAGTTATCATTACGATTGTTGACTTTTATTCCAAATTTTATTGAAAAGGCGTCATGGAAGACGGATTTGTAAAAGAGAGTTTACTACTTCGCTTTTAGCACTAATGTTATAGATATTATAATATAAGCTTAGGTGAGAAAAACTTTTTGTTATATTTTTTTATACAAACCCTCAGACGAAATAAAAAGTCACTTTTTATTTGGTCTGAGTACAAACCATGTCTTTATTCCCATATAATAGAAGAAAACAGGAATTAAATAAAACACTGCACTGCACTTGCAAGGGCTATCAAAATGGCCCACAAAAGGCGGGACGCGGGTCAGACGAGCAATGAACCTAATCTATTACAAAATTTGACTTGCAATAGGTACCTATCATGTCATGATGTTTTGTTTTGTTTAATCGATAGTTAAATATAAGTCATACTTACATCAGAGTGATCTTCACAGAAGTATAGTTTAGATTTTGTAGACAATGCCTTCGGGTCTCTTCTTGCCAGTTTTAACCAAGTATTTCTCATATTTAAATCAGTTGGCACTTTAATCCATAACTTCCCCTTCCCCGGCGTTCTTATGCTCGTTTTTTTGCAATCAGGCACAACACAGCAATGATATAGGTGATAACTCATTATTAAACATTCAAAAGTATCTTATTCCTTTGCAAAATTGTCAAAATTCTAGGACAGTGACGTCACGAGTTGAACAGTATGGCGGCTAGCGTTTTCACGCGAAAATTTAAAACGATAGATTAAAAGTAATTTTTATCTCACTATTCGGTTTTAAAAAATTTATATAAAAATTGTAGTGGTTCATTATCACTCTGGGATTCATTTAAAACACTTTTTGAAAATGGGTGTAATACCCTATTCCTTAATCGCTTGTTTATCATACAAATGTTTGCACAGTAGAAAATTAAACAGCGCGAATATTAAAATGGTAGTGCCTGTTAATGTTACTAATTTATTTATGCTGTAGAGCGTATTTACTAGGTAGTAGGGTTTTAAGGTTGGTTGCACGTGACCACGAGATACAACAGCACATACCACTAGGTGGACCGGTAGATCACTAGTCACTTCAGTTTATTAAAAAAATGGAAATAACACTAACAGAAATTTTTAACTCTAAAACAGATATTTTTTAAAAGTAATTCTTAAGAGTTGTTTATAAGTTAAAAATTATCAATACTGTAAAAGAATCCTACATATATTCCAACGCTAATCTTATAATTTATTTTTATAACAACTAACGTGAATTAGCAGCCTTCACAGGTCCTAGAATTTTGTTTTTATTTCATTCATGCAGGTTCCTAAGTGGAAATTCAGCATATAAAACTTCGAATAATAATTCAAGATTTTATTTTATAGTATACGGTAACAAACGAGCACACAGTCCACATGATGATAAGTGGTTGCTGTAGCCCATAGCCATCTACATTTATCCTCGTTTGCGAATCAAAATGTAGATGCGTTGCCACCCGTGAGGACTAAGATGGAATGCCTCATTTCCAGTAAAAAGGGTCTCCGGTTATCTACACTTACCATACGAAACACAGCAGCGTTAAGCTGCTATTTTACGCTGGTATTCTGTAAGAGCTTGTTCCTTCCCCAGTTGAGCCGACCCATTCGTGCTACAACCATAATATAGCTGCAGCATGGCTCTACCACTTATAAAAATTCTTCCACGTATAAAAGGTTCTTCAAGCTATAGGAGTATGTCCAGTACTTCGCATCAATCGCACTTTAACCAAAACTGATCTGCTGGTCTAAGTTTTTTACACTTCTTGTTGGTCTTATTACTCTAAGTAATAAGTTTTATCACAACAACGAGCACTTTTGATTTTCGAACAACCACAAAATTTAAGCAAATAACTATTACATAGTAATTTTATGAAAGTTGGCGCCAAGATAGTAAATGTAGATACCTATTTAAAATTTCTTTACGATAGTGCAGTAAACGTGCTGCGTAAGATAAGTCTGGTTTAAAAATTTTAACCTCATGATTCCAAAAGAAAGGCCTCGTATTTATACGGGGAAACTTGTGCAAATGTGTGTGTAATTAATCAGGTGTGTTTAGGTATCTCCTCCATCGTAATCATTATCATGAGTGTATATAAGTCTCTCGTCGTAATCATTGTCATGAGCTACATAATATTAGTTTACTGCAGGACAAAGGCCGTTCAAATTACAAAATGTATGATATCCAGATCGACAACGGGATGCGTTGTGAAAAGTGCGTGATCACCGATCCCCCTGCCAAGCGTGGCGAATACGGCAAATGCTTTCAAAGGCCCAGGTTGTTATGAATAAATAAAGATTTGAAGACATGAAGATCCGTATTTTTGTATGAGTTTTGGGCAAGTTTATTGAGAAAAGAACCGGCCAAGTGCGAGTCGGACTCGCGCACTGAGGGTTCCGAACAAATCCGTAGATATAAAATTATTAAAAATATTTTTATTATATAACTAAAAATTTATGCTTTTTGCAATTTTCCCTTTATCTGTGCTATAATACGTTGCTTCGTACCAAATTTAAATATTCTGAGTTCACGGGAAGTACCCTGTAGGTTTTCATTCCCTTGCGAATGTCGAAAATTTTGCGGCATAAACGGCTGTATCTTTTGATTGCGTTGGCTTAGAAGTTTGATTTTTTCACAGCTCCAAGGGACAGTAGATTTGAGTATTTGATATGTATTTGATACCTCCACGCGTTCCTGAGAAAAAGGGTCTTGACAGACAGACAGACAGACGGACAACAAAGTGATCCTATAAGGGTTCCGTTTCTTCCTTTTGAGGTACTGAACCCTAAAAATGGTACAGTAACTACAAAGAATAAAGAAAACAATTCTAGATTATTTCTTGTGCAACAACAATATAAAACCCTAAAGCGTTTTGCTGTTTGAAACAAAGAGGAAGAAATTTAAATATTTCAAACAAGAAGGATAAGTTGAAATGGACAATTACGTTACGCATCGCAAGATTTCTCGGTCTTCCCGTAGCCTGATTCGCTCAATTTCAATTGCAAAATCGCGTTGAAAACTCTTTCAACGCAAATGTTTGCGACTGAAGAGCCACTTTAAAAAAACTATGATGAAAAGTAGTTTCCAAGCTTTGCAGCCACGTTATTATGAGAAAAGTGTTGTGTAGATGTGACTTGTTGATCATAAGTTACAGATTAACTTAATTGTATAATGTAAGTCACAGTCAAAACTCATAACCGGTCAAAACCTTTTTTGACTTCAAAAATCAGGCAAAAATGGTTTTGACCGATACCCTTAGTCAAAAACAGTTTTGACTGATTTTTGTAGTCAATAGTGGTTTTAACCAACGTTCTTAGCCAAAAGTGGTGTTGTCTGATTTAATCTTCAGACTATCGGTCAAAACTTGCAATATAAGTAACAGTAGGCTAAGGTTCCTACATTATAATGATATAAAATATAATATGATGGCTCCGTGGCGCAGTGGCTTAACAATGAGTTGATGCGCTGGGGGCCGCGGGTTCGAATCCCGCACGAAACATGTATTTGTATGGCCTACAAATAATTGTTCCGGGTATGGATGTTTGTCCTCGTGCAATCTATGTTTGCAAACTGCCTCCATAATACAGGAGAAAATCCTAGTGTGGGGGTAACGTTCTTAAAAAAAAATATTGAAGAAATTGAACTTTTTCATTTCTGAAATTCAAAAAGTATAAGTCAAAAGAAGTTTTGACTAACATTGTTGGTCAAAACCACTTTTAACCGATGTAATTTGAATTTAATCAATTTAAATCACTATTACCCAATATTTTTGCAGTTAAAAGTGGAACTGACCAACGGCCTTAGTCAAAACTACTTTTGACAGCAAAAATCAGTTAAGTGGTATTGACAAATGTCGAACTAACTACTTTTGCCTGATTTTTTAGTCTAAAGTGATTTTGGCCGGTTATAAGTTTTGATTGGAATATATACAATCTTATACATTTACTACTAACTACTTCCTGATTAATACATCGAAGTCATTTTCAGGTTGTAAATATTTTCATTCATTACAGGCTGTCAAAATTCTTCTGCTGAACATGATATATTATATATATTGTTATATTATATACATATGTTCAGAGGTAGACCTGCTATCTGCATTACTATAAAAATTTATATAAATATTTTCAATTATTTTAATATATTTTTCGAATTAAAAATTAAAAATATTTCTTAAAATTACTTTACCAAGCCTTTAAATTTAGTAAATATTTCATTGTTCAATCTTTTATACGTTATATTTTATCACATTAATAATTGTGCTTTCTACCAAACGAAATAAAGCAAACAATTTTTTTTTTGGGAAGGCTTTATAATACAATTTAGAAACCATAACCTTATCCATTTATTTCTAAACACAGTGCGCGAAACGCATAAATAATACGTCGGTCGTTGCACGCCGTATCTTGTGCACGTGAACCTCATAACATTCATAAAATGATTACGTGAGAAGAACCAACTCGACCTAGCATACTAGATAGCCAGATACATTGGCAGTTTTCCAACGACACAGTATCATTCCGTTTTCGTTATTGCACTCTGTAAGCACTAGTGATTTTACCTTGCGAATATTGTGTGTCGTTAAGAAAAATCTATTGTTATGTTAATTAAAAGTCGCAGCACGTAAGTTTAGCGCTGAGTAAAACGTGGAGGGGATAGCTGCGCATGGGTACTGTCACGCACGAATTGAATTGCACGAATGCGCCTGGAGAGCCAATAAGCGCGTGCGAACGATACGCACGAGCCAATCAGCGCGTGTGAACGACGCACGCTCGCCCCGCGCCCGCTTACTATCCCGTCATACCTTATTTTCGACTTATGCGTAATAACCGTCACCACTAGACTTTCGTGCCGCTACTTATAGGTACATGACTTGGGTTCATTTGTTCTCATCGTAATATTATTTGGTGTGATACATATTATATCTAAATAATATTTTTTACGGAACATGAAATGACAAACAAACTTAAGTCCACAATATGTGGAAAGTCGCTACTGCAGCCCATAAAGACATTCAACGAAATTAAAAAAAGAAAGCTAAAGTCACTTAAATTAATTATTTAAATAATTATATGTGATAATAATATGTAATTTATACCTATATATAAACCTCGATCTAATCATATATATATATAAAAAAATACATGTAAACATTTACATATAAAACACAGTTATCTAATGTCCAAAACATAAAAATAAACGCTTTTTTGCCTTGACACACAGATCACTGACTATTGAAAAAGGAACATATTTATAATCACACAAAATTCACAACTCGTTCAGTCAAACTGTCAGTAATCATTTCTTGGCAACATATTAAAATTCCTTGGCGACAATCTCTACTCTGTGCAACTGTTTTACTACAGACAATTAGTATTTGACATCTTTAAAGTAATAACATGTTTATACTTACTTTGTTACACATCATATTAACTATATCTTTGCCAAATCTCACATTCCTATGTGCGCGCCATATGCTTAAAAAGAGGTTCTGTATGCATGATATTTTAATAATGCTGATAGTTGACAAGGTTATAATACTTCATTATAATTTATGTTTTTAGAAATAAAACATGATTTTATTTGAACGGCTATTCCTAACTACATACAAATAAGGCTTCATACGCCTTGTCACCTATGACGACTAAAACAGAATGCCTGGATCATTATACCGTTCAGACCGAAACTAAGCAGTTAAACTTGCTAATAAAATAATAAATAATAAAGCTAATTCACCCAGCAAACTATCATCCAACGCTTATTTTTTATTTGTCGTTAGATATGATTGAGGAAAATATGAACCAGAATCAACAACTTGTTTAGCTTGGTAGATCATTATATCAAATTCACTCCATGCATGTTGCAATTATAATAATGCATGATGAATTATTTATTAATACTAATACTAATTACAAATATGCACAACAAACCACATATGTATCATTACACTCATCGTCATTTCAGTCTTTATCAATGTAAATTTAATGTATTTATTACCTTTATTTTCATATAACCTTACAATTTTATGTCAATTTTATCTCGGAGTAATTCCATTAAAATGTATCGTAACTATTATTCCGTACTATTCTGTAATCAAATTACACCTTTCAATCGCACTGACCAAAATTTATAGCCGTTTTAATTTAATGTTAATTTAATTATTATTTGGGTTGAGTAGTCCTTAAATTTGGTCAGCGGTCAGGCAAATTGATGCATACAATTAAAAACTGTATTTAAATGTGCAAAGAAACAAAATGTTATAACATTTTCTATCCAAATGCTTAATTCTGATGCTTTTAAGGAAAGGTAAAATTCGCTGTAATTCTTTTGTTTCCGTTGCACATAATATATACAAGCTCTAACTCATTGCAGTTTGTCTAACTCCGAGTTCATTGTGAATTCTTTTATCGTTTCCCACAATATTGTCTTTTGAACTTAACACATAACATTAACAGAGTATCTTGGGTTCGAAATTTTTTAACGGAAATTCTGCCATTTCTTGGACACGACACAAGGGTCTCGTTCATATGTAAGCGGGGTGTAACGCATGCAGGTGAGTTTTAGAGACGATGTTTAATTAGCTAAAACTTAGGGTAGTTTTAATGTAATATTTATGGTAATATGAATTCATGGCAAAGATAAAAATGTAATTATTAACAAGCCACTTAAACAAATTAAATTATCATACGTGTTTAATTCGTTTCATAACCAGCAGTTAAAATTTCATGTTATTTCAGAAAATACGCGTATCAAACAAGGAAACGTTTATTTTGTCCGAACATTTTGATACCATTTTCTTGCTATATATGTTATATTATGTGCTTACATGTTAAAGTTAATGAGAGTATCAAAGTTGGTCAAATTTTCTCGTTGATATTTGAAGCAGTTCTATTTTATTATGTCACTTAGTGTGCTTACTTAGTTATGTTCAAGAAGTATATTTATTTAGAGATTTCTCAAACAAAGCTCGTTCCTATTTTGCGGAGCAAACATCAGAGCCGTGGGACCTCTTTGTTTCAAACCCCCATTTAGCGGCGAGTCCTCGCCGAGATCTCGCAGTCAACTCTATTAAGCAAAAAATTACGGAATATAAAAACTAATAAAAAAGCAAATTAAAAGCCGAGACTAGCGTCCCGGCTATTCAGTTGCTTATAAAAGTGTTTAATTAAACTGTTGTTATTGATGAGGTCGCCGCGAGATGGCGTTTAATCAACAGCTGTACGGCTCGCGTTTGTATCGACTTTATTTTTAATTCGGCTTAATTGCCAGAGTTACGACGTTGTTCGGCCTTAGGACTCGGACGTTTTATGAACGGCACCTTTATTGGCACCGAAGTCGACTTCGATCTTAATTACCAAAAGTACATCTTGAAAGTAAAGCCACACTTACTTAATAGCGAAATTTTTATTTTGTAAATTTAGTAAGGAAACAATAGTATTTTTTTTTATTATACGTAATTGCACTTTAAAATAATTAAAGTATTGTAGTATAAAGGTAAATACCAGCTATTTTTCCCTGAACATCAACTTAATTTGCAAGCTGAGAAGAGCATTAACAAAGAGACAAGTAGTGAAAGAGGAAGGGTTTAGTGTAGTAAGACCAAAACAATTGTGTAGGAGGAGGAGGGTTCTTAAGTATACAGGATTATTTTGCAATAACCGGCCTAAATTGTAGAGAAGACTCATAATAAGTAATATAGGCAAATGGTGAAGAAAAATTAATTAATGAAATCTCAAACATTCTTTTAATCTTTTAAATTCAAAATTCATGGTAATGTATTATTTTAACTGATTTTACTGCGCACGCACACATTCGTAAGGGTCGATCGGTAGGCAAAAATGTTGTTGCCTAGAAATCAAATTCAGTTTGGGACATTGAGTTATATGTACTACGTACTAGAGAAGCCATTCCGAACATTGACTATGTTCAACTGAACTGTACTGCAATCCTTACAAACTTAATATTGCGTAAATAGAAGATTTGTGAATTCCATAAAATAATTATTATTACATTTTATTTAGAAATATAATTAAATTAGAAATATATTAATCCAGCGGCAACAAACTTTTCTAACTTTAAACGTTGATGTAATTTTTTTATGAATTTGTTTAGATGAAATTAAGATATTTTATATTAAATTCTTATATTTATTTTGTATTAATATCTTATTTTATATCAAATTAAAGTCTTCGCGCATGCGCGAAAACATAGAATAGGACAGTTTTTGTTTGAAATAGCTTCTCTAGTACGTAGTACATATAACTCAATGGTTTGGGATAATTTCAAATGAAAGTGGAAGCTTTATTTTTTCGTATTTTCAAAACTGCAATAACGGTATATCATTATTTATATATTTGAACTCAAGTTTAAAATTTGACTACTCTTTGAAAAATAACCCTGTATATCTACAAAAATAATTTTTGTATATACAGGTCTGATGAGACTACGCACTACATGTTGATTTTTGTACTAGTGCAAATGTTCATTAGTTATTGGTGTTTTAAATCATTTAATAATGAATAGCTTCAATCATGTTTCGCCATTTCTAGGAAGGAAACAAGCCTTGAGATTCCGCAGTGCATGAAATTTATGAAGTAACTATTAATATTAACAGTGGTAGAGCCACGCGGCAGCTTTTGCTGTCGCATGGATAGGCCGGCTCGAACCGGGGTGGTACCACGACCTCACAGAATACCAGCGTGAAGTAGAGGTTCACCTCTGCGTTTCGTTTGGTGAGTGCAGGTGGCCGGAGGCCCTTTTTTCTGGAAATGAGGCATTCCATCTTAGTCCTCACGGGTGACAACGCATCTGCATTTTGATTCGCAAACGAGGATAGATGTAGATGTCTATGGGCCGCAGCAACCACTTACCATCAGGTGGACTGTGTGCTCGTTTGTCACCCTTATACTATAAAAAAAAAAAAAAAAAAATGTGTGGTTTAGTTTATTTATTTTAATATAATTAATATAAAATATAACTAATAGTGAAAAATAAATATTAACCTTTACACTTTTTGAACAAATTAACTTCCCTGCTATGAAATCTGTCAAATATGACAAAAAATGAGTACAACTAATTATTAAGTAGCGCCGCCCCGGTGGCAGAAAAAGTCATGGATGGCCCTCATTGGGGCAACTTCCTGCCAAAGAAATATTTATCGATATATGTAATATGAGTATCTTATATATATAAAAAATAACATTCGAAATTCAAAGATTTGTAAGCGGCCAGAAGCGCAAAACTTTAAATGTGCCATGTATAAATTGTATTTTAGAAAACAATAGGTGGACATTATTGTAATCTCTTGAGTTCTTTAATATCCATTTTTATTTTTTATTAAAAGTATAATTTTATTAGAGCAACGTTCTGTGCTACTACATACATAATTAAATTTCTTAAAAAAAAAACTCGTACTTTTACGGTTTCTTCGATTTATAGTACCTCATTCATTAGTTAGCAAGCAATGCGTTTCCCTTGTTACTATCTACTTTTCAAAATACAATAATAATACGAGTATATATTTATTTTCCTTTAAAATATTCCTATCAAAGTGAAAGAAGGCACCATACAATTAACGGTCACATTTATTGATGTGAAAGGTGATTGATCAGCGGCGAAATGGCTTGTTAATTTAAACTTTTTATGCGGTGAATCGCAGCCGGGACTAAATACTTCGTCTCGCTGCTATTTATTTTCAAAGCCATCGGACGTTAAAGTGAGATAGGTCTTTAAGTGTTCTAGACGCTTCTCCGCGAAGACAATAGTTGCACAAGAATGTAATTGAAATGTCAGCCTTAATTTGTAACTTCGTTTTAAGACTCCGTGCTGCCACCCAAACGTTAGTAAGAATGCGCTTCCATTAATTTAAATTATTTTGTTGGAGTGTTGTAATTTGTTTGCACGTTTTGTTTCGATTCGCACGTTTCTCGTTTTGTTCAAAAATTCATCGTAGGAAGGAAACTGAAACAATTAATGAAGAGTGATAGTCGACAACTTTCTTTTCATTTGAGCTCGAAATTGAAATGACACCGAATTTATGAGAGGTTGCGTTTATGATTGATATACAAGAGCAGAATAACTGTTTAAAAACCTATACTAAATTAAATAATAAATCAAAATACAATGGTTGTGGTAACTAATAAGTCTTCCATCACAATCAATTTCCCATTTTACCATTTATTCTACAGAATCTAGTCTAATGAAAATTTAATCTTGTATGTATAGTACGTATTAACCATTTTATACGTCGAGTAAAATTGGTTCGAAGACGACATAATACTACATTCTTCTAGAGATATCACTTATAACTTTACCAGGTGGCAAGACTTTTTTGTCTAGGAATCCGTCAGAGTACCTAATCACAATCTGACATATTTCTGCCACCAAATAGCAGATATATAGCAATATATATATATATATATATATATATATATATATATATATATATATATATATATATATATATATATATGTATATATATATGTATATGTATATATATATATATATATATATATATATATATTTATTACGTAACCTTTCCTGTAATTACAAATCAGATTTACCATTTTCAACATTATATATGCACTTTAATTTTTTACTACAAGACAGTTAAAATTTTAAATCTAAAGCAGCATTACCATTTCTGTTATTATTTCCCTTTTTTTTAAATTCAACATTATAAATATACCAACAAATTTAAACTACGTGCATTATTGCAACTTCAACTTTTCATATTATACATTTTTTTTAACAACACAGTTTAAGGTAGGTTTTACTTTTTTAACACTATCATCAAGTTAGATCGTGATAAACTCTTAAATCACGCAAGCTAAAATATTCAAAAATTTACGTAGAATTACACTTAGGCGTTTATCCACAAATTACTCTCATTTATTTTCGTGTATACATAGATTACCGGGGGCCATATACTGCGAAAACCGCATGAACATTCGTTTTGGCCAAGCGGTTACATAAATTATCCTTATGTCAAAGCGGTTTCTTGAAACATGTAATCGAATTTAATTTGAAATATCTATCCTTCACATACTAATTCGGCGATTATAGAACTTGAAACTTGACTATACCTAGAACATATAGATGTTTTTAAAAAGTTGAATATTATTATCTAAAACACGTGTTTGTCTTGTAGTTTCGGAAGAGAAAAAACCACTTCCATATATTACCGTCATGTCGTTATAGTTTTTTTTAAATTATAAAACTGAAGGGACACAATCAACCACTTTGATGTTTAAGATGGAATGCCTCTAGCCTGTAATTTACTGACTCTCTATAGATATCTTTCTGGAACACATCAGTGCAAGCACCGCAATGTGGTGGCAGAAGTAGTAAGAGGCGAAAGAGGAAAACCAACAGGTAATAGGAAACAGATACCACCCATTCTTACCTAATAAGGTAAGTGCCTATGGATATCTGCAACAAACGAAGGAAACCACAAATGCGATGTCATTCTTGTGGACTTAAATGAAAGTCTATTCGTATTTAAAACCTGGTAAAGTGTATTTTCGTTAATGATCATTCTATCATCATGGTGATAACTGAAATACACTATATAATACGTAATACATAAATTGATGAAGCACTGATTATAGAAAATTGTCGCTATATTTCTTCATTTTCTCTTTTTATTCACATACACACTCGTGCATACATAATTAATTTGTCATAATATCGATAAAAACTGAGAGCCGACTTATGAATATTTTTCTACATAGATTCTCATTTTAGAGAGATTTACCACGCTTACTACGTAATGTGGTTATTTGACAGT
The DNA here is from genome assembly GCA_033319125.1 of Parnassius glacialis. Classification (NCBI taxonomy): domain Eukaryota; kingdom Metazoa; phylum Arthropoda; class Insecta; order Lepidoptera; family Papilionidae; genus Parnassius; species Parnassius glacialis. Next base: position 27,381,348 of record JAVANC010000009.1, on the reverse strand, counting down.
ATACAATTGCAATAGTGTGTTACGATCAGACATCAACTTTGTAATTAGGTAAAGCATTAATTCGATTGTCGGTTCAGTTGTGGACACACTAATTTTCTTATAGTATCGATTGTGATTTTGCGTCAATCTGACGGTACTTGAAATCATTAATATTTTTGTTGGTCAAATGATGAATCCAATATTATTTTATAAAAACAATCTAGACTGGATTCGGTCACGGAGGCCAGTCTCAATGGAGACTAACCATCTACGCAGGACAGCATTATAGTGCCCGAGTGTATGCGCTGCTTGCGCACTCTCTATTCCCTCACTCTCATATTCCGATGGAATGGTAATCAGACACGACCAAGGCACGGCGGTATAACTCCGCCAGCTTCCAGACTTCAGGTTGCCACTGGGAATTCCTCATCAGAAAAACCCAATAACCAATTTTGTGCCTTGACCCGGGATTCGAACCCGAGACTTCAAGGTCATCAGTGGTGTTAACAACCAAAGAGGACACATCAGCGGATTAACTGTTATTCAAGACCTAGATAGAAAATAGTAAAATTGTTTCCATACAAAGTTCGTTATATATCTGACATAGGTTTCATAAGAAGCGACTATAGAAAATGCCAGAAAAATATTATGACATGACATGATATTCGAAAGATGGCGATGTATAATCCCGTCTATCTAAGACGTAAAGTATTCAGACCGGTGACGGGCATCGCGTCAAAGTTGCGAGATGCCCCTGATACGATGCGATTCATCTACCAAGTGTAACAATTAAAGCAAATTCTACCTACAACGAGGCATATGCCCAGTAGTAGGCTTTTAAGAGGTGACGAAGAAGAAGAAGAAGATACTCTTGCCATAATGTTGAGTTTTCTGGTCAAAATAATTAATATCCTTTTTCCTCGAACAATGAAAAAAGACTTTAGTTTTCTGGTAAACATGTACGTTTTTAAAACAAATTACGTTCTAATAACAAAACAAAGGTTTGTAAGTAAATATTGTAGTCTTTCTCTAAACTGTTACATTTCATCTCAGTACCATTATACAACGTTAAAATGACGTAAAAAACTTGCCATTGTAAAACTTACACAATAAAAAAAAATTGAAAATGGCTTTCAAAGCAGTGTTTTTCACAATCACGATTCTATTTCGTTAAATATATCGATTTGTTTTCCATCAAACGGTATATATTCACTTATACGAAGCGATCGTAAACAAAGCGGAGTTATTCGACGACATTAACATTGAAGTCATTAAAAATAATAACTACGGTACGTAGCTTTCGCTTGAAATAAAATGATAGTCACGAAAAACAATAACTATAAGCTAAATTAGCCGTAATATTACACATGGAATACGACATGGATCTGCCAATAATAACGCCCGTTTCTGACCTTCGCTATTATGAAAATTATCCACATTACAAGTGTGAGAACTAGTCTAGCTAATTTAGTTGATATTAACAGAGATGCAAGTACAATAAATAACTTTTTCACTTTTTATTGCTTATTTATAATTTAACTATTTCAAAGTGGCACAGCCACGCTTCAGCTCTAATATGACTGTAGCACGAATAAGCCGGCTCGACCGGGGAAGAACAGGGGAGAACCTCTCACAGAATTTTTCGCGGGTTTTGTGACAGTTGCTGTGTTTTATATTTGAGAACTGGATACCCTATTTAGTGTTGAAGATGCCTCATTGACACTATTCCATCTTAGTCTACAAAAGTGATGATGCATCTTCATTTTAATAGATGTGGGTGTTAATGGGCCACAGTGCATATACACAGTAAGTTAAGTAAATTTGCGAACAGTTAGAAAAATCTAAATCTTTCTATTACGGTAGACTATATTATAATTTCTTCTTCTTTTTAGATTCTTTATGATTAAAAAAAGCCAAGAAGGTTATCAGAAGTTTTGCGAGCAAGAATTGTAACTTTGAGGGAAGAAGGATATTCCATGAGAGAAATAGCACACAGAATGTCTGTGTCCCAATTCCGTCTCGTGGCCACGTTGCAGACGTACCTGGCATGGATAATTTAGCTGACCGACCCCGCAGTGGTCGACCAACTATTCTAACTGCTGCACACAAGCGCTATATGAGATTGCTGGCAGTCCGTGGCTCAACCATCAACGCCACTATGAAAGCAGAAGCGCGACCCGCCTCCGGACTTGAAGTTAGCATTCAGACCATTCGGAATTGCCTACACCAGACTGAACTACGAGCATGGAGGTCTTAGCGAGCACCTCTGAATTCACAACATCAGTGACAGAGATTGCAGTTGGCTAGGCTCTGGCAAAATGAATAAGATGAGGAGGAAAACATTTGGCAAAACTGTGTCTTCGTTGACGTAGTGCGAATCAGTACTCATATAGATAACTGACGTGTCCGTGGCTGGATTAGACCTAGAGACTCTGAAAGGCAATGAACTGCTACTGGAACTGTTCAGCAAGGCGGGAAATCGGTGTCCTTTTGAGGTGGAATCATTATTGGAGCTAGAACGCCTTTGATCCCATACCGAGGCTCCATTACGGTAGATAGGTACAAAACACTCGCTATTGATGGAATTGTCAGACCATCCCGAGTAAACCATGGGCACAAATTTGTACTGGTCGATTATAATGCGCCCGCACATCGAGCTCAACAAATCAATGCTGCTCTCCGAGAATAAGACATCACAAGGTTAGACTAGAGTTCACGTGGGATGCTTTTAAGCGAGCTGTTTAAGCCGTTATTCAAGAATGAAACAGGTTACCGCAAGAAATGCTGCATAACTTGATCCTCAGCGTGCCCAGGAGGATCTCCACACGTGTTCCACCCAGGGCAAGACTTCTGTTAATAAATTCTTGTATAATTTTGGTTAAACAATCTTTTTCTTTCCATCAAATTTCTGTAACAATTTACATTAGGATTGAATTACTCAATTGTTGTTTTTAAAAATTAATAAAGCGTTTAATTTTTTTTATTTCAAACAGTGTATTTTTATTTAAAAATATATAACATTTTTTCTTGATAAAGTAAAATTTTAAAATTATTTCAGCTTTTGCTAGTGATCACAAACTTTTTTTGATGTGTCTACGTACTTACAATCGGATGTAGACTGCTCGTTTATCACCTTAGCAAAAAAAATTACGTAAGGCTCTTAAGCCTAATTATGTACCTACTTACAAAATTTTGCAGCCAATGAAATTGTTAGTTGCAATTTTAAGTGCTGATTTACCACGTGCTCGGCGGTGAAGGAAAACATCGTGAGGAAACCTGCATGTCTGATAAATAAGAAAAAAAAACTATTTCGAAGATATGTGAAGTTCGCCAACACGCATTGGGGCAGCGCGGCGGACTTCCTTGTTTGCTTGGTTCCTAAAACCCTCTCAGAAATGAAAATAAGCCTGTGCCCATCAGTGGGACGTATATAGGCTGTAACTTTAAAATGTTGCAGTTGAATTTCCTCATGTGTGTTTTCCTTATATATAAATTATTAGTAGATATTAGGAAATAAACACATCTCGTAGATAAGAATAACAAAAAATTAAGTAAAATATGAAACGATGTCATCCGAAGGGCTCTTGTCTCTATAAATGTTCCCTCGGTTTTAGAGCCTTGTGGAATATTTAGAGACGATGGCAGGAGACCCGACGGTATGACATTGGTCCCTTGGGAGAGAGGTAAAGCCCTAGTGTTGCTGGGATGCTACTTGCGTAGACACTCTGGCGGTCTCTCATCTCAGGGGTACCTCGTTTAGAGCCGGGGCGGCATCAGAGGCAGCTGAACTGAGTAAGTGGCGCAAATATGAGTCTCTGAGAGATGACTATATATTTGTGCCATTTGCTGTAGAGACTATCGCTCCGTGGGGTCCACGTGCGGTGAAGTTCCTAAAGGAACTCCATCCGCGGCTGGTCGTTGCTGCTGGTGATAAAAGGGCTGGTTCATTCCTCGCTCAAAGGCTAAGTATAACCATTCAGCGGGGAAACGCAGCCAGCGTTCTTGGCACGATACCGCGGGGAGTAGGACTATATATATTATTATAGTTTTTAGTATTGTAGATAAAAATAAGTATTATGTAAATAAATTTCGTTTAGTAAAATATTTAATAAAAGATATAATATTATACAATATATAGTATATATAATATATAAATATACTATTACTATAATTGTTATCCTAACCAACCTTCAACCGATTAATAGTATTGTAAGAATATCATCTACCCCATATCGTTTCACGTGTATCATAAGAGACGCACGAGGGACAAAACTTTCTAATAGCAATTTGAAAAAACAAAAATTCGGTTGCCAACTGGCCTGCCAAGCGTGACAACTATGGTGAATAAAACTATGGTGTTCAGTAGTAGACTTTGATAGGTTAAATGAATTATAGTTCCATTTGAATATTTTTTAAGAGTGCAAATAATTAAGTTGCAATAATTTAATTGGCAAGCGTATATTAGACAATAAACTCATATTAAGCCTAGTGCACGTGTGCATGCAACTATAAGCGGTGTTACGTTGCATGGCGACCATAATTTAACGTCAATGGCACATGCATTGAAACCGCACTACAATTTAAGACCTATGCATTAAGGAAGCCAGCATTGTCTGTTAGGAGCTAAGGTTACCCGCATCCATACACTATGCCTTAACGTGAATTCACAGCATGTATAAAAAGTGTTTAGATTTTGCTATTTTGTGCAAATTATTTTTAATATATTAACGAGAGACCTACAGCAAAATAAACAATGGCGTTAATGCAAAGTTATTCTTTTACATTCAAAAGTGACGTTGACTTATTTAGAGTGAGAAAGTGTTTATTTTTTTTTCTAACAAAACGTGTTTATAACGTCTTCATTGTTTGAAATGCGATTTCGTTTGTTTGAAGAAGTGAAACTATTTTACAACAGCTTGGTACTATTTGAAAGAATTTTATATCCAACATAGGTGAAGAAGCGATTATTTAACAATTGTTTATTGGTAGCAATATAGATAAAATTCTAAACAAAGCACTGTCACTGTCTTTCAAGTTTTTGTTTGGTTTTTATACTTTCATTTTCTCTGTTTTGCCGGTCTCGCTCAAAACTCTAATATGACAGACCTTTTGTTGGTTATTCTTTAGATTTTATTGTTTTGTTCGATCACATTTTTTTTCTTAAGAGCGGTGATATCTCAGGTGCTAAGCGCTTGGCGAAAATTGCGCATTAGGCAAGCGACCCAGGTTTGATCCTCGTTGATGGAACTGGTAAGTGCTCATTTACCAAGTAAGTAGTTAAGTTAGTGCTATAAATAAATAAACTTTTAGTTAAGATTTTGATAGAAAGTTGTTGACCTAAAGACCTACTAAACTATTTCACTGTTATATCAAATTTACCTAGACACTTACAAATTGATTTCTTTTTGGTTGGGTTTCAAAATACATTTGCGCTTGCATAATTTTCATAAAATCAAGTAATGTTTTAACAAATCTGTCAAGTGACTCAAGCCCGTGGGTTTGGATCCCGCACGAGACAAGTGTTTGTATGGCCTACAAATAATTGTTCCGGGTTTGGATGTTTGTCCTTGTGAAACGTATGTATATAAAGTGCCGATACAGGAGAGAATCCTAATGTGGAGGTAATGCTTTTCAAAAAAAAAACAGAAAAAAAAATCAAAAAGAGAAATCGAAGTCTTTTCGATTTTATCTAATCAAATAATCAGTTATCAAGCTAAGAAATGTCTAAATTTCTGGATTTAGTGGAAATTTTAACTTGACAATATTATTTTCCCTATCAGTATCACTTTCGGCGGAAACTAAATAAAGAACTGAAGATTCGGTTATAGTTACAGATTTGTCTAAAAACCTTTTTTGGTTGGACTTTAATATCTCCCTTACTTATCAGCACGTAACAGCTACACAGATCTCTCCGTATGAAACCAAAACAAAAAAGTATAATAATCGCCTTTATGCATAAGTCCTCTGTGCTCAGCATTTGTCTAACGTTGGAAGGCTTTACTGCTGCACACAGAACATTTCTATGGAATTTACTATGTAAATATCAGATTTGTTGTAGTTGAAGAACTCTAAATTGAAATATTAGAATGAACTTTCATTGGAGTACCGCTGTCACATATGGGCTGGTGCTATGAAATGCCACCATCAGCGTTCGACTCAGTGAATACACGTGCTAAGAGTCTCATTGGTGTTTTTGTCAACTAGTTAGTTAAAACAAATCTGGTCAGCCTCGAGCACAGAGTAACCAGTCTCTCGGTATTCTATAGGATTCATTTCGGTGAGTGTGCACAGGTATTACACGCTTTAATGCCTCTTTCTCCTTTGCACCATCGGACAACCAGGCGGTCGGTGGGTCTTCACCCCTTTGTTGTTGATATTCCATGCAATAGAACCGAACGGTTTGCTTCGTCTTTTGAATGCGTACAGCAAAGGAGTGGAATAATTTGCCGACGTCTATCTTTCCGTCCAAATACAATCTGGGCTTCTTCAAGGAAAGAATCAATAAGAGGCTTTTGTTACGCTAACACAGTGCGTTTTCTATCTACGGTTGCATCACAACAAATAGATAGTAAATCTACGGTTGCATCACAACTTACCACCAGGTGGAATTGTGGTCAAGCACTGCCTTATAATAAGTAAAGAAATGGGTTAGTTAATAGTTATATATTCTTAAGCAATTTGAGCTATTTATGCTAGCTGTTATAAAAAATATCTTCTATAACTTACTACTATATTCAATTAAATTTCCGCATAAGAATTTAACACAGTAATAGTAATAAAATTCATAATTTAAGAACCTTTCCGTTCTCATGAATATTTACATACTTCTGGATTGAACTGAACTATATGACTCAAAAGGAAACGTTAGCCTGTAAATATACGAGACCCGGTAAATCTTAGGTCACATCTACCGCCAGCAAAATGAAAAATGTTTGCTCCTTCCAAGACAGTCATTAGGAATCTCACATAATACGAAAATGAGATGTTCGAATGCGTCAATTTTCCAATCACTCCATAACTCAACACGTAAGAGGATTGCCTCTTCATAAGGATATTGCAGCAAATTGACTATAATTTTGTTTTTTCTTCTCACGAACATGAAACTTCGCGAGCATATATAACAACGTATGTATTTCAAATTCACGAGCGCATGAGTTGGAAATAGCAGATGAGTGAAATTGCTTATTTAAGTGCATTCGATACGCCGCTTTTTCACGCTTCAATATTAGCGGATATAAGAGCTTTTTTACGACTGAATTTATATTTAGTTTGGAATGAATTATTTTTTTACTCCTATCCTAATTATAATACTTTTCAATACTAAAATCCTTTATAACCGTCAATTTAGAGATTTGAAGAAACCACAGCGATAGTTGGTATATAAATTTTTTTATTATTCACCTTATCATGAGGCCGTAAAAGGTTCTACTTGTAAAGGTTAGGCAAAAAAAAAACACGTTACACCATAATTACTGGACTGTACGGCGTTGTACGGTATCTTTCTGCCGGAGCTACTTTAGGAAGCTCTATCAACGTTACGGAAGATATCACAGATTTATAATTCATGCACTAACAGTCACTTGTCCTTACCTGCTACTACTTCATCTTTTTCCTTTTGTAAAAATGATGGCTTTCGCTGATAAATTTAAGAACTTAGGATCCAAAGACATATTATGTTGGAATTTTCACCACTATGCTACGCTATTATCAAAATATTTAAAACAGGTGGGCTGGCAACTGCAATATTTTATAATTTTGAGTTGTAATCAGGAAGATGCTGCTGATCATCTCCTGTTTAATTTCCCTTTGACACCTCTTAGAATATCTACGAGTTGTTATGGAGTAGTAGATTCACTTATGCAGCCGTTACAAGTAGTCAAAATATATAATACACATTATAAAACTAAAATTAAGGGCGGCATCTACCGATGCGAGGTTAAGCACTCACTGTAAATTTTGCAGTACAAGTTAAGTATAAGTATAAGTATTTTAGTAGAAATTGTTAATTGCAATTTTAAGTGCAGATTTACTAAGTGCTTGGCGCTCAAGGCAAAGAACGTGAAGAAATCTGTATGTCTAAGAAATAAGAAAAAATAATTTCGAATACATGTGAAGTTTGTCAACACGCATTCATTGGGACAGCGTGGCGGACATTTCCTTGTCCTAAAATCCTCTCAGAAATGAGCGGAGGCATGTGAACAGCAATGGGTAGTACATAAGCTGTAACTTTAATAAAACTAAAATTGCAACAAATATTTAAGTAATTCTTAAAATATTCAAAGCCAAAAGCATATTATACTATAATTAAACTGATTGAAAAATAATGATAAAAAAGGGTCATCAAACATTATATCTACCTACGTGTTATTACCATGTAGTGGCGGTGTAAGAATATCTACTACTACATCTCCTCCCGTGGGTGTCAAGGGTGTCAACCCTTGACGGGTGTCAAGTGGGGACAGAGGAAAACAAATCAGGAGATGAGCAGCAGCGTCTTCCTAATAACGACTAAATAAAAAAAAAACTGCGATTGCCTACCCTCTTGACAAGCGTGGCAACTATAGCATCCCATAGATTGCCCCTATGAGGCAATCTGTGGGAGAGGCCTACGTCCGGCACTGGACTTTAATATGTAACGGTAAGTGTTATTTCGTACAATTTACCTTTTACCACTTATACTGTCGGGTAAGCTTTTTCATGAATGCACCAACTGAAATGCTCAACTTAAAAGTTTTGCTCATACCCACCATACCCTAGTAGTGGTGATACTGCTCCGCGTACTAGTTGGTATTTTGAATGAATATGCTATCATCTGTCGGTCTCCAGAACCACATCAGATGAGTCCAACTTCGACCAATAAGTCAATCGTCGAGGCCAATTCAGCTGGGCAATGTTCGGCAGATTCCGATACATTTTATCGTCAAGTATTCCTTAAAACCGCAGTTCTTTCTTGACTATAACCGTAGAAAGCTAAAGATTAATCTGCAATTTATGGAAAGATTCTCTGCGCGATATAATTGGTAATGAAGATATTCTCAGTAGAACCAGAGTAACTGACATAGCCCAACGGACTATTAAGTTAGTACAATGGGCCGGGCATATAGATCGAAGAAGCAACAACTGATGGTGAAGACATGTAGAAAGCTTTTTATACGTGGTAGAGCCATGCTGTAGCTATATTAGTAGTATAGTTGTAGCACAAATTGGTTGGCTCGACCGGGGAAGGACCACGCTCTCACAGAATACCAGCGTAAAATAGTAGCTTAACGCTGTTGTGTTTCGTGTGGTGAGTATAGAGAACCTGAGACCCTTTATTACTGGAAACGAGGCATTCCATCTTAGTCCTTACGGGTGACAATGCATCTGCATTTTGATTTGTAATCGAGGATAGATGTAGATGTCTATGGGCCGCAGCAACCACTTACCATCAGGTGGGCTGTGTGCTTGTTTGTCAGCCTTATCTTATAAAAAAAAAGTCAGTGGATACAAATGTTTCAGGATCGTGTTTTGTGACATAAATTAGGGAAGTCCCCAACGAATGCCACAAAATGTCCCCAAAGAATGTCACAAAACACGGTCTATAATGAGAGCTTCATTACTTAGAATAGCAAATTACAGCGCTAACGGGTAGTTAGGTCTTTAGAGTAAAAGTTTGTATGTATTTCCTTCTAAACCAGATTTAAATAACATTTTAAAGGAAAAATTTCAAAGAGATAACCACTTATGCAACTGTACGTAAAGAGCGTACTAGATAAAATTAACTCTTATACAAAGTCGGCCGCTGGGAATCGCAACTCTTACAACGCTGTATAAATGTACGAGTAATTCACATTAATTATATTTGAATGTAAACATGTAGTAGGCGAAGAGTGACAGGGGTTCAACAAAGCGTTGGGCCTTGACGTGACTCGAGGCGAAGAGAAACGAAGTAATGGGCGCCCTCAAACTTGAAGCCGAACGTAATTATATGCTAAAAAGATTATTAGAAGCTTCAAGAGCGTATGCCGTTGTGAACATCAAAACAAATGCGTTATAGAATATGTGACTGAGTGGATTTAACGTTGTATGGTTACAGTTTATTATAAGTGTACTAATTAACGTACTTTTTTAACTTTTAAAATAGTACTTATAAGGAATAACGAAGCCGCTAGGGAAATTTCTATAAACACAAAGAGAGAAAAAGTAAGATCTTGAATGCAACGTTTAAATGTTATTTTTAGGTTTGCAGAGATTTTTAATATTTCACTTTGCTCGGTGCATTGAACAATATAATCCTCCTTGTCTCGTTTTGCTTTGAGGCGGAAAAGTCTTTCAGTTTTTTTTTATAGAATAAGGGTGACAAACGGGCACACAGTCCACCTGATGGTAAATACTCTGTAAAATACTCAGATGGTAAGTGGTTGCTGTGGCCCATAGACATCTAAATTTATCCTCGATTACGAGTCAAAATGCAGATGCGTTGTCACCCGTGAAGACTAAGATGGAATGCCTCGTTTCTAGTAAAAAGTGTCTCCGGTTCTCTACACTCACCATACGAAACACAGCAGCGTTTAGCTGTTATTTTACGCTGGTATTCTGTGAGAGCGTGGTCCTCCTCCGGTCGAGCCGACCCATTCGTGCTACAATCATAATATAACTACAGCATGGCTCATGTAGAAAAGTTGTATTGTATTTGCAAATATTGATAAATATTTAAATTATATCAACAGGTATGCCGCCGTTTCCTCCTCTACATACATTACCTGCACAGGGGATTATCTGTAACACCTAAAGAAATAAATGTTTGATAAAAGGGCTATGTAATGTTTGCGAAGTTGCGAAGAGATTTTGCATCTCTTTACATTTTCTTTCGCATCTACCATGGGGAGTGCTCCGAGGAATTGTTCGGATTAATCCCAGCCGCCAAATTTCACGAAGGCACATCGCGGCAGAACTCCTGATACCACCCACACCATCTGAATGATTGGCGGTCCACCACTGTGCGATTTAGAAGACGTTTTCTTCCTCGCACGACTTCCTTGTGGAATCGATTACCATCAGCGATTTTTCCGGACCGATACGACTTAGGGACCTTCAAGAAAAGAGCGTACTCCTTTTTAAAAGGCCGGCAACGCATCTGCAAGTCCCTCCCTGGTGTTGCAGTTGTTCATGGGCGGCGGTAGTCACTTACCATCACGTGAGCCGCATGCTCGTTTGCCCCCTCTCCTATAAAAAAATGTAATAGCACTTGTTGCTATTCTGATCTGTGGCTTGTTCAATATCTTTATGACGTTGGTTAAACGATTGTTTGTTTCTGGCAGGGTCTCCCTAACGTGCCTACAGTCTACTAGATTGCTCCAAAGCTAAGCCCGTTGATTAGTACAGTATTTACGTACCAATGAACGAACGTTACCGAAAGGGATCAGTATGATCGCTTCCAGCCCTATACGGCTAGAGCCAATCTTCTCCTGCCCAGTTCGTCTGCTGCGTCATTGTCCCTGGATCTACTGTATTCTTTGAACCATTACAGAGTCACATTGTTGTGTTTACATACCTCATTTAGTCGTTTGTGGCATTCATATATTAGCCTCGGTTCAATACATTGCGACTCACAGCTAAGAGGATAGAGTTCAGCAACAACTTGTAGAGCGTTGTAATGATAATGATGATATGTCCACCAACACGCATTGGGATATCGTCGTAACGTAACACTTTCTTGTTCGAAAATCAATTTCAGAATTTAGAGGTAAGGTTTTATCCATATCATCAGGTCATTTAATTTAAACAACAGAAATTAGACACATATATTTTTTAATATGGAACACAACATTATTATAAACCTCATTTTTAACAATCGATTATTGGTTACGTTGATGATACTGTTCATAAGCAAAAGCAGTAAACATGAATTGATAGTAAACATTGCATTCGCTCGTTTTAAAATGTCCATCAGGTTAAATCCTCGCTGATAACTTCCCTCCCGGAAATTAAACGTTGAGGGCGCGGTTGAAACGGAAAACTTTAAAATTAAAACTGTTAACTTTTATCTTTTTATATTTCTTAAAGGATTCCTTTACTTTGTTACTTTCTAATCTTTTGCAGACGGAGTTCTTAACAACCCTTCTGAGCTGTACGCTACAAACTTTTCAAAGCTGTGTTTTGTTAAAAAAATTAAAACATAAGGTGAAATGTTTGTAATGATTCTGTTCTTGCAGTGATCGCGTAAATATAAGAAATCATTATGAACATGTTATAAATAATAAGGCCTTATGTCAGGTCATAATTACTAATTTTCGTCATTTATTTTATTTTTTTAAATATACTAATAATGTTATTAAACATTTCTAATATTCCACTTCTGGTAAGCTTAAAATGCTTGTGTTAGAAAGTGGTTCACGACAGTAGTCGAATGGCGGATTCGAACCCATGACCTTTCATGTTCGCGGTCCGCGCCCTGCCATTAGGCTACTGACGCTTCAAAATGCTTTTTAACAAAATGCTTTTTTTTACAGGATAAGGGTGACAAACGAGCACACAGTCCACCTGATGGTAAGTGGTTGCTGTGGCCCGGCTTCTACATCTATCCTCTATTAAAAATCAATTTGTAGATGCGTTGTCACCCGTGAGGACTACGATGGAATGCCTCATTTCCAGTAAAAAAGGGTCTTGTTCTCTACACTCACCATACGAAACACAGCAGCGTTAAGCTGCTATTTTACGCTGGTATTCTGTGAGAGCGTGGTCCTTCCCCGGTCGAGCCGAACCATTCGTGCTTCAACTATACTACTAATATAGCTGCAGCATGGCTCTACCACGTATTTTTTTTTACGTGGTAGAGCCATGCTTTTAATACATTGTACCTACTTATATTCTGCTGCGTGGTATCGTAAGAAGCAATTCAGGGCAATGAAAGAAAAATTTCATGTCCGATAGATATAAACTCTCATTTCATTCCTTCCATATGTAAAATACTCAGAATGATTAATAGCATAGAGGGAGAGAGTCCTAAAAGAAGAACAAAATTCTTATAACTTAACTCTCTATACATCATAATGTGATGTTTAACGTGGTACAAAATAATACATCTAAATTATTCTCACCTTCTTTCTTTTACAAGGTTGTTGCCGTTATTTCATTCCATAGAAACCTCTATTGATGTGCCATTAGCGAAATAAAACGTTGTTGATAAATTCATTTAGTCTATAACTTAGTAAAATTATCGATTTTTACTAGTCCGGTTCGTAATACTTATTTATATCAATGAAAGTTTATAGAAGCTTCATCTGATATCTTGCAACAAAAACGTAGTAGAATAATGCGGAATATATACTATCGTTGTATTTATAATTTAAAATATATCGTAAAAAGGTCGCTACGAAATCTTCTCAAATTCAGCCGGTATATTTCCGCCAAATTATCCTTAGACTTATAAACACAAGAAATAATAACGGTGTGTGTTTGTTTAATCGACACTTTGTTTGCTTCACAGAGCGTACACAGAGGGCACTGCTATGTAGTACAATAACAGCGGCACGACCGCGGTCTGCCTTCTCTTCTGTCGCTAGATCACAACGACGAGTATCAATAAATCGATTAAGAATGTATTACCCGTTTCATTACCCGGTTTCATCTCTGCTCTTTTAAGATACTATTTGCATATCTCCTGTTTCATTTTCCTATGTCGTCTTTTACCATATTTACAGTATGGTATGTGGTGTTAGAGCTTCGAAATAATAATACATGTTATTTGGTAGGAAGTAGTAGGGTGGCAAACAATTCTTTAGCTTATGTAGGTGTGTTAGTAATTCGGAATCCTGATAACACCTTGAGCCTGTATATAGAAAAAAGACCCATACAGATAGATATTTAAAAGGTGATTCTCATCGCTATTTTTCACAGTTAGCTACCGTGGGTAAATATTTATTTCAGTGAGCATGAGGGATCTGTGACAGTAAACATCTGGCCGCCGAGCTTCAACACGTCAAGCAAGTTTTGCACGACAAGCTTCGGGTTCCTCACCTACGTCACAGTGAACGAGTGAAGCCAGTCACAGTCGAGCGAGTGCCTGCTGTACTGACTGACAAAACTGGTTATATCTTGAAACGTGCTACCATTAGAACATACTTCAAGCCGCCGAAGAAGATTAGTCAGTTTTTACCATCAGTCAAGATGCAGGAGTGTACAAGTTTGACTTTTGTTTGGAATGGAATGTTTGGAATGTAGTCTCTCTTATATAAGACAAACTAAAAGATCAATAAAACCCGCATTAAAGAACACATACCTGTTGTGAAGAATCGACGCTCCGGGAAGTCTGCAGTCTGTGAACACGAACAGGATCGCCCCCGTCACTACATTAGATTTGATAGACCACAAATCCTCGCTAAAGAACACCAATTCCTTCCAAGGATTCGCGAGGCTATTGAAATTAAAACACATCCTAATTTCAATAGAGAAGATGACTGGGTGGTACCATCTGCTTGGAATACTATAATTAATAAAATTAAACCCCAACTCAAGGATACAAGTGCAAGACTTCAAGACACTGTAAGTTCATACTGCGTGGATCGGAACAAAAATTAATAATTTTAATCTGGAGGCAGCCGTGGTTAACTACTTAGTGTACTTACTCTCATTTTTGGCATAATATAAAGAGACCAACGATGACTACTTGGCATTTCTATTTTCACGTATCAATTACACACAAGATCTTTCAATAGATTTGTCTAAATACCCACACCGTTGCCGGAATGTAGTGTCAAGAGTGTAAAACGAGTGTCAAGCGTGGGCTAGCATGTAGTTGTACTTTTCTGGTTGATGAGGCGGATGTTAATAAATTGTTATTGAATATTTTAGAAAAAAAAAAAAAATAAGAGTGAGATTTGTCATGGGTTGGTGGTTAAGGAAACAGCGTGAAGGAACCATCACAAAGAGAAATTAAGAAATAACGAAGACATTTAAAGCCAACCAACACGTTTTGGGGTAGCTCGGCGGGCTTTTGTGTACTTACAAAACTTTAGTATACTTTTAAAGATTAAAACGAAAGTTTAAAAATTAATGAGCGTTACAACTGTTATGGGTTGGCAATATTAAACGAGCAATTTTCAAACTAAAGTAGCCGGTGTAAAAATCAACAATGTATTGCTTTATAATTTCATATGGACGTCGGGAACGTTTATTGTAACAACAGAACAAATGTTACATGCAGGTCCAAGTTAAACGAGAGAGTTGAGTAATTGCTAGCGTCACAGGACTGCACAATGTACTTGCCAAGGAACACTGCACACAATAAATTCCGTTTTACGTTTTTGATTAGGTACGTCTCAAGTTACATTATGATCTCGACATTCATACGCAAGAAAGCTTTTATGTACCGTTGGCGCAGTTCATGCGTTTTGCACAATGTAGGGACCACCTCTTTGTTTACGTTTATTTTAATAGGGAATTAACACGCTTAGATTCTTTCAGTGCGACAGAAAATTTTCCAAGTAATTTTAATGACCCTTTGATAATTTTAATGTAATTTCATTATTTCAGGATTTATTTTTCTTAGCTGAAAGCAATAACAAGTAGATGTTTTGACGTGTTCTGACCGCGCGATATAATCTAGATCTATACGGATCGACTAGTCAAAATTACGACAAAAATTGCTTGGAAAACATTTATGACAGATGACAGTACAACCGTTCATCATTCATCATTCAATCTATGCATTGTCATATTGGCCGTAAAAGCTTGGCCTCACCATCAACAGGGTGAATCGGGTGCATTTAAGCGGTGATAACTTCCAAAAATTGCCGTAAACTCTCAATTGTGCGGGAAATATTATAGTGCCCGATATCAGCGTGTATATCAAAAATAACTTTTACGCCCTAACCTAGCATTTTGGGTTGGGATATTAATAATGATTAAGTGTAAGATCAAATACTGCGTTAGCGACACAAACAATTATCACTCCTCCAGACACAAGAATAAGCAATTTTCATCAGTCAAATAGCAGCTCCGACGTAAATCGATTCTAGCCTTGTACTCTAAGTATAGTACTTGAGTACAAGGCAAGGTGACCAACGAAAATATGTTAAGAAACCTCACTTAAACAATAAGAACGTCAATAATATTATCTATGATAATAATGTCATAATGATGTGTGATAATATGATTATTTTTTAATGAAATTTGATTGAAGAATTATTTAATGAAGTTGGATATCAACACAAACTTGTTAGGTGTCAAAGCTCCTTTTCTCGCTAGCAGTGCGTCTGAGAAGGAACCATATTCTCACCTCCAGCATCTAGGCATTCCATATGAATTCCGAGTTTGAAGGGAGAATGAAGATTTTTTTATAGAATAAGGGTGACAAACGAGCACATTATCCACCTGATGATAACTGGTTGCTACGGCCCACAGACATTTATATCTTTCTTCGTTTGCGAATTATAATGCAGATGCGTTGTCAGCCTAAGATAGAATGCCTCTTTTCTAGTAAAAAGGGACTCCAATTCTCTACACTCACCATACGAAACACAGCAATGTTAAGCTGCTATTTTACGCTGGTATTCTGTGAGAGCGTGGTCCTTACTCGGTCGAGCCGACCCATTCGTGCTACAACACGTAATCATCATATAAATATAATTACAAAGTCTGAGGTATTCTTAATCCACGAAGGTAGAAAAACATACCTAGGATCTCTCCTGACATTGCTCTCTACCTGTTCGTAAAGTTTCATCACAATCGGTTTAGCCATTTCGAAAATTATCCCAGACAGACAGACAGACAAAAATTTTAAAAATGGTTATTTATGTCTTAACAACATGCAAATAACCCCCTGAGCTTTATTGAAGACATTACAATATTACAGACAGACACTTCTTGAAAGAAAGAAAGAAAGAAAGATCTTCAATTTTATTTATATGTATTATATGTACAGATATAGTGTTCCTGCCAAGCGTGGCAACTATGGCAAATATCTCTACAGGCCTATTCTCTTAGGAGACGTCGAATTCTCATCACTCCATGGGTTGACTGGTAGTGAATTAAGTCTGTCCTTTGTTTTTTTTTATTGGATAGGTTGACGAACGAGCACACAGTCAACCTAATGGTAAGTGGTTGCTGTGGCCCATAGACATCTACATTTATCCTCGTTTGCGAATCAAAATGCAGATGCGTTGTCACCCGTGAGGACTAAGTTAGAATGCCTCTTTTCCAGTAAAAGGGTCTCCGGTTCTCTACACTCACCATACGAAACACAGCAGCATGAAGCTGCTATTTGACGCTGGTATTCTGTGAGAGCGTGGTCCTTCCCCGGTCTAGCCGACCCATTCGTGCTACAACTATACTACTAATATAGCTGCAGCATGGCTCTACCACGTACAAAAAGTTCTTTTGTTTAAAAGAGTGTAATAAAAAAAATACATGTGAATTATTGTTTCGTAACTTATTATTATTTTATAATGTAATAACGTTAACAATGAACACCAAGCAGTTCTTGTATTACTCCATAAATTATTCGTTACTTGTATCAATTACTATGCATAGTCTGGAGCTAATACTGACTTGACAAGTTACGAATAATTTGTTGAGTTATGAATTACAATTAATTTATTTAGATTGAAATGTATCAAGGCGAACTAAATAATTCGAGTGAATTCGTTTCGCTGCGAGACGTCGGGACAATAACAAATGATCTCAAAATTCTCCAAGATTATTCGACGCCGCCTTTTATTATCACATGATTATCAATTTGCCAAGCTTTAATTTGATCATTACAACAATCCACGCTACTTGTATTTCATTTTTGTTTTTCCACTTGACATGACAAATGACTTTAATTTGCAAAAGAATAACATTGAACACCCAATTAAATTCACTTACTCATAGAATTTAAGAAACAATCTGTATAATGATTTCTTATATTTACGCGAACACTACACATTGAATAAAACTACTTTTACGGATTCTATCGCGTTTCATTATCTTGTTTTTTATTGATTCCCGATATTTCGGATAATTTACAGCACCAATGGTTACGGGGATCTGAGGTGATTGACTTCAAGACACAGTAAGTTTATTCTGCGTAGATCGGAACAAAAGTAATAATTAAAAAAGCTGAAGGTACCTCAGTCCCCGTAAAGTACCCGAAACGTCGGGAATGAATAAAAAACAAGATAATTAAACGCGATAGAATCCGTAAAAGTAGTTTTATTCCATTGAGTTATATGTCCTACGTACTAGAGAAGCCATTCCTAGCATTGACTATGTTCAACTGAACTGTAGTGCAATCCCTACAAACTAAACATTGCGTAAATTGAAGATTTGTGAATTCCATAAAATAATAATTATTATTACATTTTATTTAGAAATATAATATGTTTGTTAAGATTAAATTAAGATATTTTATATTAAATTCTTATATTTATTTTATACTAATATCTTATTTTATATCAAATTAAAGTCTTCGCGCATGCGCGGGAGTAGTAGTCGCGCACTACGACTACTACTCCCTCGACGAAGACTTTAAGACTTTAAGACTCGAAGACTTTAATTTGATATAAACATAGAGTAGGACACAATTTTTGTTTGGAATGGCTTCTCTAGTACGTAGTACATATAACTCAATGATATATCCAAACAATCTGTATCAAGATTTTTTTAGGTATAAATTCTTTTAATATTTACATCTTTGTTTACAAAATATTAACGTTTTATAAGTAACTAATCACACATTGTTTTAAATGTTGGTGTCTTGCAATGATAATTGGTTTACTTGTGACTCACCCCGGCTTCGTCTATCTAGGTTCTGTTGTTGATGATCAAGGACATGTATTATATGAATTTTTCGTTTTTTAAAAAATTATCTTCAATTAATTTTTGCATAAAATATAGATGGCTGGCATTTCATCCTACCTGTTCTTAAAGATTCATCACAGTCGGTTCAGCTATTAACTTAATTATTAATTATTATTAAGCTTAATAGAAGTCAGTTACTAACCGGCTTCAAAATGAAGGAGGTTGTTAATTCGAGTGTGTTTTTTTTTGTATGTATGCTACGCAATATGTTCGCAGATTGTGAACCAATTTGGATGATTCTTTTTTATTAAATAGTTTATAATTGAAGGGTGGTCCCATATAAATTTAGAGAAAAAAATTCACCCCTAAGGGTAACAAATAAATAACTTCTTTTTTAGTAATTTAAAGACAGTTTTTACCTTTAAATAAAACTAATTTTACGGATTTTATCGCGTATATTAACTTATATTTATCTTCCCGACGTTTCGGGTGCTTTCCAGCACCCGTGGTCACGGGGAACTGAGGTGTTTGACGTCCTGCTGTCATAGTTAGCCCGGCTACCTTCAGTTTTTTAATATTAATTTTTGGTTTGATTTACGCAGAATGAGCTTACAGTATCTAGAGGTCTAGCAGTGGTATACTTGGGTTTGGATTTGATTTTATTAATTATGGGATCCCAAGCAGATGGCAGCACCCATCCACCTTCTCTTTTGAAATTAAGATGTTTTTTAATTTCAATAGCCTCGCGAATCATCCTTGGGAAGAATCGGTCTTCTTTTGCGAGGATTTGTGGTCTATCAAATCTAATGTAATGGCGGGGCCGATCTTGAACATGTTCACAAACTGCAGACTTCCCGATACGTCGGTGCTTCACGTCAGCTATATGTTCTTTAACGCGGGTTTTTATAAATCTTTTTGTTTGTCCTATGTACGAGAGACCACATTCACAATCCAGCTTGTACACTCCTGCATCTTGTAGAGGAATATTACACTTGATGGATGGTAAAAATTGACCAATCTTCTTCTTCAGCGGCTTGAAGTATGTTTTAATGGAAGCTCGCTTCAAGATGTAGCCAGCCTTGTCTGTGAATCCTCTGACATAGGGTAGTACAGTAGGCACACGCTCGACTGTGGCTGGCTTCACTCGGTCACAGTGACGTAGGCGCGGGACCCGAAGCTTGTTGTCTTGCAGTACTTGCTCGACGTGCTGAAGCTCGGCGACCAGATGTTTTCTGTCACAGATCCCTCGTGCTCTCTGAAACATAGATTTTCCCACGGTAGCTAACTGTGAAGTATGATGGTGCGAATCACCATTTAAATATCGGTTGGTATGGGTATTTTTTCTGTACACAGTATGACCAATAGTGTTATCAGGATTACGGATGACTAAAACATCTAGGAAAGCTAAAGTATTGTTTGCCTCTAACTCCATTGTGAATTGTATTTTAGGGTTTATGGAATTAAGGTGGTTTAAAAATGCAGTTACTTTGTCAGATGGTAAAATTGTGAAAGTATCGTCTACGTACCGCTTGTAGAATCTTGGATTTACAGGAGCAGTAAGAAGGGCTTTCTCCTCAAAGTCCTCCATGAATATGTCGGCGACTACGGGAGATACAGGTGAGCCCATTGCCACTCCGTCTACTTGCATGTAGAACTCTTCTTTCCACAATAAATAGCCAGATGTAAGGCAGTGTTTGAGTAATACTGCATATTCTGTGGGCATGTTGTTATCTCCTAGCTTTCTAGTAACAATTGAGATGCAGTCTTAAATAGGTAGGCATGTGAATAGTGACTGAACATCAAAAAACTGACCATAGTTTCATTGTCAGCGAGATGTAGGTCTTTTATCTCACTAACAAAATGGTATGAATCCTTTGTGTGTGCTCTCGTATGTCCTCTTAGCGGTGACAGTATTTTTGCCAAGTGTTGAGCCAACTTATAAGTTGGTGAATCGATCTTATAAGTTGGTGACGGATTTTATCGCGGGCTAACTATGACAGCAGGACGTCAAACACCTGAGTCCCCTGTGACCACGGGTGCTGGAAAGCACCCGAAACGTCAGGAAAATAAAAATAAGTTAATATACGCGATAATATCCGTAAAATTAGTTTTATTTAAATATGTAGTGTTCGCGTAAATATAAGAAATCATTGTGTAAACCAGTACGGACTGGTAATTGCAAATAAAATTCGACGATCAGAAGATCTCATGACCTAGCGCGCAAGATATTTAACATCATTGATTTTCTTGAAGAGGTGCCGCGATCACAATCACATTCCTACGTGTGTCAAAATATCCACTAAAAAGGACATTCGGGGAAGGGCTAAGATCTTAAATCAGGCAAGTAAAAAGTTGTTACGAACGGTGATTCAGCAAAAACGGTTCGATTTACAAATCATAAATAATATCATAGACAATTTGTCCAGTGAGTTAAACACAGTTTTAACGACATTTGATTTTAATAATTGCATTGAAACTTTAAACAAACGCGAAATATCGAAATATAATGAATGCAAAGACAAACATATAGAGAAATACCAAAAATTAACTATCACATCAAATGCCAAACATCCATGTCAACGTAGAAACGAAACGCAACAACCGTTGACCACAGACGCAAACAATAAACAACGCACGGTCTATCATTTGTCAAAAGAAACACTGGACGAACCTACAATAAAAGTATTGTCGAAAGGCTTGAATTTTGCTATAACGCCGCAAAAAATCCCGTACGAGGAAATTGTACGTAGTGTAGAGGATAGTCTGTTTAAGAACAATATCGGTAAACACGATTTAGAGGCTATACGTCAAGACATTTCGTCCTTGTTACGTCGAAATTCCGCGCCGAAACTAAATCTCCCCAAAGACGAATTTAAAGCGTTGTACAACTTACGCAACAGACTAGAGCTCACGATTCTCCGCGCGGATAAAGGAAATGCTACGGTAATAATGGACACGTCAGAGTATAATTTCAAAATACAACAACTTTTATCGCACGTAAGTACATACAAAAAGGTCAAAATAAACCCTACAACTAATACACTTAAAACAACTACTGATTTAATAAAGAAATACTCCGAAAAATTAGATCTCGACGTGAATTCGACAATACCATCATGTGCCAAACCACCGAGATTGTATGGGTTACCGAAAATACACAAACCAAACGCTCCACTACGTCCTATAGTAAGCCAGATCGATTCACCAACTTATAAGTTGGCTCAACACTTGGCAAAAATACTGTCACCGCTAAGAGGACATACGAGAGCACACATAAAGGATTCATACCATTTTGTTAGTGAGATAAAAGACC
This sequence comes from Parnassius glacialis, assembly GCA_033319125.1. Classification (NCBI taxonomy): domain Eukaryota; kingdom Metazoa; phylum Arthropoda; class Insecta; order Lepidoptera; family Papilionidae; genus Parnassius; species Parnassius glacialis. Next base: position 27,359,294 of record JAVANC010000009.1, on the reverse strand, counting down.
TACATCTCGCTGACAATGAAACTATGGTCAGTTTTTTGATGTTCAGTCACTATTCACATGCCTACCTATTTAAGACTGCATCTCAATTGTTACTAGAAAGCTAGGAGATAACAACATGCCCACAGAATATGCAGTATTACTCAAACACTGCCTTACATCTGGCTATTTATTGTGGAAAGAAGAGTTCTACATGCAAGTAGACGGAGTGGCAATGGGCTCACCTGTATCTCCCGTAGTCGCCGACATATTCATGGAGGACTTTGAGGAGAAAGCCCTTCTTACTGCTCCTGTAAATCCAAGATTCTACAAGCGGTACGTAGACGATACTTTCACAATTTTACCATCTGACAAAGTAACTGCATTTTTAAACCACCTTAATTCCATAAACCCTAAAATACAATTCATAATGGAGTTAGAGGCAAACAATACTTTAGCTTTCCTAGATGTTTTAGTCATCCGTAATCCTGATAACACTATTGGTCATACTGTGTACAGAAAAAATACCCATACCAACCGATATTTAAATGGTGATTCGCACCATCATACTTCACAGTTAGCTACCGTGGGAAAATCTATGTTTCAGACAGCACGAGGGATCTGTGACAGAAAACATCTGGTCGCCGAGCTTCAGCACGTCGAGCAAGTACTGCAAGACAACAAGCTTCGGGTCCCGCGCCTACGTCACAGTGACCGAGTGAAGCCAGCCACAGTCGAGCGTATGCCTGCTGTACTACCCTATGTCAGAGGAGTCACAGACAAGGTTGGCTACATCTTGAAGTGAGCTTCCATTAAAACATACTTCAAGCCGCTGAAGAAGAAGATTGGTCAATTTTTACCATCCGTCAAGTGTCATATCCCTCTACAAGATGCAGGAGTGTACAAGCTGGATTGTGAATGTGGTCTCTCGTACATAGGACAAACAAAAAGATTTATAAAAACCCGCGTTAAAGAACATATAGCTGACGTGAAGCACCGACGTATCGGGAAGTCTGCAGTTTGTGAACATGTTCAAGATCGGCCCCGCCATTACATTAGATTTGATAGACCACAAATCATCGCAAAAGAAGACCGATTCTTCCCAAGGATGATTCGCGAGGCTATTGAAATTAAAAAACATCTTAATTTCAAAAGAGAAGATGGATGGGTGCTGCCATCTGCTTGGGATCCCATAATTAATAAAATCAAATCCAAACCCAAGTATACCACTGCTAGACCTCTAGATACTGTAAGCTCATTCTGCGTAAATCGAACCAAAAATTAATATTAAAAAACTGAAGGTAGCCGGGCTAACTATGACAGCAGGACGTCAAACACCTCAGTTCCCCGTGACCACGGGTGCTGGAAAGCACCCGAAACGTCGGGAAGATAAAAATAAGTTAATATACGCGATAAAATCCGTAAAATTAGTTTTATTTAAATGTGTAGTGTTCTCGTAAATATAAGAAATAAGTTTTTACCTTTTGTTAAAAGTTATAATCTTTATTTAAAAAAAAATCAATTGCTCTCCGTTAATATTGCAAAAACTCGAAAATGGCTCGACCGATTTTGATGATTTTTTGTGTGTATTAAGTTGGTCGACACTATTCCGAAGATATCCCAGACGTCAGTCTGAGCGAGATTAGAATCGCTCTCCAGCACCCTAAAAACGGCAAGGCCCCAGGCGAGGATGGAATTACAGCGGAGTTTCTGAAAGCGGGTGGAAGACCGGTACTTGAAATCCTTCAGAAGCTCTTTAATTCCGTCTTCCATGGTGGCATTACACCGGAGGCGTGGAGCAGAAGTGCAGTGGTCTTGTTCTTCAAGAAAGGTGACAACAAATTTTACAAGCACTATATTCAATTTTAAATGACCCAAATTCTCCTTCTTATCTTAGGGATAACTTTCAGTACCAATATTCTACTCATGATAGAGTTCCCCGTTCCCAAAATAGTCTTAAAATTCGTATTCCACCACATAAGAGTGGTTTCTTTAATTCCTCTTTTACTGTGCAGTCTATACTGCTCTGGAATGCCTTGCCTGTTGATATCAAAAAAACCAGTAACAAATATTATTTTAAAAGACTAGTACGAGAATTCTTTACCAGAAATAATATCATCTGATATATCCGATTTTTGTTTTTCTCCCTCTTTCGCTTTGTAATTGATATTTTGTATAATATGTATTTTATATAATATGCATCATGTTATTTTATTTTTGTGTTGTATTATTTTATATTTATTAAGAGATTTTGTATATATAAGTGTCCGTTTATATTTACTATTTTTTTGTTATTACAAAGTAGATAATATTAAGTTGTATAATTTAAAAATATTTTATTTATTTGCTTTTTGATATAATGTTTATGTTTAGATATAATGTTTTTACTTATTTTTAATTTATGGAGTGGTTGCACCTAACACAGCTTCTCAAATCATCCAGGGTTGACTGGTAGAGAATGCCACAAGGCATTAAGTCCGCCCTTTATATCCCTTATTATAAGGTAGATGTAAAGAAGAATAAATAAATAAATAAATAAACGCTCTCTTGAAGATCTACAGACCGATTTCCCTTCTGAGCCGCGTCTACGTGCTGTTTTCGAGAGTCATTACGAATCGTCTCGCGCGCAGGTTTGACGACTTCCAGCCCCCCGAACAAGCCGGTTTCCGAAAGGGCTTTAGCACCATATACCACATACATACCCTTCGGCAAATTGTACAGAAGTCCGAAGGGTACAATTTGCCACTATGCCTGGCGTATGTGGACTATGAAAAAGCCTTTGATTCCGTCGAAATTTGGGCGGTGCTGCAGTCCCTTCAGCGGTGCCAAGTTGACTGTCGGTATATCGAAGTGCTGAAGTGTCTGTACAGTAGAGCTACGATGGCTATCCGAGTACAGAACCAGAGTACGAAACCTATCCAATTGCAGAGAGGTGTAAGACAGTTATACCCCCGAAACTCTTCACCGCTGCATTGGAAGACGTTTTCAAGCTTCTGGACCGGAAAGGATACGGTATTATCATCAATGGCGAGTACATCACTCACCTTCGATTTGCCGACAATATAGTCCTTATGGCAGAATCGCTGGAGGACCTAAGCACTATGCTCAATGACCTCAATAGTGTCTCCCAACGGATAGGTCTTAAGATGAACATGGACAAAACAAAGATCATGTTTAATGTCCATGTCACACTTATGCCGGTAGTTGTTGGGAGCACTAAGCTCGAAGTTGTTGACGAGTATGTTTACCTGGGACAAATATTCCGACTAGATAAGTCCAACTTCGACCGAGAGGTCATATTATATTTTTTAAAATAAGGTTTACAACTATCTAAATACCAAATGTTGCTAAAGGCACGGATGCATCGTTTTTGAACTAAAAGTGCTCTTTCTACCTCAACAGAGTTACCCCAAAGCAAAATCCCATAACTAAGCACTGATGATACGTAGCCATGGTACGCGGTGAGGGCAGCCTCAACTGATATATTTTGCCTAACACTTTTTAAAAGCAAAAGCGAATCGTTGAAGTTTTTTACAAACCATACCAATATGCTCCTTCCAGTTCAGATGTGTATCAATATTTACTCCTAAAAATTTATAGTTGTCTACTTCATCAATTTTGTTATTGTCGTATAGAATATTAAAGTGTTGTTTAGATGACCTGTATGACCTAATTTGCATAATCTTCGTTTTTTGTAGATTGACCCTTAAATCATGAGACTCCAACCATTCTATGATATTTGTTAGTGCCGTATTTGCAAGCGAATCTAATGAATTATTACCATCACTTTTAACTATTATAGTAGTATCGTCTGCAAAAAGGATACATTTGTGTGAAGTGGCGTTGAGAAGGTCATTAATATACAATAGAAATAATAAAGGACCGAGTATACTACCCTGTTGTACGCCTGTTTTTTTATACAATAATTGAGAACGATGAGTTTCTTTAATTAAAATGTTATTTTTTTGTGTCATTTTTGTTATCTTTGTACCCTGTCTTCTACTTTTTAAATAACTTTGAAGCCATGCATACGCGTTTCCTCTAATTCCGTATGATTCTAGTTTATGAAGGAGTTTATCATGATTTACAAAGTCAAAGGTGCAACTCATGTCAAGAAACAGTGACAGTACCGGGGTATTATTATTTATACATTCAGTTACATATTTTATAAATTCAAAGCAAGCAAGAGAAGTAGAACTACCTTTACGAAAGCCAAATTGTTCAGGTCGTAATATGCCACAAGAACTTATAAAATCATTAAGCCTTTTAAGCATAGCTTTCTCAAATACTTTTGACAATACCGAAACCAAAGTGATAGGTCTATAGTTACCTATATCTTGTTTATCTACTTTTTTATGCAAAGGATGAACTACAGATAATTTAAGATCATCTGGAAATACGCCCTCTTCAAAAGATAAGTTAATAATATGAGCTAGGGGTATACATATATAGAATTAATCCTCACTGAATTTCCTGAAGTGGAAGAGTCATCACCAGTCAAGTCTATTGTTGCAGATTGCTGTAAAATTCTTGAAGTATTACATTGCACAAGCTCAGAGAACAGGCTTTGAGTCTGGGAGGCGTTAAGATTATCTATATATGTTTTAAATTGTATTATTTGCTCATTAGCCTCATTCAACGGTAACTTCAATGCAGCAATGAACCTGAGAGCTTCCTCATATTCCTTGCTGCATCGGTCAAACTCATTAACCATTCCCTGTAGCTGATCTCTTTCTTTTATAACACTTGTGTATTCTATATCTAACTTAACCATATCACTTTTCAATGGTGTGTTTTTGGCAATTATGCTAACTATTTCTTTTTCATTATCATCCCTTTCCTTAAGCAATAGTTCACACTGCTCCCTGGACGCCTTAAGTTCTTGGAGCGCAAGCTGGAGTTGGTTCTCCATCTGGCGCGTCTTGGCGTTGCGAGTATTCATTTTACTATTTATTATAAATAATAAAAGAAAACAAAGATCGAAAACAGAAGGAGCAGAGTAAGCTAATATCGAGTTATTGCTTTTTTTTAATTTTTTTTTTATTTACAAGTCTCAAATCAAATTATCGTTAAAACAATTCGAAAAGAAACCCGCAAAGAATGTAAAATATCCGAGTAATAGAATAGATCTTTAAAATTATAAAAGGAATGATATTAAATAAGAATTACAATAATTTTAAAACAATGTTCGTTACCTGTCACTTTTTTGTTCCAACACCAAAATGATTGTTATAACATTTATGTACCAACTTTCTTAAATATTAAATACAAAGCGGCAGTAATTATTAACTATAACATAAAATTGAGGTGGATATAATGAATTTACAATATTTAAATTATTAAAATTTATCGAGACCAATTACTTTTACAGCTTATCACCAGGGTTGCCACAGAAAAAATATAAAAAGCACATAACTTTAACTTAAAATTAAACTTAGGAATGAGTATATCCGCAGTAGAACCAGAGTAACCGACATAGCCCAACGGATTAGAAAGCTGAAGTGGCAGTGGGCCGGCCATATAGCTCGAAGAACCGACAACCGATGGGGAAGAAAGGTTCTTGAGTGGCAGCCTCGTACCTACCGGCGAAGTGTAGGGCGACCCCCCACGAGATGGAGTGACGACCTGGTAAGACATGCAGGAAGTCGATGGATGCAGGTGGCTCATGCCGTGCTTTGTGACATTCCTTGGGGGAGGCCTATGTTCAGCAGTGGACTTTTGAAGGGCTGTAATGATGATGATGATGATTAAGTTGGTTCCTGGATGGTTTAAAACTCTATTGGATGTGGTATGTTGCGCCGTTGTCGAGATCGAGAAATACCCCGTGCAAAGCCTGGGTGGATTGCTAGTTTTAAATAAAAAAAATCTACGTTGAAATTTTTACACAGCCTAGCATCGCCTTAACAAATTTTTGTTTGTATAGGATAATGGTGACAAACAAGTTCACAGTCCACCTGATGGTAAGTGGCTGCTGCTGCCCATAGACATCTACATCTATCCTCTATTACTAATCAAAGTGTAGATGCGTTGTCACCCGTGAGGACTAGGATGGAATGCCTCATTTCCAGTAAAAAGGGCCTCCGGCCACCTACACTCACCAAGCGAAACGCAGAGGTAAACCTCTACTTCACGCTGGTTTTCTGTGAGGTCGTGGTACCACCCCGGTTCGAGCCGGCCCATCCGGGCGACAGCAAAAGCTGCCGCGTGGCTCTACCACTGTTAATTTTGTTTTGTTTTGTTTTTAATATTACATACAGACACTTTAATGTTACTTACATGTGTATTATATATTTCGTAGCCAATTTAATGACAAATATTATATGATATTAGTAACTTATGGTCAAAGATACTTAATATATGATGCTAGTCTACAATCAAAAGTTCACACAATTAATTTTATTGTATTACTAATACATGAAACTTTAAAATTTCCTGCTTTACAATACATATTCTATTGTTATTTTCCGTATTAATCATCTTAAAATAACTTAAAACCATCTTCTTAAAGTGATGGGAAATTCTAACAAAACTCATTAATTATATTTTGACCTGCGTTCATATCGAACTTTTTGAGCGTTATTGGCTTTTATAATTCTGATTGATATATTACTCCAAAATCTTTGCATACGATATGAAGTACACGGAAAGTCTTCTAATGAAGGATAAAAACATTCTATTAGCTGGAGAAAAAAGAAGAATAATATATTACACACATTTAACTTTTAAACCTTATAGGTTTAGTCCGTGATAAAACATAATGAAGATTTAGATAGGCGGCACGATGTGTGGTAGTGAAAATTGGTGGTGTAAGAATATTTACTACCCTACATCGTCTCGAGTATGTCGTAAGAGGCGACAGAAGGAAAATAAAACAGGAGACGGGCAGCAGAATCTTCCTGATAACAAATCAAAATAATAAAATACTTTGGTTACTAACGAACTTGCCAAGCGTGGCAAGTATGGTGAAATATCCCCATGAGGTTATCTATGAGGGTGGCCTATGTTCAGCAGTGGAATTTCAAAGGCTGTAATGAATGGATGGATGGAGAAACAAGTGGTCATCATTAAGAATCATCTAGTTTCATAAATGACACCATCCAACAAACCAACATCGCTTCTGTAAATAGAATTGGTTTGTCACTCTTTTTTCGTTCATTATTTTTACATGACCAAACCACCGAAGCATTCCTTTCTTAATCCTGGTCATAACATCATCTTGCAAACCGTACTTTTCTCTTATCACACAATTTCACACACTGTCATTCAGATTCGGTTTTAACATACTCCTTAATAACCACATTTTTATAGAATTTATTCTACTCTAATGCTTCTTCTGCCACACCCAACTTTCATACCATACATTAAAGTAGGGACTATCACAGCACTGAAAATTGTCATACGTGCCTTTTTCACACATTCTTACTTCCCACAATAGAGTGTAGAGCCCCATATACTCTATTTCCTGGGTTCACTCCTCATTCTATATCCTTATCATATCTAGCAATCTACCATCCCTGCTAAGTACATATCCCAAATACACAAACACATCCACTTGCTCAACTAACTCCCCTTCTATTCTTATTTCACACTAGCTGTTCCCCGCGACTTATCTCGCATGGAATTATTACAATTGTATTTCATAAGTTTTAATTTTTTGCGCAGAACCCTAATTCTTTTTCTAAAGTAAATGTAACGTAATTCACTTCTTATAACATTAGCTATCTGCCAGTGAAAGTCCCATCAAAATCGGCCCGTCCCTTTCGGAGATTAGCCAGAACAAACAGACAGACAAAAATTTTTGAAATTGTGTTTTTGTTATAAGTACCGTATATACATTTTAATTAATATGGAATTAGTTAAAAGCATAATATGGAATTGGTTATTTTGACATTACAAACAGTCACTTCATTTATTTGTAATATAATGTATGTAATATATAGATAACGTTTTACTTACTTCTCTTTCAAAAACCATATCATGACGATTTCATATACACAGACTTCATACATACAGACGATTGATGATATAAATATTCTTAATTTATACTCATGAGGCCTCCTTATCTATCATCTTTCATTTATTTTTTATATCAGTTTTGTTTATAAATTATATGATATTCTTTATTCAAAAAGGTCGAAGGTTATCAACATAAATAAAAGTCTGTCTATCCTCCTGTTGGGCAGGCGCATCCAAGAATAAGTCGGCAGAGCAGTGTTGCGTGCTTGCAAATTTCACATGTCCTGGAAATATTTAAGTTTCTCTAACATGCAAGTTACTTCGCTATTTCTTTACCGTGGATACACATGGTAAAGCAGCACTTAAAATTGCCATTAAGAAGTTTAGCTGTACCGGCGAGGAGGGGATCGAACTGGTTGCTCGTGTACTTTAAAATTTAATGCAAACGCTCAGCTCCCGCTTACAAAGCTTATATCATTATTAATATACGATAAGTTATTATCACATCATGTACATGATACTCTTATTTCCAAATTTTACATAAAATTATCAAGAAATTGTTATATTTAGAAAAAAACTAACATGCATACATAAAACTACATCAGGACGTCAAACACCTCAGTCGTTACCATGGGCCCTGGAAAGTGTCCGAAACGTCGGGAAATAAAAAAGTTAAAATTAAACCCGATAAAATCCGTAAAGTTAGTTTTACTTCATGTGTAGTCTCCGCGTAAATATAAGAAATCATTATTGTCGAAAATAGCAAAAATATAAAATTATTAAATTATTCAATTTGTTTTTTAAAAATTAAGTTTTAAAAAATGAAAAGTCGGAAAGAACGAAAAACTAAAAAAACAACTTCACATTCTAAAGTTAGTTCTAAGATATAATGTATATAAAGAATTAAATGCCTGAATTGAAGCTTTAGAATGTGAAATTGTTTTTAATTAATAACTAAAAAAATAATAATAATAATTTTGAAAATCCAAATGCATGTCTGCACGCCTCATGAGTGTTTTTATATTTTTCGTCAAAATTAAATTTAATTTTGATGAAATAAATAAATATCTCTTAAACGTCTATGAGTCTGATACATACCAGCAATAGGGATCATATTGAGGATAAATGAAAACTTATTCAGAAAGATTTATTTCACTTTGTTGCGTATATTTTTCTGAAACGTGAAGATAAACAACTGCGCAGAATAACTGACAGCCGTACTAATAATTTTTTAACTACATTTTTTGTAAATGGAAATAAATAAATGAATAAAAAAATACGCTGAATTTATAATTTAATATATCTAGTTTTTAAAATATCCCTTGTTTTGTTAATTTAATTTCTAAATTGAGATATACTTACAATTTTATATTTCAAAATCTTCACATAGCGGCATGTCGAGAGTAGAACACTCCCAAACGCTCGCGCGGTATGGAGTCGTGCAATTTTGGCTTTTACTATTTAATAAAAGTTATTGTTTTACCTTTTTAGTGACCTAGCTAAAAATATCACAATCACAATGTCGTCTAAAAAGTTACATTAAAAACTTCATTTAACAATTTTTTGCGAATTTATATGGGATCATCACTGAAGTAAATATAACCTATTTAATTTTATTATATAATATTATTATTTTATTGTTTGTTCACTTTTAACGATTATATCCCGTAACATATATACAAAAAGATACACTCGAATTGTAAGTCTCATCCTCCTTTTAAAGTCGACTAATAAAAGGAAATAAATATTTACGTAATCATTAATTTGGTAAGAAGAAATCTTATCGCGTTCCTTGCTTTGTAAAGTCTGTTCGTTAACTAGTACGGTATGTATCTTTTATCTTACTAAGGTACTGGTAAAAAATGTGTATATCTTTAGATGTCGCCTTAATTCCAATTGAGTTAACTGTACACATAAAACTCCAAAGAGATTGTATAATAAATTCGTCGGTCATGTTGTTGGCCGGTGCCGGATGACACTGCTGTACTGTGATTAATTGTCGTGACGATTGAAACGGTCGAGCCCCCCACTGACAGACGAAATGGAATATTGTGAACCACCGCCGTAACACTAATAAAGGGCACCAAAAGAAACTAATTTATGTATCGCCTATATACTCGCAGTTAGCAAATGAGTCGTGATAAACAAGGATGATGTTTGGCAATTTATTGTTAGATATCAAAAGTCTTTGACGAATTTCTTCTATAAAATATCCTAAGGTTAATTCAGAGGTTTTATTTTTATGAATGGTTACAAGCTACTGTGTTACGAGTAATACAATGTATTTAAATAATTTAATAACACTTCTTGGTCATCACACAATACCAACGTAAAGTAGCAGCTTAAAACTGCTGTGTTTCGTATGGTGAGTGTAGAGAACTGGAGACCCTTTTTACTGGAAAAGAAGCACTCCATCTTAGTTCTCACGGCTGACAACACATCTGAATTTTGATTCGCAAACGAGGGTAAATGTAGATGTCTATGGGCCATAGCAACCACTTACCATCAGATGGAATGTGTGTTCGTTTGTCACCCTATCCTATAAAAAGAAAATACTGACGCTTTTTGTTTACGCTCAGAAAATCTTCACACAGAGAATCTATAAACAATACGGTGAATCCACTTTCTGTGTTCCGATATAAAGAGTAAAGACTAATTTCTCAGACATGACAAGGCACGTGTTGCCTTCTCTGTTTTGAATTCAATTGTAGGAGTATATGTCATGGTAGCCACTTATAATCGGATGGACTTTCAGCTTGTTTGTCATTCTGATTTTATACAAATTGCAAAAATTATCAGTCACATGACGTTTTTACTTGTCCAGTCGAAAATGGAAGCGGGCATATTAGATTAATTTCTTCTTAAAACATATTGCTTAAATAAAGTTCGAACAAACTGCTCAAAGCATAAACGCTTAGTACGAAATAAACTCAAGCAACATCAACTTGCTCAATATTTACAATCTCTTTGTGTGTAACAATGTTCATAGTGATAAAAATTTTAATGGTTCCTAAAACATCCCGTATCGTTGAACTTCAATATTGTTTATGATACAGGTGGGTATAAATTAGTTCACTTTAAGCGAGACTCGCTCTTTAGGGGTCCTCATACAGAACAGGTTCATTCTGTAATTTGTAACTTTTTTTTATTGTACATGAAATGAGTTGGAGAGTCCTTGACTCAACGAGGTGTAACTAAATGGTCAAATTTGTATCGAATCGATGTCCGGTCTTAGGTAGTTTGATCGTGCTCTTCGATAACAACATCTGACTTGATTGATAAGTCATAAATATATCGAGTGTCTGTTTCCTTTCGTCGAATACCTATTTGAGAATAAAAATTAGCTTGCTATTGTTCTAAACGTAGTATTTTTTAATCAACAAAGAAATACTAAATAATCAAAAACAATATAATATTATGTATTTGTAATAAAATATGTCTATATTGAAGAGAATGATAATTAGATTTGTCAATCAGACTCAGTATTAGTTTATTGGGTTCAAATCATGTCTCATTAGTTTGAATGAATTGTTACTGTTGTTCGCTAAGCTACATCTTATTTTATCAGGTAAGTCTTACTTCGGATAAAGATTTAAGGCCAAAGTGATAACAGTGTGTTGATAAATCAATAGTATATTAACGTTATTACAGTTGATATATTATAATATTATTCAAATTATATTAGTATTTACGGCCTAAAACAATAATTGATCAAATAATGTAATCTAACTTATTTATTCTGATCTTGATTTATCGGTATAATTTTTACAACTTTACAAATAATACGGACATTGTAGACAATATTTTACGTCTTTTATTATAATTGAAATATTTTAATAAGTTTGTTTCCATCAACGATGTAGGTGGTGTAGGTAACCGTGTTGTGTGGACTTATCAAATAATCGAACTTATTGATGTATAGACCACTGTCAGAGTATGATTTATAATGGCTTCCGTCTAGGACATCATTCCTCTACAATGATTTTCAATCATATCCGACGCTTCGTTAGTGCACGTATCTATGATCGGCTTTACTGCTTAAGATATAATAGAGAAGCCAATTCTTTTAGTTATGACTACCATGAAGAGAGGAAACCAGTGTAGTGACAATGAATATTTAGTGGAATAAGGGATATAGTAAAACCATGAATATTTTAAAAATGTTTAACATTCTCATAATATAGTATTTTAAATTCAATCCTTATATAAGTATTAGTAGTTTGGGGTATATAAATTGTAATATTGAAAATGACAGTTATTTTATTTATATACATAATATATGCACTTTAGTAGTATGTACTTTTATTTATATGAAAATTGATAAAAACTTAATACAATATACTACTTAAACTAAATGCAGAATACTTGCGTACTTTCTTTCGCCGTTTTTCTCTGATCAGTCCAACCTTATTTTGAAAAGGTAGTAACTTTATTATATTAACAGTGGTAGAGCCACGCGGCATCTTTTGCTGTCGCAGGGATGGGCCGGCTCGAACCGGGGTGGTACCACGACCTCACAGAAAACCAGCGTGAAGTAGAGGTTTACCTCTGCGTTTCGCTTGGTGAGTGCAGGTGGCAGGAGGCCCTTTTTACTGGAAATGAGGCATTCCATCTTAGTACTCACGGGTGGCAACGCATCTGCATTTTGATTTGCGAACGAGGATAAATGTAGATATCTATGGGCCGCAGCAACCACTTACCATCAGGTGGACTGTGTGCTCATTTGTCACCCTTATCCTATAAAAAAAAACTTGAAAAAAATTACATTTGACAAAATGAAATTTTTAATTTTTTTGTTGCTTTTCGAGAATAAATATATTTCATTTTATTATGCATCATCGTCATTATTATCATCATTACAGCACATTACAAATCATTCAAAGCTTTCTCCACGGATTGTCACAAAAATGTACTGTGCCACCTGCATCCATCGACAGATTGATGTTTCAGGACGTCACTCCATAACACTTCGCTTGCCATTACGAAGCTGGCATTGGAGAAACTTTTTTACCCATCTGGTGTCAGTTCTTCGAATTATATGGGCTGGGCTGGGCTATGTCAGTTACTCTCGTTCTAGTGTGTTATATCGTTGTTACGGATTATAGTCGCAGAGAAACTCCGAGTAAAGTTCTCTCTACAGGTTACTGAGTGACTTTGAGTTTCTCCCCCGTTTCGTAACCCTAAGTGATTACTAGTAAAAAGGCTTAAATACAAAAATATCAAATACTACTCGTATTTAACATTTTACTTATTAACAATTTCAAGAAATCAGATTGCTTGGTAACAAACCAAAATTGATTTCGACGTTACCAATTTATTACCAGCTTGCTGACTCGAATATTTCTAACGTTCCGAACATAAATCTATCTTTTACCGTTGGCAACATCAACAAGTAGTACAAACACATGTAAATAAATTGAGATGAGTGTTCCCGCAGTTGGCAGCTCGATCTATCTATCAGTAATTCACGTTGCATTATCAATCAAACGGCCCATGATTGATGAAATATCTCTCTCAGTAGCTGGATAACTTGTCTTCTTTGTTTTTAATTAAGACTTCCACATACTTTCCTTTTTTACGCGATGTAGATAACATCGACATACTTTGTTTGACGTGACACATTGTATAGAGATGTAATTGGGTACAGAGTCACTAATGTTTACTAATTAAAGCTCTTAGTAAATTATCAAATACAAAATATTCATATTTAAAAGGTGATTTTATATTATAACCGCATAAGTCTTGAATTAATTTCTCAAAAAAAAAAGTATAAAAGTTTATTTTACTTTAATTAAAATTAGAGAGAAAGGGTAATTGGAAATAAAACGTTACCCCCACACTAGGATTTTCTCATCTGTCGTGGAGGCAGTGTACAAACATAAATTACACGTGGTCAAACATCCAGACCCGGAACAATTATTTGTTGAACATACAAATACTTGTTCCGTGCGGGATTCGAACCTGCGGCCCCAGCGCAGCAACTCATTGCTAAGCAACTGCGCCACGGAGTTGTCAATTCGTCAAGCCTTCCGTTATTAAAACCCCACTTCCTAAATACGGAGAAATAATAGAGAGTTCTCTAATTAAGAATTTCTAGATCGCTAAGCAAACATGTTTGATATAAGCCTGTATGTGGTTACAACTATAAGGTACTCCGCCTCGGGATACTTGACCGCAACTAGTCTAGTTTGGAGCGATCTATCTCTAGGACTAACTTTTAACCACTTCTAGACCTTCACTGTGCGTTACAATTATGAAAACAACTAAGTCATGAGTTCGCGGTTTGAGTGCTGTTCGTTCTGTTTGCGAGACTAACATGTTATGTTGATTAAGTTCCCATAATTTGATATTAAAACGTTCTCGTAATTCTACTCTAGGAAATTAAAGAGAATTTCTAAGCATGTACGTTTCCTTTTTTTTCGTTCTTTGCAGCCTATCAATAGTCCACTGTATATAGGCTTGCCTATAGACATAGCGGGGATATTTTTCATCGTTGCCATGCTTGGCATACGGTTGGCAACTGCAGTTTTATATTTTTAGTTCTTATTAGGACGACGCATGGAGATATATGGGGGTAGTGGATATTCTTGCACCGTACTGCAAAGTTAAAAAAAAACTACACAGTAAAATGTAGTTAACAATTTCCACATACATATGTACAAAAACACTGACGTAATTATTTAAAAAAAAATCCAAACAACTTGAGACGTGGTAGCTTGGCTTTGGTTATTTGTACTTATATTTTTACTTTGTGTTATATGTGGCTTAAACTTTATACGACGCTAGCAACATAAATTCGAGTTAATCTTAGAAGGCATCACTATTAAGCCAATCATAGTAAGTAAACCTTAATATCTCGCAAATAAAATATTTAGAACTTGTTGATTTTGCAACATACTTTTGCATGCCAGGGCGAAACAAGCAGGTATGTTCTGCTAGGGCCTAAAATTAAGATTCCAACGTTATGTCGCATGAAATCGTATCTAGCATATTATACATATAATTATATTATACATATAAATGATATAAAAAGCACACTGTTACAAATATTAATGATTGTTGAACTTATTTTTTATAAATTGATTAATTGCTATTTTTACTAAAAAAGGGGTTTATTATGGTGTGGATTTATCAAGTCCGCATGGCGCCGTAAACACGAAAACTTTTGAAAATATCAATTGTTCAACTCAATCTATTTTTATAAAAACTAAAGACAAACCAAATTACAATCCACCTTATATTAAATTACCTCTTCACAATCAACCAAATTCAAACAACGAAGACTAAACATGCTTTGTTACCTCTCAGGACTAAGATAAGAGACCCTTTTTACTGGAAAAGAGCCATTCCATCTTAGTGCTCACGGGTGACAACGCATCTGCATTTTGATTCTTTATTGAGGATAGATGTAGATGTCTATGGGTCACAGCAACCACTTACCATCAGGTGGACTGTGTGCTCGTTTGTCTCCATACCCTATTAAAAAAAACTTGCTGGTTTCCTCACGATGTTTTTTCCTTCACTGCCGAGTACGTGCTAAATCAGCACTTAAAATTGCAATTAACAATTACATTGTTGCTGACGGGGATCGAACCCGGGTTGCTCGTGTGTTGTGAAATTTACAGCCACCACTTAGCCCCTAAGCTGCCACGCTTGATAGATAGGTTGGAAATCATCGACGTATATAATTTAGTTGTGGCAATTTTTGTAACCTACAATTGCGCAACATCCGAAACTACTCGCTGAAAAATGATGGATTGTTTACGTCGAGCACAGTAAATTCATTTATTTTTTATTGTAATTTGAGAAGTTGAAACATCCAAGGTACAAACTTTTACATTTATGCTTTTTGTGTGGTTTTATTAATTAACTGTTATTCTTTTATACGACGTCAAATTATAAATATAATTTTACGATGCTAAGTTTGCTAAAACCTAATAAAAATAAAACGGTGATTACTTGTTATTGTGAAAGTAACCTAATTTATTTTACAGAATATGAAAAAACATTTTTTAAAGCATGCTAATTGAACATGGTAGTTAAATGTCAATTAGTTTCATAAAAACAACAAGTGAAACTTTACCTTAAAAATAGTAACCGCGAGAGTAACTACAAGTAAATAATTTGTAAGTGAACGTGGGATGTGAAAGTGAACATCAAAGGATACTAAAAGTAATACACAAACTAAATAATTTATGACATTACTTCTTTACTATCCAGGTCGGTACAGATAGACATCATTCATTTACCTATTTCTCTTATTGGAGAGCAGTTCTTATACTGGTAGCTTTCTTTGTTTAAAGTCAATTGCAGGTGTCCTGGAGACCAGACTGCAGACCTCTGTGATACTGTGAGCTCGTTAACGTAGTCGATTAAAAAATAATATTTCCAAAGTCGTTGTAGATAACCTGAAGTTAGAATAATGTTAGGAAGATAAACACTTTAGTCACGCTTGACATAGGTGCTACAAAGCAGTCAAAGCGTCGGGATTTCAAAACATTAAATAGAAGATATCATATTATATAAAACAAATCATCACAATACCTACTCATACGTTCTCATGAACATAAATATCTTCTCGCACGGAACTTATCCAGTCTCTAAATTATTGCAATAAAGAACAAATTAACTGCATCGATTTACAGACGGCAAAATTTTCGGTCTCTCCTATTTAGTTTAGTGCTTCGTAGAAGTTGAACGTTACCCACAGCAGCGTCAAATGTTGCACTTGTTGTTTAACTTGTTATCATCTGGTTCAATAACTTCACATCGCATACGAAATAAATAACATTAGTACTTTAACAAAATTTTGTCCTTGATAAATTAACGTAAATAGCGTAATAACGATTTCTTATATTTACGCGAACACTACACATTTAAATAAAACTAAGTTTACGGATTTTATCGCGTATATTAACGACTTTTTTTTATTGGATAAGGGTGACAAACGAGCACACAGTCCACCTGATGGTAAGTGGTTGCTGCGGCCCATAGATATCTACATCTATCCTCTATTACAAGTCAAAATATAGATGCGTTGTCACCTGTGAGGACTAAGATGGAATGCCTCATTTCCAGTAAAAAGGGCCTCCGGCCACCTGCACTCACCAAGCGAAACGCAGAGGTAAACCTCTACTTCAGCCGTCCCATCCGTGCGACAGCAAAAGCTGCCGCGTGGCTCTACCACCGTTAGAGTTGACTACTTCTAGATTGAAAATTATATTTTTTTTAAATTATTTATTATGTATATACATATTTTTTAAATTATTTATTATGAATATACATGTAATTTCATACTGCGTAGATCGGAACAAAAATTAATAATTTTTAATCTGGAGGTAGCCATGGTTAACTATAACATTGGGACACATTGGGACGTCATACACCTCAGTCGTCGTCCCCCCCCCCCCCCCCCCCCCGTGACCCTGGGTGCTGTAATGTGCTCGCAACGTCGGGAATATAAAATAAGTTAATATACGCGATAAAACCCGTAAAATTAGTTTTAGGGAAATAATATTTTATAAATGTAGTTTTATTATTGTTGTAATCTCAAGTGACGTCAATCTGATAATCTGCTGCTGCTAACCAGTATTTGAACAAAAACACACATTGTGAGTTTTTGGGACTAGCATTCTGTTTTTCCAGTGACATCTATATCCGACCCTACCTCAGATCTTTATATTTTTACGTAATTATAAGCTAGTATCCCATCTGCCGGTAAGCCATAATGAATGGCCTAGATGGTAAGACGCACTGTCTTAGCGTAAGGAAATCACATTTACATTTTGAAGACACCCAGATTGCAATCGAATAGGCCGGCAAATTATTCCACTCATTTTTTGTACGCATTACTAAGGATGAAGCAAACTGTTTAGTTCTAATGAGCAGAATAATGACAACGTGGGGGTGGAGATACCGCCGACCGTCTGTTTGTCCAATGGTGGAAGCGTTCGCCCAAGCGATAAATGTGCGGGTAGGCTTCCATGGTGGACTGCCTCCGTGTTTGCGCGTACTCCCGTGGCACTACGATATATCCAGCGCAGCTTAAAGCTTACAAAAATATGTGAAGATTTTCTAGATTTCTATACTTTTTGGATACGATCTAACATTGAATAAAACTCATATACGGATTTTTATCGTGTTTATTTTAAACTTACTTTTAACTTTCGACGTTTTGAGTGCCTTGCCACGGTCACAGGGGGAAATGTCGGAAGTTAAAATAAGTTAAAATTGAACGCGATTGTACCTATACCTATATTTATTTGCTCAATGTGTTCTGTTCGCATAAATATAAGAAATACCTGCGATGTTACATTCACAGGCCGCAAAAATTAACAAATACAAGTAGTGCTTGATTTTAACTCAGCACTGGAATTAGTGGCAGAAGTCAGGTAAAGATTACTAACTTACAAGTTGTTTCGCATTGCCGTAAGCTTATTTTACGAAAATTTTGTGCGTAATACGTAAAGTAGATTTGACTTTTATGGGGTGTAATAATTTCTTCAAGCAAATTATTTAGTAAGGTGCGTGCGTGCGTGCGTGCGTGCGTGCGTGCGTCTGTGCGTGCGTGCGTGCGTGCGTGCGTGCGTGCGTGCGTGCGTGCGTGCGTGAGTGTGTGAGTGCGTGAGTGCGTGCGTGCGTGCGAGCGTGCGTGCGTGCGTGCGTGCGTGCGTGCGTGCGTGCGTGCGTGCGTGCGTGCGTGCGTGCGTGCGTGCGTGCGTGCGTGCGTGCGTGCGTGCGTGCGTGCGAGCGTGCGAGCGTGCGTGCGTGCGTGCGTGCGTGCGTGCGTGCGTCCGTGCGTGCGTGCGTGCGTGCGTGCGTGCGTGCGTGCGTGCGTGCGTGCGTGCGTGCGTGCGTGCGTGCGTGCGTTCCTGCGTGCGTGCGTGCGTGCGTGCGTGCGTGCGTGCGTGCGTTCGTGCGTGCGTGCGTGCGTGCGTGCGTGCGTGCGTGCGTGCGTGCGTGCGTGCGTTCCTGCGTGCGTGCGTGCGTGCGTTCGTGCGTGCGTGCGTGCGTGCGTGCGTGCGTGCGTGCGTGCGTGCGTGCGTTCGTGCGTGCGTGCGTGCGTGCGTGCGTGCGTGCGTGCGTGCGTGCGTTCGTGCGTGCGTGCGTGCGTGCGAGCGTGCGTGCGTGCGTGCGTGCGTGCGAGCGTGCGTGCGTGCGTGCGTGCGTGCGTGCGTGCGTATGTGTGTGTACCTTAGGAGATATGGGTAAATACTTCGTGTTATTAGATAGGTGCAGTACTAACGCGCATAAATGAACCACGATAAAAACGGCTACTGTGGCACTCAGTTGCATCCGGCATTATTACTGCTTACACACCTACTATGTAATCGAAAAAATACTTAGAATTAATTAAGATTTTTTGATTGATTTTTTAGCTGCATTTTTACAAATGCACAAATTTTTTAGGTAAAATGAAAAGTCATTTGGAATCACATTTCATGTGTGAGAACCGGCCATGTTTTTGTGAAAGCGGGATAAAGCACTTATAAACTAGTGTCTTGTATCGCTTGTTTACTTATTTTATATGGGTAAGTTTGTGTAGTGCACGGAGTTCCATTTTAGTTTAATAATTTTAACCGCCTTTAAAAAAGGAGGAAGTTCTCAATTTTTTTTATATTTGTTCACTGATTATGGTTGGCTGGCTCCACTTCAATTTTATCGAAATCGATGGAGTAGTTTTTTCAAAAGTCATTAATAAATTATTTTATTTATATTGAAGTCGGTTGTACAAAATTTTAATTTAACCACATGTTGGTTCTACCTTACTTATATTTGTTTGAATATGACTGTATCTAGCAGTAGAATAAAGAGCTGATAAGAAGAATACGATATAAAATGGCGTTGACCGAAAATAAATATTTTTATGAATCATTAGCGCCTCTTTGTTTTTCATGTAGAAAATGGTATAGTTCTTGATATAAATATATATCTGTTATTTCTATAGAAGACGGGGCAAACGGGCATGCGGCTCACCTGATGGTAAGTAATCCTAATGTTAATCTTTAACTCCAATAGTCGTATCTCTAATTTACAAAGAAATTATTCTTAGTATGTTCTAAGATAAATAAAAACAAAACTTTACTAAACAAGATCCACTTGAAGCGGTTAAAATTCGATAAATCGTTAAGTGGCCGAGAGCAATTCGATATATGGCGTTAAACAAGGTACGGTTCCCGCTGTGCGTGGTATAATTTGCCCGCTTTGAGGCGACCGAAGAACGATGAAACGTTTCTCTGTAGACTGTATTGCATTATTATTTTTTGTTTGAAAAGGAGAATGGAACGATTCATTTTAAATATTCATAGAACTCCAACGAGTTTTTTTGTCCTTGTGAAGGTCATTGCTAGACATGGTCTTCCGTTGTATGGAGAATTTGCCAAAAGCGTCACGCCTGCCAGGTGAATAGACTATCGCAGTTCCAGATGACGCTGCTGCCAGTCGCTAGTATTTTAAACCTGATATAAACGAGACCCCAAGAGATGACGACCGTTTCGTAGGTGGTACGATAATCAAAAAGTGGCTGTAGGTGCAATTTTGGAAAGGAAAAGTCACAATCGGAGCTTGTTAAAAGATTTGGGAGAGGCCAATGCTAAAGAAAAACAATATTTACGAAGACCTGATCGTAATAATATTTATTAAATAAATATAATTGAAAATAACATGCTAATCTTATATAATCTAAGACTGTTTATAAAGACTATTATTATTTAAACCTACATAAACTAAAATTGTGTAAACCTGCATCTATCGGAAGGTATAACATAGCCTACGGGACGAAATTTGGTGATGGGTTTCCTTACGCCGCCGCTACACAGAAGAACATCGTTATTTTCTACCAAGTTCAAAAAGGAGCCGGTACTCAATTCGACTGTATGTTTTTTTATGTGTGTTACCTCATAACTTCTTACTGGGTGAACCGATTTCGATATTTATTTATTTTATTTGAAAGCTGGTGCTTCCCATGTGGTTTCATATAAATTTGATCAAGGTCTGGCCAATCGTTTTTGAGTTATTCTTAATAATTTATATTGAAGTCGGTTGTACAAAACTTTTAATTTTAAATTATTCTACGAGAGAATCGTGATATATACTTATCCAAAGTTTGAGATTTTTCTAATTTTAAACATCAAAGAAATTCATTGCAGCTTTCACTTATAAATTTTCTATATACATTTTTTAAATTATTATATGTCTATACTTATAAAATTTTATTTCTATTCTCCTTATGAATATCTTTTCGTATTTAACTTTTTTTAACACATTTTTTTATCATAAAAGTACATAGATACAAGTGAACGTGTTGATTCCATATTTATTACATTATCCTTGTTCACATTAGAGAATTTACTTATTATTTTCTGTGTTATGGAGTTATCGTAAAGATGTTATAACTTCAAATAGTTCTTTTTTTAATTTTATTAAAATTCATTAGTGTGTTTTATATTAATAAATATAGGCCATATGCTTGTCTACATTAAGTGGTTAGCTTATACTTACGTAAAAGTAACCCTTAAAGCCAGTGGAGACTCTTTCTCTACCAATACATTTGTTGCAAAGGTTGAAACTTTTAATAATTTACTTTCGCGTATCAAAAATATTTATTCATTTAACTTCTTTCAGTTTTTAGTCTTCTGCATACACCAAACTAATAAGCTCAAAATGTTTAACATTTTGAGTAGTCGTTCATCAGCGACTTTTAAACTAATTAGCAAGATGTTGACTTAAAATATGACGACATTTAAAATTATAATGGTTACATGTCAAACTTTAAAACAAAATCTCAAAAGGTGATGACTGGGCTATAAAGCACAATAAAAAACACTTGGATGTCTACAAGTTCCCACCTAGCATCGACTTCGAGAATGTCAACGAAAATAAAAACACGACAACAGTTTCATAATTGGCACAAAAGATGGCATATCGCAGATAAGCTTTTCAAACCGATAGTTTTTATCTTCTTTAGATTAATATTTTCAATTTTTTCTTTGCGGCTCAATACCGCCGCTTATTTTTTTCTGCTTTAGAGTTTTGGAGTGAGTTTTGGACAAAGAATTGAATAGAGATGTCTTCAATGTATTTTTTTTTTGTATATTAAATAATACAATTTGTTCCTTACTTAATATACATAGATAACACATTTAAAAAAAATATGGTAGAGATGTAAGGAAAAATTAAAATCAAAACATCATTTTGTGTTGTCTAGTTCATATGCATGTTGGTATCAAGTCATAAGGTAACTTAAATCGGCAGATAGTGTCATTTAAGCTAAGATAATTTCTTATTCAAATTTACATTTTTACGTATAGACGTTTATACGCAAAAATTTGCCTGCACCAATACAAACCGTTTTGCGGTTTAATGATGCTGTATAGTAACTATGCATTCTTGTAATAAATTTTATGTATCATTAAATAAAATCCAAAATGATAGAATAACAGTGCCCACAACCTAGTACTTTCAGAAATAGTAACCGTGACTTGGTCACATATGTCTGAAGCTACGAAGAACTGCTATACTCTCTGGGAAATGGCAATGTACTGTCAGCCTCAGAAAGGCGTAAACACCCTGCTACCTCGTGATTTACTACGTGAGAGAGGAGGAGTCACGTTCTTCTAATGTTCTTCTGTCGACAGCTAGCGCTTGTGGATCCGCCAATTAAAAAAAAAGTAAAATGTAAAATAAAGACAATCCGATTGCAATGTCCATTGACACCACTGTAATTATTGTTGATTCAACACGTGCAGGAGGCTACTTTTATGTCAACGTAAGGCAAACTGCATATCTGATCTGTTAAAAGACGCATAGTCTGTTAATAGAAGACAAATAGTCCGTGCAATGCCTAGCACGAAATACTTTTCTTAGCATGAAAGTGATCTCAGAAATGAAAGAAAACCTGGACCTAGATTTGGGACGTATGGAGACTGTTAAATTATGTGGGTTTAAATGTTTGCGCATGGATATTTTATTAATCTATACATAAATACACGATACAGACGAAATTCCTAGATCGGGGGTAGTGATATTAAACGTTAAAAATACTGTTAAATTCATTAAATTTAAAATTTAAAAATCAAAACTCAAAATTTGTATTTTATATTAGTTTTTAACCAAAATAAATAAATTATTAGCTTATTATTTTCTTATATTATTTACTCTATGCCTTGCGTCGAAACTTTTTTAAAGACCTTTTTTAAATTATGAACAACGCCTTTGGTGATAATGTTTGCTACCTGAGCGTGGGTGCCTTCTAGACGCGGCACGTGAAATATTGCAGGCCATCCCATGTCACATATCTACCTTATAAAACGTTAGAAATATGTCCAATCTAGAGAGAGATTATAGGTAACTATTGTTCGCAAGAGAGGGACGGAAAATACAGAAGAAGCATACGTAATTGCACTGATTAGATTTCAAGGATTTTAATTTGGTGATTCACATATTCTATGTAGATTCATATTTTATAATTTTTTACGCTGTCAGCTTTGTTAATAATGGAATTTCATTGAATGGTATGTTTATCCTTCTCGGTTTTGGGTCATTGTGTGCTAAGGTCGATATAATATTATTGGTAGCCGTGACTGTCAACACAGCCGCGATAAACAGCTAAGAAGGAAATATTTCGCGCTTAAAGCACTTCCTGTAGGAAGCTTGGCTTTTTTATCAAAATAAAACCTTTACATTTTAGGTTAAGCTATTGAAATTTGTTTAATTTATGACTGTATTTTTTTAACAATAAATAAATATCAATGCTTAGTAGATAGAGTCGAATACACAGTACATTGGCTCGTTTAGAATTGTGCTTGTTTTTTTTCAATATAGATATAAAACAATACTAATAGACACCAAAGTTTACAGGAATAGAAATGAACAATGTTAAAATAATTCACAATCCTTCCTCCTATGATGATTTCTTATATCTTTATATATATATATATATATATATATATATATATATATATATATATATAATACCTAAGTTAATATATACGATAAATTTCGTAAATACTAGTTTTATTTCAACTTCTTCCTATGATTTAAAACGTTTTTTTTTAAGTGAAATAGTCATCATCCTAATAATAGTATATTTAAAGGGGTGATTTTAAAGTCTTAGGGTAATATTTGTGTCTCCCGTTGTAGAGAGAATTCATATTCATAGTACAAAGATACAATATAGCTACTATATACTAGCGATTATACTATTATATACTATGTACAATATAGACTATACTTGCTGGCATAAATAACATATATTATAATATATATGCCAGAAAGTATAGTCACAGTAAATATAGACTGACTGGCATAGGAGAGCGTCAAAAATGTGACATCGCTTACTGCGATTGTCAGTCCGCTGGCCAAACGATAAAGCATTGAGTTGCGCCCCTGAGAACTGCAGGTTCAAGTTCCGTAAGGGACAAGTGTTTATGTGGCCTACAAATATTTGTCCAATTTATGTATGTAAACTACCTCTTCGATATAGAGAGAAAATCCTAGTGTGGCGGTAATGTTCTTTTTTTAAGTTAGTGGTTCGCACCCTACCATTAGGCTGTCTCGTTTCTTTAATAGGAAACTGCAGTTGCCAAGCCGCCTGCCAAGCGTGGCAGCTATAGCAAACATCATAATGCAATTTATGGGACATTGCCTCATGATAATAAATTTTTTATTCATTGTTGATTCAATGGACGATGTTATTAAAAATATTCAAGTACGTTATATACTAACTCACTTTGGTTTAACGCACTTTTGACATAATGAAAATGACAACCTTAATTTAAAAAAAAAATTATAGACTGCTCTGGTGTTTAAATGTATCCATTTACCATTCACTTAGTAAAAATTCTTATCAAATATTAATATATCATCGACTCAACTTAAAAATGTATTTAAAATAAAAATATGAGTTCAATCATTCGTAGTAATTGCAGTCATATATTTAATTGGATAAATTTATGAGATCAACGACAATCATGACTATAAAAGGCATTTCACACAGTGTATTCCAGATCGATTATTTCCAGTGATTATGATTTGATTGCCAGGAATTATTTTAATCGATGTCTCAACCTACGCACCTCTCGATGAGGTATCGACGTGTAGGTGAAAAGATGCCCCTACGGCGAATATAAGCGAAAACGATACGTCATTATTCATTTTGAGACTGACAGATTGTGATGTGAAACACTCCGGTGTAATAACTTTAACACGCTCCGTCTCCTTGATAGATGTTTTTTAAGACAATAAAATGTTAACATGTGTTTTCTAAAAACGTCGAAAGAAACGTAATTATATCGTCGCAGCGATGATTTTTTTAGCTTAACGAACGACGTTACTGTTATGACACATTCTAGTGAAGTGGTTAGGAAAACTTATAAGTAAATATGTTATTTGAATTAATAGTCATATATTATGTTTAATCACTTTGAAATTGCTAACACAAAATGTTTTTATAAGAAATGGTCACGCGACTGTAATCGAATAACAGATTTAACCACGAATTTTAAGTTAATTAATAATAAAGAATAATGACGCCGTAAACGTTTTGCTACCAAGATTATATTTTTTTGTATAAAACATAAAATACTTATTTAACAATAATACTAATTTATATATATATATATATATATATATATATATTTTAACGTACTGTTAATACACATGTTTAAATATAAATTTGAAAAAGATGAAATATGGCTCAATTGTGAAACGATATGAAAATATGTATTTTTATTTACTTTTTATTATTACCGCCTACAAAACTTTCCATATGAGAACTTTATAAGAAGTGCGTTGTAATCCACAAAACTAATATAGAAATTGTAATAAAATGGTACATATTAAATATTAATATCGTATCTTGTGTGAAAATTTATTATAAACTGAATTTGTATGATATTTGCAAAAAGTTACAAGCTGTAACCGTGCCACTGCTTGGCAAAGGCCTCCATTCATTATAGGGATGATTATGGAGCAATTCGTCCGCGGCGCCGCCCCAGTGCGTTGGCGGACTTCACATGTCATGGTTATATTTTATTCTTCAGGTGTGCAATACAATGTACAATGTATGTACAATGTCATAATGGTGAGTTGCTTGTATTGATAACCATCGATACAAGTAACGCACCATTACTCGTATCTAACAACGCATTTTGTATCTAATTTATAACCCAAGTTATGTTAAAGAAACGTTTGTTGAAATGTATTATATTGTGTTGTTTGTTTCTCTTCAATAAATTAATTAATTAATTACTCCTATACTACGAAATTTACGGCGAGCGTATAGCGTATAGCCTTGAGCTAACACGGTTCTGAATATTAAGCATTTTTGATATTTGTACTCAATGCATACATTTTATACGTAGTATGATCAAACTGCAGATTTTTTTTAGGATAAGGGTGACAAACGAGCACACAGTCCACCTGATGGTAAGTGGTTGCTGCGGCCCATAGACATCTACATATATCCTCGTTTGCTAATCAAAATGCAGATGCATTGTCACCTGTAAGGACTAAGATGGAATGCCTCATTTCCAGTAAAAAGGGAATCACGAATGGTTCAGCTCGACCAGGGCAGGGACTCACTTCGTGTGATGAGTGTAGAGAATCGTAAAGCCCTCTATATTGGTAACGAGTAATTCTATCTTAGTCTTTAGATGTAACAACGCATCTTCATTTCGATAGCGATGATAGTTGTAGATTATGGACGTCTGTCATCTCTACAAAAAACACAACAAGACCATTCGTGCTATCTAAGATACAAAGAAGACATGGGTGTTAATTGAGTTTGATTCAAGTCGAACTTAATGTCATAAAATGTTGACATTGACAACTTAAAATACTATATAATACACAACCACCAATCTGCGTCAGTCCTCTGCTAAGTCCACTACGAGGAGTACCACTTAGCCCGACCCCCGGCTTTGTTGATAATGTATTTGCTTCCAGTTAGCGTAAAATAGCAGCTGAACGCTGCTGTGTTTCGTATGGTGAGTGTAGAGAACCGGAGACTCTTTTTACTGGAAAGGAGGCATTCCAAAGATGGAATGAAATGCCTCCTTTCCAGTAAAAAGGGTGCAGATGCGTTGTCACCCGTGAGGACTAAGAAGTCCTCACGGGTGACAACGCATCTGCATTTAGATTCTTAATCGAAGATATATGTAGATGTCTATGGGCCACAGCAACCACTTACCATCAGGTGGACTGTGTGCTCGTTTGTCACCCTTATCCTATAAAAAAAGTTACCAGATTACCTCAACCTAACCATTAAAGTACAGACAATTTACAATATATTTTGTAAAGTCTCTTTTTTAATAAGCCCGTAACGGTCAACCGCTCTACATACGCCCTTCTGATGTATGAATTGTATAACAGGTGGGCGATCGCAGTACCAGATGTCTCGTATCTTGAGCTTTTCCCGCAGCAGACGCCGCCTGGGTATTTTACGCCTAGTATACACGAGGTTGCTATATCGCCATCTACAGAGGCCATGGGATCTTACTGACATTTTCTATAGCCGTTGATTACGTATGACATCCATATTACTTTATGCGGTCATGGGTATATATATATATTGCCACCATGTAATCGATAAAGTTGGAGGTTTAATAAAACAATCAAAATATGTTAACCATCAACGTTAATTAAGGCTTCATCAATTTACTTCACGTGAGGCATAAACTTCAGTTGAGTGACAAAAGAGAAACACGGAAACCGGCAAGACATCTATCTTTTCATAGTCAACTTAACTAAAAGGATTAAAATGATATCTTCCGTCGTCTAACATCCAGTGTGGTCCGTCGACCGTGAACACAGACCTCTTTTGTTAAAGCATTTACCAATTCTGTTACCTTAAACCTTTAATACTTTTATTCCATTGCCGGTTTTTAATTTTGCCATTCGAATTTTAAAAGGGTTGGTTTTTAATCTCGCTTTCCTTGTGCTTGGAGCGTAAGGATTTCTTTTGTGATATTTAAAAGTACCATTCACCTGGCGACAAATTCGTTATGATTTATATGAAAAAAACTTAATGTGTCTAAGATGGTTTTATAAGCTTTATTCTTATCCTATTATGTATTCGTTATTGTAATCCACAAAATTTCCTTAAAACGTAAAGCGTTAAGTTGCGATGTAATACTTTTTCGATTTAATGACTTAATATGCAATTTGGAATCAGTTCCAAGTAATTTAAATTAGAAAATGAGACAATAGAGGTAATCTCTAGCAGCTATAATAACTTAAATAATTTAGAATGTGGCTTACAAATCTTTAATTGTATGACTCCACAGAAAGATAATGAAAATTGTTTACACCTGGTGCATCAAAATATACAAGGCATGATAGGCAAAGAGCTAGAAATTGAGTTGTTCTTAAATAGCAACAATATTCATATTTTATGTATTACTGAACATTGGTTAAAAGCTTATAACTTAATGTTTAACTTCAGTAATCACCAGGTGGTCAGTTCTTTCAATAGAGAAACGGTTTTAAGAGGTGGCTCCTTAATATTAGCTAGTAAATTATTGTCATGTAAAGAACGTAAAGATATTGTGAGCCTCTCTGTTGAGCGAACTGTAGAAATGGCATGTGTTGAGTTTGAGCACCTCATTGTTGTGAGCGTCTACAGACCCCCATGTTCTATATACGATACTTTTGAAAAAATTATGGAGGAAGTTTTTGCTAAGCTTAATAAACAGAATAAATCTGTTGTAATATGTGGAGACTTTAATATCAATCTCCTAGAAGCTTCCTCAATCAATATTAAATTTAGATCATTATTTAAATCATATGGTCTTTTTAATTTATTTATAGAGCCAACGCGTATTGCTCAATCTAGTGCAACATGTATAGATAATATTTTTACAAATGTGAAGCCATTGCATAAATGTATAATTCAAAAATTAAGTTCTGATCACTGTGGACAAGTAGTTTCGTTACCATATGTTCACAAAAAGCAAGTAGATGAGAAAGTTGTGTTTGTTCCAGTAAATGCACGTCGCTTGGAGAAATTTAGAAGTAACATAGTGAGAAAACTTCCATCACTTTCATACCAAAATGATCCAAATTTTTTGTATGGAACATTATTTAAGCTTATTTGCAATGAATTTAATAATACTTTTACTTCTAAAACATTCTGCTTGAACAGTCGGAAGTCATTTAATGAATGGGCGACAGCAGGAGTCCATAAGAGCAGACGCAGGTTATATGATCTTTACCATGAAAGGTCATATAACCATAGCGTCGAATTTAGAGAATATGTAAAAAAATATTCAAAAATATTTAAAAGAGTGTGCTCCACAGCCAAGTCTTTGCATTTGAGCAACAAAATTAAGACGGCTTCTAATAAAATTCAAATGACATGGAGTATAATTAATAGCGAAACTGGTAAGATCAACTCTCGCAATTCAAACTACCAGTTAAGTATTAATAACAAATTAACCGAATCAAATCAGGACGTTGCAATGGTTTTTGAGAAATATTTTACTGATATTCCGATATTAACCACTAAGTCACTGAATTCTTCTCCTGCGGTCGCCGAATCATTACTTAAACAAAATGTAAATGCGTGTACAAAGAATTTTACATTTCATAAAGTATCATCAAAAGATATTGTAAAATATTTTAAAACTATTGATGTTAAGAAAACTGCGGATCTGTGGGGGATTTCTGTTAAAGTTATTGCGTCTATAATAGATACAATCGCGCCTCATTTAGCTGTTATTTTTAATACTAGTATCGAATCTGGTGTGTTTCCTGATTTAATGAAGTATAGTAAAGTAATACCTTTATTTAAATCTGGTAGTACATTAGACCCCGCCAATTTTAGACCTATTTCTGTACTACCAACACTTAGTAAGATTTTTGAAAAAATTATTCTTGATCAAATGTTAAATTTCTTTAATATAAATAATTTACTTCATAAAAATCAATTTGGTTTTACAAGGGGTCGCTCGACAACTGATGCCGGTGTTGAGCTGATTAAATATATATTTAATGCATGGGAGAATTCACAGGATGCTTTGGGTATATTTTGTGACCTATCCAAAGCCTTCGATTGTGTTCACCATGAAACATTAATCAGGAAACTTCAACACTACGGTGTAAGAAGTGATGCTCTAAAATTAATTATTTCATATTTAAGTAAGAGAACGCAAAAAGTTGTCATCAACAGTACGAGTTCTTCCGGGTCGATGGTACAGATGGGCGTGCCTCAAGGCTCAATTCTCGGCCCCTTTCTGTTTCTTGTATATATTAATGACTTACCTTACATAGTAGGAGATAACCATGATATAGTATTATTTGCAGATGACACTTCTTTAATTTTCAAATTAAGTCGACATTTGCTAAAATATGACGAAGTAAATAATGCTATATCTAAATTAGTGAATTGGTTCAATGTCAATAATTTGCATTTAAATGGCACTAAAACGAAATGTATGAAATTTATGACTCCAAATGTCAAACAATTAAATACTAATGTAATTTTAAATGGGGATAAACTGAGTCTTGTAGATACCACCATTTTTCTTGGAATCACACTAGACGCGAAGCTTCAATGGAGCCCCCATATATCAAAGCTAGCAAGCAGACTTAGTTCTGCAGCATATGCTGTAAAAAAGATTAGAAGTCTAACTAGTGTTGAAACAGCTAGACTAGTTTACTTTAGCTATTTCCACAGCATAATGTCGTATGGTATTTTGCTATGGGGACACGCAGCTGACACTGAAATTATATTTGTTTTGCAGAAGAGGGCCATAAGAGCAATTTATGATTTAAAGCCTAAAGAGTCGCTGCGACAAAAATTTAAGGAAATTAATATATTAACTTTGGCCTCTCAATACATTTATGAAAATGTAATGTACGTACACAAAAATAAAAGTAGTTTTACAAAAATAAGTGATATTCATTCTGTAAATACTAGGAACAGATACAAGCTAGTAGTACCAGTTACCCGACTCCATCGAGTCAGTAATTCATTCTTGGGGCGATGTATACGTTTTTACAACAAAATTCCAGAAAATATACAAAATTTGACCTGCTCAACGTTCAAAAACTTTATTAAACTAAGTTTGTATAAAAAGGGTTATTATAATATTAAAGAATTTATAGATGATAATAACCCCTGGAAGTGAGGTGATCGCTCCCAAGCTATTTCTAATTTGTTGTGTTGTTAATTTGTGTAACATACATGATTGTAAGCTGTTATTTAAAAAAACAAGTCCCGCTGGGTTTCTTGCTGGTTCTTCCCAGGACAGAGGTTTTTTTCGAACCAGTGGTAATTATACAAAAGAGTGACTTTCAATAAGTATTATTTATAATCTATATTGAATAAAAAAGTTTCTGTTTCTGTTTCTGTTTCTGTAAGAATGTGTAGATAGAAGTTTAGAAAATACATACATAAGCTTTCACGTCTGTTACCCAGTGGAGTACGAAGAGGTTTTACTAATATATTATTTTCTTTTTTATTAATTTCATTTTCATGTACTTTTAACGCTTCTTATTTAATAAATTGGGGCATAGATTAAGGACTTCCATTTAGCATGATACTGACACACCTCCCTCGCTTCTTTCACATCCATTATATATATATATATATATATATATATATATATATATATATATAATACGTATACAGCACAAAATATAGTACTAGTAGTTAAGAACAACCTCAACCGAGAAACATGCCATGTTCGTCGATTGAGGTTATTCTTAAATAGGCCCGTCTTAGTATAGAAAATTAAAGTTCATAATTATTTGCTTGTAAATTTTCAAGAAAAAAATAACTTGATTGCGCACTTTATTTATTTATACGTAGGATAACTCTCTAAGTTTATCTCACACACTATAATCACTCAATAAGTTTTAAGATATACAAAAAATATTCTAGATACTATTAATATTTATTTTACATCTTTTCAAAATATTCTCCATCATGATCTATACAAAGTTCCATTCGCCTTAACCAACTCTGAAAATACTTTTGCCAGTCTTGATTTGACAGGTAGGAAATCGCTTCTTCGTAGGCAGCCACGGCTTCTTCGACGCTTGAAAAAAACTTGCCTTTTATTTTTTCTTTGACTCTTGGAAACAAAAAGAAATCACAAGAAGCTAAGTCAGGGTGGGTGACTTAGAGTTTCAACATCAAATTCCTCAATAAATGCTTTTGTTCTAAGGGAGATATGTAAAGAGGCGTTATCGTGATGCAGCATGATTCCCCGAAGCCCGATCTTTGGTCTTTTCTCCCGCATAGCTTGAAAATCTTTGGGTAATGCAACTGTAGTATACCATTCAGAGTTGACTGATCTACAATTTTACAGAATTGACGTCGACAAATGTCCACTCCGCGAAAAAAAGCTAGCCACCATATTAACCTTCACAGTGACCTTCTGTTCTTAACCGTGAAGGTTAAGATCCACCGTTTTAAATGAAAAGCGCGGGAAGCGTAGCAAGAAAATTAATAGGACTTATTATTATTATATTTACTTTGTAGAAACATAACACGGGTGTGTTCCATTTTTAAATTTCGAGCATTTCAAAACTTATTGAGTGACCTACGTACAAACAATTAATTACTTTATCAATTTTTTACAAATATGAAAGTTACAAACAAAGAAACAGATAATTACTGTAAGGACTAAAATGGAATGTTTAACAGCCCGTGATTATTCTGGTTGTTTTTACACTTCAAACCGGAATATAGCAGTACACGCACTGTTGCTTGGCGGTAGAAATGGTAAGCGGGTGGTACCTTATCCCGACGGACTCTTAAGCGGACAAGGAGTTCTACTGATTAATAAAAAAAATTATAAAAAAATATTTATAATAAAAGTTAATCCTCAATTTTGGTTTTACCAACACTTTCAAAAATACTGCCAATACTAACATAATAACACACAACGCCCACAATTACTAAGAGTTTATAATATTATGGCCTACAAATAATCCATGTGCTATCCAATTTTGCAACGTGTACGAAGGAGTGTCACGTTTATCTCCGAAACGGCTGGACCAATTTTGACGAATTTTTTTCACTGTCAGATAGCTGATGGTATAAGGAGTAACTTGGGCTACTTTTATTTTAGAAAAATAATTAGGATTCCGCGCAAAAAATTAAAACCCATTAAATCCAATCGCAATTAATTCCACGCGGGCGAATTCACGAGGAACAGCTAGTAATAAATAAAAAGAAAAATTGTAAGAATAAAAGAAAACGACAAAAATTAAATTATTGTTCTAAATTAATATTTTTTAGAATAAATTTGATAAACACACAGTCCAACTGATGCTAAGTAGATGTTGTGGCTCATAGACATCTACATCATCTATTCTCGAAATCCTAAGAATCAAAATGCAGATGCATCGTCACCCCTGAGGACAAAAGTGAAATGCCTCGCTTTTAGTAAAAATGGTCTGTGGTTCTCTATCCTCACCATACGAATTGATGATCGTAGCAGCTAGTTTCACGCTGCTCCCCGTTGCCAGTCTTTGTAATTAACTCCTGGCGTAAAGCGATGGTTACGTCGCCATCAGAGATGGATTAAATGTCGACAGCGCCCATCTAGTGGCCATATATTATAAAATGTAACTACTTATTTTGTAAAAAAAACTGTGTTATAATTTATAACAAAGTTTAGTTGCAAAATAATTAGGACTTGTAACAGGTGGGCGTGAATGAAAAATGTGATGAGTGAGTGAGGGCGATGTAGGAGTAATCAAGTAGACGGGACGCGCATTGGAAGCTGTACATCCCTAGAGAAAGTATAATTTGTTATGTTATGTAAGTAGGTATTTAAATCGTTTTCGTTTAAAAAATTCCGCGCACGCACGTTTGTAACCTTGCGTCCTTAGGCACTTGCCTAGTTTGCCTTAAGGATAATCCACCACTGTTCGCCACCTATTGGAAGCTATAAGATATTTTAGCTTATCATGAGATAAGCTAAAAATATCACTAAATATCACCTGTATGAGGCGACTATGAAGTCGCCTCTTACAAAACTCACAGGACAAAATGAGGAGATAGATTATCATACGCCGCCCTAAACGGTAAGCTATGTTATCTAGATTTTTTAATATATAATTCATCAAAAATTTTCCTTAGTTACTGAAACTGACAACCCTAATCCTTTGTAATAAATTTTTTTTTCGTTAATATGATCCATTGTTAAATGATAAAGTTAGCATCTTACGTTACGTTTTGCAGTGTTACCGATAAAAGTGGTCTACGATGTTTCGAAGATTAAAATAACGTCACCACGCAGCTCAAAATTCGTGAGACCACTACAGGTCACAAATACATAAACAAACAAACATTAACGTAGAAGAATACATAACCACATTTCGACCCGTGAGTGTGGTAAGACGCGACCATGGGGAATATAATAAATGTGTCACGGCTTGCAATAGATGGGAATATAATCATCCCATTTATGCCAGACACGCAGATCAGCAACGGCGAGCACCATCAAAGATGCAATGCGTACTGTACTGTACTGTATAATATAGGTAATCGTATCAAAGTCTCCTTGCGACTAAAAATTACAGGCCGATTATAAAGAAAAAGAAGAATATAATATGCAATGCAATATGCATCATTATACCAGAAAAAATATTATCTTTTTTTATTTTTTTAAAACGTTAAAAACACACTAAGATTTTTTCCTGTATCGTGGAGGTCGTTTACAAACATATATTGCACAAGGATTAACATCCAGACCCGGAACAATTATTTGTACGGCCTACAAATAATTGTTCCGTACAGGATTCGAACCTGCGTTGCCCAGCGCTGACAATCAAAGTCAAAGTAAGTCAATATAATCTAGTAATACCCACCAGTTACTCGACTCCACAGAGTCAAAAATTCATTTTTGGGGCAATGTATACGCTTTTACAACAAAATCCTAGAAAATTTAGTAAATTTTTCCACCGTCAAACTCAAAAACTATTAAACAATGAATATTATGATAAGTTGTAAATTGAACATAAGTATGACTTTCAATAATTATTACTTATAATCTAGATTGAACTTTCTTTTCTACTATTTCTGTTTCATAAAATATGCTTTCGGATAAAATTGCTAATTATTTATATATATATATATATATATATATATATATATATATATATATATATATATATATATAGATCTGAGACGTGGTTCTTCACTGCAGTGAGCCGGCCATATAGCTCGAAGAACCGACAACCGATGGGGAAGAAAGGTTCTCGAGTGGCAGCCTCGTACCGTTAGGCGAAGTGTAGGGTGACCCTCCACTAGATGGAGTGATGACCTGGTAAGACATGCAGGAAGTCGATGGATGCAGGTGGCTCAGGACCGTGCTTTGTGGCATTCCTTGGGGGAATGCCACAAAGCACACACACACACACACACACACACTTTCATGCATCTACTACAAATTACATGCATTTTCACATTTTGTTACAAAAATGTTTAGATTGCGTAAAATATATCCAATTCCGCTAAACAACAACTTCCCTCGGTAATAGAATTCCTTTACTGTCTTAGAATGTACTTGAAAAGGTACCACATTTATGGCTATTATTCTATATGCTATCTTTTCGCTATTTCAGTCGCCATCCAGCAATGCATCCAATGTTTTGTTTCGATTTGCGGGGTATGGAGATCCCGTATAGTCTGAAGGGGTATTTAATAAAATGATCTTTATACACAGTGCGAGGCATGCTATTTTAGTCCGTAGAGGTGAAAACGCACCTGTGATATTCTTTGTACGGGGTTATTTGCAGGTAGCAGTAATATTGCAGACTGTTAATTCGTTTTTCACATTGAAAATTTATAAGGTATTTATATTAGGCCACATAATAATGAATAAAAAAAATCTTAGGATGAAAAAAACTTTAAAAGGAAAAATAAAGACTGAATAAAAAAGTAAATTATTGTCTATATAATATTAACGTGTTAAATCGGATGTGGGAAATTGTGAGCGAGGCAAGGTGGTAGTTGGATGTGTAGTACGTATTGCGATATTGTAATACGTACCACGTATTTATATATCTTCCTAAACAGTTAACGAAAATAATCTTTGTTATCAAAATCGTCTAGCAACAGAGTTACAATGAATTGCATTATTTAGATGGTCAAAACAAACCAGAAGATGGACAGCAGCGTCTTCCTAATAACAACTGAAAAACATAACGTATTCATATTTAAAAATAATATTTATACATTTAATACGTTACAGCGTAATAATAGTACGCGTACTTGTAAATATAAAAGTCAGCGGCTGTAACGTATTCATATTTTATATATTAATATATGTATGTTCTTAATGATATCTTATGTTTCAGCGAATACGAGTATAAAACATACACATTGAATAAAAATATTTTTACGGATTTTATCGCGTTTAATTTTACTCATTTTTAATACCCGACGTTTCGGGTGCTTTATTCAATATGTTTATTCTTCCTACCTTTTTCATTAACTCGTTCAATCATTACAGGTAGTCAAAAGGCCACAGCTGAACACAGATTTCTTCATAGTTTTACTATAGATGCCACGTCTCACGGGTTGGCAACCGTAGTTTTTAATTATTTTCAGTTATTATCAGGCAGATGCTGCCGCACTTCTCTTGTTTCCGTTTCCTTCCGTCGCCTCTTACGATAACCACGGACGGATGATACTAGATAGTGGATTCTTTCACGCTCCCAATACAAAATTTGGCGCTTTCTAGTAGTATCAAAGAATGTGCCGAGCCCGGCGATTTGATGAGCAAAGTGCTTATTTCATCGAACTGGTAGAGATGCGGCAGCATTGGTTTTGTAACGTATAGGTTTTAATTTAGCGATTTTGGATTTTGCTCCATCAGTCACTCTCTGGAGCCTCACCTTTAGAGCTAAAGCGAAAGCAGCGTGGCTCTACTACATAAAATTACTTACTCTACTAAATAATTACATTGAATTATAACATATTTTTTGTTATGTGTTTAGATATGAATGACATTTATAAATGAATTATTACATACTGTACATTTAAAATAAATCAACATGTTTTTATAATTTGTTTTCGCCTTCATTAATACGTTTTTTAATTTATTTGTTGAAAAACAATAGTACCGTGTCAGAGGTATACCTAAACATAATACTAAGTAAGAATTATTATAATAAAAATCTATATAAAGTACTCCTTTAATTGTAATAGTTATCATAAACCATGGACTTGTTCCGATTTCATGTAAATTTACTAAGATAACAACAGGTTCAAAAATCGTTTATATACCCAGCTCTACAGTCACTAACTTATCTGCTCTGCGTGGTGAGAATGAGCAAATCATCCAAATAATGCGTCTCATCTAGTTCAGCTTCTAAGAGAGGATGTTTAGCAGTGGAGCCTAGTATTTAACTAGGCTATTAGTATTGTTGTCGGATAATGATTATAATACAAATAATATAATTAGATTAAGATGCAGCATCAGAGTAGCAGAATACGTATTGTCAACACACCCAGTCTTGTAGATTTTGCAAATATTTATGACTGATGTTGAATTGATATAGAACAAAATTATTTATTTATTTTATTATTTTTAGGAAATTACCATATGTTAAAAATATTTAATACCTACAGTTGATCATTCTTTATTCATTTTGTATTATTTTTACGTTTTAATCTCGCTTGTTTAGATAGATTTAAATAAATTATATTTAAAGGCAATTACCACAAGAGATATCTGCAAAATAAGGTTCGTGTGAGAGATGATTCAAAATGCGCACAAAAATTACAATTTAGAGTAAGGTAAAGTAAAAATAGAAACATATTTTATACACTACTGGTTGATGTAAGAAATAAATTTGAATGGTTAAAATGTTTAAACTTTGTTTTGTAAATATATAGGTAGTATTTTGAAATTTAAAGCGCGGCCATGATATTATTTTTATCACTTCAACTGTGACCAGTCGCTTTGACTGGGATCTACGTTCATTCAAAGTCCGCAGAACAGAATGCGTGCGAATGATCTTTTAAAGCTCCGTAAAAAAATAATTTATTGTAATAAGTCGTCGTGAACATTCGCCATCGCTCGGCTCATCTCACCCCACGTCCCTCGCCTCTACCTCACCGAATAAGCGTGTATTCAACACGACTGCATTGCCTCTGCTAGTATTCAGTTTACTTGCCGCAGCGTCGAGGGTCGGCCGTGCCACTCGACGCGCTTAACGGGCGATCGTGTCAGTAAAGCCGCGCTTATCATTACGTAGTTTCACATAAAGCTTTCGGACTTTAATGCGTTAACGAAAATAAATAAAGAAATTAAAAATATATTTAAAAATTTAATATCGTAACCACTGTGGTGCAGGAACATTGAAAATAATATGTGATTTGTTTTGTGACAACAGTTAAAAAGACAACGTTAAAAAGGACCATAATATAAACTGTGCTAAATTAACACATCATGTGTATTATAAAATTATGGACTATTTAGTAATTGACGCCTCAATAAGATCTCTAAATTGATGGATACTACATATCCGGCAAGGGGACGCAACACACGAATGCCGACGGAAAAAACATGACACTGAGCTTACCGTGCCTTGATTTCCTTCTTCCTTGATATTTGATTTCATCGCAATGGCTCTTCAGCAATCATCTTCAAGAAACAAGCGTTTTGGTCAAATATTATTTTGGATCGTTATTGGATTTAACGTTGCCGATCAAAGTTCACTGCCATTGAAATACGAAGCACCTGATGATTGTCAGTGGTGGTTAAGAGGACCGAACGACGCCCACGAAGTTTCTCTTACATGTAAACTTCGTACTATAAATAGTGAGTTTGACACGACTAACTTTAGTGTCATTCCGTCAGAGCACACAACGTCACTTAGGATAGAGTGTAATGAAGAAATGATGTATAAGAGTTCATTAGATGACAGAAGTTTTGCGCATTTAGTAAAGTTACGTGAACTTGTTTTGGATAACTGTAAAATTGGAAGATGGCCGCCTGGCGTGCTTTCCGGTCTTAAAGATCTTCGAAATTTAACGATTCGGACGAAAAACACCGAGTGGGCTGCTATGAGTTTGGAGATAGCATCTGACAGTTTTACAGCTGTACGTCATTTGGAGAAGTTAGATCTCAGTTTTAATAATATTTGGTCGTTCCCTGAAAACCTGTTTTGCCCATTGACTAATTTGGTTTATTTAAATGTGTCTTCAAATCGACTGCAAGACGTAAGCGATCTGGGTTTTAGAGAACGAGCAGTGCACCAAGCTTTAATAAGTGAACAGGATGGACCAGCACCATCGGCGTCATCTATGTCACATGCATCGTGCTCATTAGACATAGAAGTCTTAGACGCCTCGAGCAATCATTTTGTGTTAATGCCAGAAAATGGGTTTATGGCTCTGCGCAGGTTAAAAGAATTGCACATTCATGACAACGAAATTTCAATGGTTGCCGATAAAGCTTTAGCAGGCTTAAAACTATTACAAATAATTGATCTCTCGAATAACAAAATCGTGGCTCTCCCTCAAGATTTATTTAGAGATTGCAGACCTGGCATAAAAGAAATATACTTACAAAATAATTCCATAAGTGTACTTTCTCCGAGTCTTTTTGCCAAATTAGACCAATTGTTGGCGTTAGATTTATCTAACAATCATTTAACAAGTACCTGGATAAACGAAAATACATTCACCGGCCTTATAAGGATGGTATTGTTAAACTTATCCAACAATAGGCTAACGCTGTTGGATCCGAAAATATTTAAAGATCTTTATACATTGCAAATATTAAATATTCAACATAATATGTTAGAGAGCATTGCTGCAGATACATTTGCACCCATGAGTAACTTGCATACATTAATTTTGTCTTATAACAAAATTTCTCATATTGATGCCTACGCTCTGAACGGTTTATATGTGCTATCTCTACTATCGGTAGATAACAACCGCCTCGAAGAATTGCATCCTGAAGCGTTTCGCAATACGTCATCTTTACAAGATTTAAATTTAAATGGAAATCGCCTTAAGAAAGTGCCGATTGCATTAAGAAATATGCGGTTACTGAGAACTCTAGATCTTGGAGAAAACCAACTGACTTCATTAGAAGAGCATAGCTTTGTTGGATTACATAATGTATACGGATTACGACTTATTGGAAATAAAATAGAAAATATAAGTAAAGAGGTATTTTCAGACTTACCAACGCTGCAAATTTTGAATTTAGCGCGTAATAAACTAAAATACATCGATACGAATGCCTTTGAAACATTAAGTAATTTACAAGCCATTAGACTGGATGCAAACCAACTCACAGATATTCAGGGCTTGTTTGTAAACATACCATCATTGTTGTGGTTGAACGTGTCAGATAACCAAATAGAGTGGTTTGATTACGCCGTTATTCCTCCTGCACTTCAATGGCTAGACCTTCACAGCAACAACATCAAGGAGTTGGAAAATAACTACCGTCTAGATAAAGAACTACGTTTACAAACCTTAGACGCAAGCTTTAATAAAATGACAAAAGTATCCGCCTACTCTATACCCAGCAGCGTAGAGCTCTTGTTCCTA
The DNA here is from genome assembly GCA_033319125.1 of Parnassius glacialis. Taxonomy (NCBI): domain Eukaryota; kingdom Metazoa; phylum Arthropoda; class Insecta; order Lepidoptera; family Papilionidae; genus Parnassius; species Parnassius glacialis. The sequence continues at coordinate 27,318,826 of JAVANC010000009.1, read as the reverse complement.
AACGATAACCAAATTACACAAGTTGAAGCTCAAACTTTTGTTGGAAAAACCAATTTAACGAGAGTCGATTTGTATGCAAATCAGATAACTAGTATGGATCTCAATGCGCTTCGGCTAACACCGGTCGATCCAGGGCGGCCCCTACCCGAATTTTATATTGGCGGAAATCCTTTTCAGTGCGACTGTACAATGGAGTGGCTACAGCGAATAAACAAACTTGATCATCTTAGGCAACACCCCCGTGTAATGGATCTAGAAAGTATATATTGCAAGTTATTATATAATCGGGAAAGGACCTATATCCCTCTTATTGAAGCAGAATCATCGCAGTTTTTATGTACATACAAAACTCACTGTTTTACATTGTGCCATTGTTGTGATTTTGACGCTTGTGACTGTGAAATGACGTGTCCATCGAACTGTACGTGCTACCACGATCAGCCATGGTCGGCCAATATTGTGGATTGTTCTGCCGCAGGGTATGCTGAGATACCTAATAGTATACCTATGGATGCTACGGAGCTGTATCTAGATGGTAACAATTTTGGAGGTTTAACAAGTCATGCATTTATCGGTAGAAAAAATTTAAAAATATTATATGCAAACAACTCTAACATAGACGCTTTGTACAACAATACATTTAGTGGACTAAAACGCTTAACTGTACTGCATTTAGAAAATAATAATATAAAAGAGTTACTCGGTTTCGAACTATCTCCTCTAGAGAATTTGCGAGAGCTACATTTGCAGGACAATAAAATACATTACATTGACAATCGAACCTTTATGGAATTGAGACATTTGGAAGTGTTACGATTGGAAGGAAATAAAATTTACAGCTTCGCCGTTTGGCAGTTCACAATGAACCCATATTTGGTCGAAATAAGTTTATCACGCAACGCTTGGTCATGCGACTGTCAATATATGCACAAATTCCGGAACTGGTTTAAAAGTAATTTAGGCAAAATTGAAGATGCGAATAAAATAACGTGCATTTTTGATAACGTTACGAACGCTATTGGACCACTTATGGCCGATTTTAACTCAACAGTGTGCACAAGTCATGTTGGTGGAAGCTCATCGATTATCGAGAATCAAGTAATAAATGATTATCTTCCGCTACTATTGATATCGCTTTGCGTCTTTGTCTTGAGCTCAGCCCTAATATGTGGCGTATTTTATTGGCGGCGCGAGCTCCGCGTCTGGGTGTACTATCATTGCGGATTCAGAATGTGTTATAAAAGCACCGCATTCGATGAAGAAGCCGACAAAGATCGTCTTTTTGACGCCTACATTAGCTACAGTGTAAAGGATGAGGCGTTTGTCGCTCAAATGTTAGCGCCCGGCCTAGAATCAACCGACCCCAGTTTCCGGCTCTGCCTACATTACCGTGATTTTAATGCCTCAGCTTATGTCGCGGATACAATAATAGAAGCAGTTGAGTCTTCTAAAAGAACCATTATAGTCCTATCAAAAAATTTTATTAACAACGAATGGTGTCGATTCGAATTTAAAACAGCGCTACATGAGGTGTTAAAAGAGAGACGAAGAAGACTGATAATCATATTGCTCGGTGAACTGCCTAATAGAGACATTGATCCGGAGCTTAGGTTGTGTTTAAAAGCAAATACGTGTATAGAGTGGGGTGATAGACAATTTTGGCAAAAGTTAAGGTTCGCGATGCCGGATTTGAGAAAGTGTCAGTATCATCGTTCTACTGTAAATATTTACGCATCGGTGTCACCAGTGGGGGCAGGGCGGGCACCGGCACCGCCTCCGCCCCCGCCACCGGGCAAGCTGCCTCCTTTGCTTGGTGATGGCCTGGCCATGCCAGCTGGTGTCCACACACGCGACCCCCACACCCATCGAATGCCGCCACATGCGCAGCTTTGGGCGTAGCGTATGCTCCAACGCAGGTAACATACAGTTCTTTCTGCAACGCTTAAGCGTATTAGTCCAACGAAAAGTGATAATTACATTTAAGTTGTTCAATAATCTGTATTTATTGTATATAAGTTGTAAGATTGCATTTATTTGAGTGCATTATGGTGCCACATTGTTTTAATTTATGGATAGAATTCCTACCTTCTGCGATAATATTTTTAGGTTATGAAGTATACACAGTTGTAAATACGAACTGAATATTATTAGTAAAATATCTTCAAATCTGGATTACTTAAATTATAAAATGCCAAAGTTGTAAACTTTTTAAATCGTTGTATAAATTCATTTATGTAGTAAGAGTATAATGACGATAATTTTCGTATAGATGCTGTAAATAATTATTAATAGATTTATGTTATTTCTGTATATGTTTGTAAATAGTAAAAGAAAAAATTATGAAATGAGAATTGAAATATACACATTTTTTAAAATTTGATTTCTTTTTGTTTCATTTCTTTAATTTCCATATATTTTATTATAAGTTTTCGTATATTTATTTATTTTTTCACTTTTTACGTATACATGATATGATTCTTAATTTCTTGACATCGATACTTTTTTAAATTAATGTTTAAATAAAAAATCGTTAATAACAAAACGAAAGGTTTTTCAAAACTTCAATAGAAATCTTTGAAAATATTAATATAAAAAAATTACGTAAAGAATATGTTATGATAAAAAAGATGTAAAGCTTTTCTCAAAAGCTTTCTTAAAACGTTCATTAATTATATTAAAATGATTAAATCATACAAGAAGCTACTGCGCCGTCTTGATGATAATGATAATAATAAAGATTTAATAATAATTTGTACTGTATTACCTAATGGCACGAACAGGTTCAATGTAACACATTTTATGCAATTTGCTATAAATGCAAAGGTATCTGCTAATTAAACAACTGAAACAGGTAGGTATCGCAGCAAATATTATGTTTACAAACTTTAGGACAATTTCCAAGCATTTACAGATAAAGTTCGGTAGTATGTATTCTAAAACTTCGTGGTTATATCCTCTGTTGTACTGGATGCTAATCTTAATAAATTACTTAATGTGATTACCGGTTATCTGTTTAATTTTATACGACTATATTTATATTGTGCGTCATTTGGTGGTACTATAAGCGAGTCAAACATCAAATGTTTTTTCTGAGACACCAGACCAGACCAGCATATACCACAAATATCACAACCTCCAACACACGCTGGCATATACCAGATAAAAATACCACGATTAGAGATCAGAGCAGCAGAGTCAAAGCGTCGAGACGTCTTATACTGCAGTCACCAGTTAACCTGCCAAACGTAGCGATCGAAAAATCTTTCCACCTCCCTTATATGTATAATGAGAGATGCCCAAGTTATATTATATAAAAAATTTAAATTATATAAAATTGTTAACTACCTATGTAAAATTATATCATTCATGTGGTTTTACATAACAATTGCAACAACATAATACTTTTGAAAATAATATTTGTCTGCAAAAAAGAACCATTTTCATTCGGAGCTCTTGTCAAACACTTTATAAGTATCTAAAATTTAAATTAAATAAATGTATAACAATTAGGTAATATAATAATGTTTTATTCACATACTGAAATAATATTTTACGGCTCCATGGCGCAGCAGCTTAGTAATGAGTTACAGCACTGAGAGGCGCGGGTTCGAATCCCGAAGTATTTGTATAGCCTACAAACATTGAGTTATATGTACTACGTACTAGAGAAGCCATTCCGAACATTGACTATGTTCAACTGAACTGTACTGCAATCCGTACAAACTAAATATTGCGTAAATTGAAGATTTGTGAATTCCATAAAATAATTATTATTACATTTTATTTAGAAATATGTTTGTTTAGATTAAATTAAGATATTTTATATTAAATTCTTATATTTATTTTATATTAATATCTTATTTTATATCAAATTAAAGTTTTCGCGCATGCGCGGGAGTAGTAGTCGCAGACATAGAGTAGGACACAATTTTTGTTTGGAATGGCTTCTTTAGTACGTAGTACATATAACTCAATGCCTACAAATAGTTGTCCCGGGTCTGGATTTTTGTCCTTAGGCAATTTATGAATGTAAATTGCCTCCACGATACACGAGAAAAACCTAGTGTCGGACGACGTTTTCTTAAATAAAAAAAAATAATAAAATATACTTTAACTGAAATGAAACTAAACGTCTTTATTTATCTTTCATTGTTAAAAATATGTTTATTATGATAGCATACAAGTAGTCTTAAAAGTAAATAAAAAGTCAATAAATTTGATTTTATCACCGTTGTCTCTATCAACAGTCATAAAGCCACTTTTGGACGCAGGCTCCGAGTCGATTTGTCTACAAGTCTCTTCAAATGTACAAAATTAATGGATCTAAATATTTTTGCTAGAAACAAAAATTAAATTTATTTAAAATGTTATATAATAGGTGATCGGAATTCTCGATATCTCAAATATCTTTACGTACATAAAAAAATATCTGCGTCATATAAATCCAGCAATATCCACTTCGATCTTTTCGACAGCAACAGCTACTCATGAACTCATGAAACTGCTATTATCTCAACGCGGACAAATCAAAACGAAATCAACATCGATTATTTTTGCCGTTTGCACCCTTATCAAAAACGACGTCGGCGGGTCAACATAGGAATAATGGGAAAACTTGTTTTTACGAGCCCGTAGCGAAAGCGGGGCGGTCTGTCGCTAGATTTTATCGGATTCTATATATCTACTCTTCCAGTATTTATGAATGGATATAGATAAACTATTGGTAAGAGATTTGAGCTCAGCCCCGCTTGATCCCTTGCTACATTTCATAAGACGTTTTGAATGTATTTCTCCTTCATAGGTAAAGTTCAATTAAAACTTGTATATTTACAGATTCTGAAAAATTTTACCATCTAACTCATAGATTGTCTTTTATTTTGCTTATTAAATATTTTTGTATTTAGTACAGTTTGAATCGATATATAAAATATAAAACTTTGTTTTGGTATTGGAGGAAAATTTATTGACATGTCTAGCCAAAATAAAGACCGTTTTATGTACAAACAACTATACGACAGTTGTTAACCTCCATTGAGTGTGATAGTATAATATAGTCTCACTACCCACCAACGGGTTATAGTAATGTGACAAATTTTATATTCTTGCTACTGGGCTCAATTATCAAAAAGAGCTTTGTAAAATGCCATTTTGAATAAAATTATTTTAATTTGAAAAATGCCTTTGATTTTCCGTAGAAATAGCTATTCCGGTAGAATCCCTGGAGTAACATGCTCAGTGACTTCAGTAGTGTCTTCCAACGGTAGATCTTTAGATGAATATAGGCAAGATAAATATCACGTCTTACATCTATTACACCTGTCGAAGTGAATGTGTATCTAGTACAAAATGTCTGACACAATAAACACACAACTTCGACCAACAGAAACAACTAATTCAACGCGGTCCAGTGTTTGTAAAATTACGACAAATCTAGTCCGACATACCTCAGTGCCTCAAGCTAGTACTTTCTACAGTGACGACTAACGAAACTAAAATGTTAAGTTCCGTCACCGCTTGCAGTATTTGGAAGCTTAAAGTTACTCAGGAATCGATTAAGAGGGATATTCTGAGAATTTCCTTGTACCGATGATATTCGCAATAAAACTAATCCAGGCATGACAACAAAATAACCATCTATAGTAAGATATCTACGCATAGGGCGTTGACGAAAAAAGGGGTTAGAGTGGCGCTTGACATTGCAATTGCCAATAAATGTTTCGAACAATGTGGGCCATCTATTACTGTTAACGGTATTATGGCCGATACAGCAAATGGGTCATTTAGACCAGAAAAATCCACGCTCTTGGAATATTTTACGCTGATATTCTAAGAGCGTGGATTTTTCTGGTCAAGTAGTAGTAGCAGAGTGATGATGTATGTAGCATGGTGAGTATTTAGAAACAAGGACACTTTTTCCTGATAACGTGACATTCCATCATAATCTTGGAAGTGACAACTTTTCAAAATTTTAATTCTTGATCAGGAATACGTGGATAATTAATCCATTTCATTCAAAAATTTATATGACAATCGTTACAAAAAATAAATGAAATTGGTTTTTATGCCATAAAATTATTTATAGCAACATTAGATAACCCGTTCTTACTCATATTCGTTTGTGAGATGATTTAAATAGAATGCAAATACCCAATTAGAAAGAAATAAAGTTATAATAATAAAAATATTACTATTCATAAATATTATTCTATGATAATTATATGTAAAATATGCGTGTAATGGCGGTGTATGAATATCCACAACCCTATATCGTCCCGTGAATTTCGTAAGAGTCGACAGAGGGAAACGAAGGAAACAAAGGAAAGAAGATGGGCAGCAGCGTCTTTCTAATAACAGCTATAAAATAAAAAAAACTGCGGTTGCCAACCCGCATGCTAATCGTGGCAACTATGGCATATATCCGCCCTATGAGACATCTATGGGTGGGATCTACGTTCAGCAATGGACTTTTAATAGGCTGTAACGCTAAAATAATGTAATGAAATAATACACTTTTGTATTGCTTTTTATATTAAGTAATCTTAAATACTGTACCTCATCTGATCGTAGGCACAACTTAGTGTCTTAGTGCTAATGTGTAATGATTAGATAAACAAATTTAAAAAGGTAAAGTTACAGCCTATATACGTCCTACTGCTGGGCACAGGCCTCCTTATTTCTGAGAGGGTTTTAGATCAAGGAAATCTCCGCCACGCTGCCCCAACACGTGTTAGAGAACTTCACATGTCTTCCAATATTTTTTTCTTATTTCGCAGACATGCAGGGTTCCTCACGATATTTTCCTTCACCGCCGAGCACGTGGTAAATCAGCACTTAAAATTGCAACTAACCGATGATCGAACTCGGGTTGCTCGCGTACTTTGAATTGTACAGCGGGAGCTAACAATCTGAGCGACTCTAAACAAATTTAACTATAATTAAATTCAAAATAAGATGTACGAGAACAAACTAATACCTATTAACATAGCGTTACGTTATATCGTTATACTACAGCTAATTACCCGTTTACTGCTGAATATAGATTCCCCATAGTTTTTAACAAAGTACGATTTTTTTACAAAATAAAGAGAGCAGTATGATTTTAAGCTACCTGCATTCAGTGACAACATTTCTTACTCATAAGCTGACCGTTTTTTTAACTTTATTGCAAGCCCACCTCCACTTACGTATTCATTAGTCTATGATAAATAAAAATTGAGCACTCATTTTTTTGTTTTTAATATTTTTTTATTAAAATCAGTATAATTAAACGTAATTATTTTTATAAAATGAATATCCCTTAACACTTATCCAATAATTTATGTAAGCGTGGAAATTACCGCAGAGAGGACAAGGACGGGATAATGGAATTAGTTTTATAATTTAATTACTTTATTGTTTAAAAGGGATAGAAATGTGGATAGTATTATCTGAAATAAAATTTAGTTTTGAACGTCCGTATGTTTGAATAGTAATTATGAAGCCGCGAACATGTGCAGAAGTTTAAATTTTAGTAACTGAGGGTCGGTTTTTATAATGTCCTTTGTAAAGTTACGAATAATTAGTCGTTTTTTTTTTTTTTTTTTTTTATAGAATGAGGGTGAAAAACGAGCACACAGTCCACCTGATGGTAAGTGGTTGCTGTGGCCCATAGACATCTACATCTATCCTCTGTTACAGATCAAAATGCAGATGCGTTTTCACCCGTGAGGACTAGGATGGAATGCCTCATTTCCAGTAAAAAGGGCCTCCGGCCACCTGCACTCACCAAGCGAAACGCAGAGGTAAGCCTCTACTTCACGCTGGTATTCTGTGAGGTCGTGGTACCACCCCGGTTCGAGCCGGCCCATCCATGCGACAGCAAAAGCTGCCGTCTGGCTCTACCACTGTTGTAAGTAATTTCTGAATACTAACGAATTCTATTGACTTATTTATTTTACAATAACTTTTGGATGCGCTAATTTGCTCTTAGTTTATCACTCACTGTTTTTCATCCTTCTTTATTCGAACGTCATATAAAAAATAGTGACTTTCAAATGACAGACAAATAAGGTTAAACAATTCCGATCTAATTGTTGAACAAAAATCTATCAGCTTGTATTCTTCCGTGCCAATGTTCCGTGTGGTACAGAGCTGTGCTATATATACCGTAATACTTCGGAACTTTTAAAAATTTAGGTTTCGATGCGTTTCGCTTGTGGCGCGACGACAGCGCCACTACAGAAATAATGGTGACGACGGAGATACTATACAGGCCATGCCACAGTTGCCACGTTTAGTAGGCGGGTTGGCAACCGCAGTTTTTGGGTTGTTATCAGGAAGATGACGCTGCTCATATCCTGTTTCAATTCCCTCTGACGACACCCACGGGATGACGAGAAGTAGTGAATTATATTACGCGGCCGCTACACGGCGAATAAATATAAATTTATAATAGAAAGAGAGAAGTAACATTAATTACTTGCAATCTTAAGTACGCAGCTGTTTGGTTTATCGAATTCTTTTTTCAAGAGTTGTTCTTTTCGAGCACTCCTCCTGACAGAGGGATAGTTTTTCCGAAAATCAGAATGGAAATGTAAAAAAAATTAAAACTAAAGTAAGACCAATATCTGGTAAAGTTTAAAATTTACTTAAGCCTGAATACTCGCAAGATTAACAAAAGAGCCATCTGCTTGAAAATGCCATATGTCACGACAAAAGGCGCATGCGCAATTTATTAGCATCCTAATCTAAAAGCATCGGATCTCTTTGAATCCCGACATATAAATACACATTAAAGTAAAAAATGCATATTGTTATTCGATAATCCTTTACGTTCTCTCGAGATGTCACCGAGGAAGATCAGCTTTCGTCTAGGCAACGGTATTGGGTTTGCGTAACTCAATACAAAATATGTATAACTGGCTTGATATTACTTGCAAATTGCACTTTAATAGTATCATAATAAAGACCTTATTCAAAATAACAGTACGAAAGTTCCAACCACAGACCACAAAACAAGGACAATTGAGGACAAAAGCGACTCAGATAATGTCCCATCCCTTAATCACATGCATCGTTGCTCTCGAAAAATATTTAGTAGTCCCAATAGAGAATCATTTGAACGCATCTATTTGTTCACAATTCTATTAGAAGGAACACAGCTTTATTTACGCATTGATGACAAAAGTCCACTAACATTTTTTCAAAACAAATTTGTTGTTGTAATGTTAGAATTTCGGCTCAAACTACATGCGTTCTAAATTTGAATGCAAAGAATGTTGTAGGACGCATCTTAGTAATGCACAGATTATGTTACTGTTAGTTTCAATTAAGTTTCCGTGTCTCCGTGCACTTTTTAATGTCGTTAGTTCAAACTGAATCTTGTAAAGAATGTGTGATGTCAGCGCTAAGAATTTTCGGAGAGCAGTAAATAGCCCCGTCGAGGGACCGTCATTATGGCGGGTTCACATTTCTGTTATAGTTTCCCAACATTAGAGTTGAACGCCAGTTCAGTATCGTTCCAATTATAAATATTATTTGGTTTGTTACGTGTTCTCTACATTAACATATAGTTTCAAATGCCTTTACTATTTTTCTTAATTAAGTAAATGGACGAAATTATTAAGCAGATTATGAATACAATGTTTAAAAAAAGTAAAGTAGCAGCCTGCTTACCTTTAACTGTTGTGCATTGGTTTTTTCTCATTACTGAGAGGCTTTTAAATTATTTAAAATAGAGAAAAATCCTGCACAGCACTGCTGCATGAGCACTATTGGTGATAAGCCGATAAGTCGATTTATTGACGAACATCATGTATCCTAAATATTTTTTTGACATACGGGTTTCATCACTATTTTAGTCCTTCAAAGCCGATCTCCTAGTAATTCTGTCTTCGTCATCAGCACGTAGTAGTTCATTGCTGACCATAGGTCTTTGCAAGGAAGATTTACCTTAATTGTCATTATTGGCAGGCGAATTGACTATCGCAGTGTGCGACGTCTCGCATCTTTGAAGTTGTTTCCCGTCGCTTGTTTAGGTATTTCAGACCAGATAGATATACATTTAAATCATATCAATTAAATATTTCAAAATAGCTCCAAATCTTTATTATGGAATATACTTTATAGTTTACGATGATGATGATGATGAAAGGATATGAGAGTTTTCTATAAAAGTCTTATTCCTTCTCCATATTAGTTTTAAATATCATTTATTAGTAGTTTTCTTTTATACAAATTTTAGTACTATATTAGCAGTGGTCTATCTTTAATTTTTAAGACGAGGGTATGTCGCATAGATAACCAAAAGACAGCAGATTTCAAAGCCAAGTGCCAATAATTGACTATCAAACTTGATATACTGCTTTCTGGGCAGTTTGATGGCGATAGTTAGATGAATAATGGCCGGTCGCCGTCCCTAGGGAATGTATAATATTTTGTTAAGTCCTTCAATACTGGTCTGATATTCATGCTGATACATTACACATAACTCCCATATCTCAATATCCTTTTAAAGCAACTGCTATTTAAATGACCAACCTCATTATCAGTGTCTAGTTATATCTAGTTATTTTATACTAATTATCAATATCTAGTTGTTATATACAGTTAGGTATTTCATTTCTAATCGTTATCACCACTAAAAAGGGAATTTCTTCTGCATCGTGGAAGTGTTTTACATATATAATTACGTATTGAGAAACATTCAGACAATTGATGTTAGTGCAGGGTAGCCCGCTCAATAGAATAGAATAGAAAACAATCATTTTTATTCAATATAGATTACAGAAATGCTTATTGAATGTCAGTTTTTACTTTTACCACTGGTTCGCAATGTCACAAAGCCACAGGCTCATCAATACTTTATCAAGATACGATTACAGCTAGTAGTTCTGCAAAATTACTAAAATATACAATGTGATTGAATAAAGTCTAATAAAAGTATAAAAATATTAAATTATAATGTTATTCAAATTACCTTTTAAAACACAAGATAATTTTATCATATATATACGTAATTTAATGAATATGATTTATTAACTTTTTAGTTGTGTAATTCAAAATTTACTTAGTCCTTTTTTATCGCATACAGGTTTTACTGCGAGCAAAGCATTACCTATAATGTATGTTAAAATTAAATATTTATATACATTTATTACAGTTACTAGGTCAAGTTTACCAATAACAATGTCCTCCAGTTAGAATTCCGGTCACGGCTGCTAGTCTTTGCGGAGAATACGCTAGATAGCATTATAGTGGTAGCTGATAATATGAATAATCCCGGGTTGAAAACCCGCGGTCGCGTTTACGACTACTAGACCACCGCAAAAACCAGACTAATATGTTTACCAGTAATTATATATTCATTATTAGTTATTAAAATGGCATAAATCAATATTATCTGTATCTATATATTTCATTTAGCAAGTTGTTCCTACTCAGCGGATAAGATAACATCCTCAAATTTTTTTTCTCCACTTTTTAACAAGGTGTATTCTCATTAAATATTTATGATAGTCCTGTAATAATTTACAATGAATCTGCCCTGAACAAGCTTGGGGTTATGAAATTTTAATCAAAGTTTAGAGTCCCTCGCGTCTTGTAATGGGATCCGTGACGTATATTTCTGCGTCACTCGTTTCAGTGGGACGTGTTATCATTTCAGACATGCAGGTTTCATCACAGCTAAGCTAGCGGTAATTCAAATATAACTTTCGTGGTGCTGGAGCGGAATGGACTAATGTGCTTTCAATTCTTTAGCTTGAAATTTACTTTCCATTATCCTTTTTCTAGGGTGATCGGAAAAAAATTACAAAAAAGGGTCTACTTTGTATCTTTCGCCGTTTCTTTTGTAGCTTGTGGAACCCAATTTCGAAAGTGTAGTGAATTAAAAGAAATGTCATTTGACAAACGATATTTTATTTTTTTTTACGTTAAAGAAATAAGTATATATCATTACATTCACATATTTGTCAGCTAACGCTACTATTAATTCAAGTACATCATTGTTGTCAGTGTTTACAGACCCCCACATTCTATGTATGATTGTTTTGAAAAAATAATGGAGGAAGTTTTGCTTAAACTTAATAAACAGAATAAATCTGCCGTCGTATGTGGAGACTTTAATATCAATCTCCTTGAAACTTCTTCCATGAGTATTAAGTTTAGATCATTACTCAAATCATACAAATTTGTTAATTTGTTATTTGAGACAACACGTATTGCAGGGCCTGGTGCAACTTATATAGATAATATTTTTACTGATGTTGAGCCCTTAGATAAATTAAATATTCACTGATCACTGTAGACAGTCTCGCTACTTTACATGCACAAATACAGAAAATTAAGAAAGTCGTGCTTGTTCCAATAAATGAACATCGCTTAAAGAGATTTAGAAGTAATATAGAGAAGAATCTGCCTTTTCTTTCATATAAAAACAATACTAACTATTTATATAGATCATTATTTAAACTAATAAGTCTTGAATTTTATAAAACATTTACTTTTAAAACACTCTTTAAACAGTCGCAAATCGTTTAATGAGAGGGCGACAGTAAGAATCCATAGGAGTAGACAAAAGTCGTATGACTATTAAAATGAAAGATTATATAATCATAGTGTTTCAGTTAGAGAATATGTAAAAAAATATTCCAAAATATTTAAAAGAGTGTGTTACGCTCCAAGCCTTAATTTATTATTTGTTAATACGTTGTTTTTTTTATAGGATAAGGGTGACAAACGAGCACACAGTCCACCTGATGGTAAGTGGTTGCTGCGTCCCATAGACATCTACATCTATCCTCTATTACAAATCAAAATGTAGATGCGTTGTCACCCGTGAGGACTAAGATGAAATGCCTCATTTCCAGTAAAAAGGGCCTCCGGCCATCTGCACTCACCAAGCGAAACGCAGAGGTAAACCTCTACTTCACGCTGGTTTTCTGTGAGGTCGTGGTACCACCCCGGTTCGAGCCGGCCCATCCGTGCGACAGCAAAAGCTGCCGCGTGGCTCTACCACTGTGCTTCTTACAGGTGAGAGGTTTTTTTTGCGAACCAGTGGTAAAAGTAAAAAGTGACTTTCAATAAGTATTATGTATTATATCTATATTGAAAAAAATGATTCTATTCTATTCTATTATGTTCTATTTCTCGTCACTGGTTATCAGTGACCACTTTTCCAGTACAACTCTTTTCTAGTTGGCAGCAAATGGAACATCGCTTATTAGGTAACCATATGTTCTTCTGGACTACAAGCGTGCTGTCACCCGCATATAACATCGGACAATGACCTGAATATATATTATCCTAAAACAACACGAAAATAATAAAAAAATATTATTGTCATTTTTAGTAGCAGTGCTGACATCTGCCTGATCATTAGCGCATTTACGGAATGAAATTAAAAAAGAAACCGAGCGGGCGGTGACAAAAGTTCATTAATTTTAGTTTGCCATAGTGCCACTAATTTGTAAAATTTACAGCGGCCTACTAATGGCACGGTTTCCGGCAACACATCACCGTAATATTAAATCCTTTGAGTTTTTGTCGCGGTTACGAGATCCGTGAACGTATTTATGTGTCAGTTAACAGCAATGAACGTTGGGGGGCGCTCATCAAATACACATAATTTTTTATCGCTTTTAGACACTTTCTTAAGAATATACGACTATAGTTAAACTACAGTTTGTGTAATGTCCACTGTGGTGTCAAAAATCAGTAAATAGTGCTACTTTTTTATGAGGTTTATGTAATAAAAGTTCTATGTTTCTTATCGTCTATGTTATTGAATACGTTTTTGTTCTGAAACATGCATCAAATTCCAGTTTCCGACTTTTAACAAAACTTTGCTTATACCGTGACTGTTTTCAATGTGAATAATTATAAATTTAAAGTCCACAGAAGACACATAATAACCAAACATAGCCATCCTGCAACTCTTCACCGTCGTCGTTAACTATATTTACTTCCACTGGTGGAACAAGATAGCACCTGGTCTTTTAACATGTCAAGTAAATTTTGTTGTGATCATAAATACGAAGCAATAGTTGTGTTTCCTCCCAACGCCCGAGGTCAAATTTAATTATCATGTAGACGATGAATGTCTTTAAGCGAGAAGCTAACGCCTACAGTCACAAATAAATCAGCTTGCTATTCGGCCGTACCAACCCATATTTCAACAGCCATCTTAAACAATAGTTAAAATAATGGTGTCGATGCTCAAAAATAATTATTTGGAATCGATTTGAATAAATCACCGCATAAAATTAGAGTCTACTATTATGCTTGATTTAGATGGCAGCTCATTTGTTACAGACAAATTATGTATATTACCAGAATTTAAAAAAAATGTAATGTGTTTTTAAATTACAACTGCCTGATCTTGACACCTAACATTAATAGACAGTCAAATTTAAATACTCAAACAATTAAAGAGGCAAAATAAAAATGTTTAATTATCCATCTACTATTTAGAAATTAATTACATATTTCAAAATTATACTGCCTAACGTTTAAATATACGTACTTTTACAACTATTATCATTTAGAATTTTAAACGACTAAATACGTAAACAATCGATATAAAATATTAACTATCCACTTAGTATATGATAATTTAAATGCCAAAAGTGTTACAAAAAGATGTCTAAAAATTCAAAAAGAAGCAATTCTCTATTTTAACTTTTTTTTCTGCAAGCCATGGTAATTAAGCGGGCGAAGCTGTTAGGACCCATCGTAGTGGCTTTTAAACGCGACTTCGTCTGACATAAAGACAGAAGGAATGGTGCTGTAATTCGCTGAGAAGATTTAAGCATTTTACTTCATCTAGATGTGGCTTTTTGTTTAAAGGTGAGGTGATCTCGATTGTTCGCTGAGTAAAGTCTAATTCAGGTCGTCTATTCTTTTGTAATTTCAATGTACTTGGCGTAAAACCACTCTCTACTCTTATTTATTTATTCAAATTTTATTATTAATCTTATTTAAAAGAATATATCTGTTGAAAAACTTATTTTACTAACGCAAAGGCAAACTAACAATCAAATTAAATACTTAGAACGAATTGGTAACACTAGAAGGCTCTAGAAATTTTAAGTCCCCGCTTTAGTCCTTGGGGAATCCAACCGTATAAGGATTAGGAATCGTGCGGATTTTCTTAAAGGGGGAGACGGGAGAAAATTGGGAATTGTTTCCTCTACCATACATTGAACAAAGCTCTCTCATATGAAACGCAATGTTTGCTAACGCAGGCACGCTTAATAAAATTCCGCTATCCTTATTTTTCCGTGTTCTTTCACATTATTCTTTTTATTTTGCAATTAGGATCACTCAGGAATACATTCGGTGAACTTTTACTCCAGTTTCGAACATCGTGTCGCATTTCATCGTTAATTAAATCTGGTTTTTCGACTTTATTGCTTTCGCTTCATTGTATACGATTTACGCCCAAAGGAGGCTTCTAATGTGATTAAAACGACTGGCTGTAATAATAAACATTTTATTGGGGCATTACATACGCCGTGAGATGTATCTCTCTACTAAACTATCAGGTTATGGCCGGAACGTCGTGCCGGTCCTAATCAACTTTGTTTTATTGTAACTTCGTAAGAAGATCAGACGTTAGAAAGACTAATGGGATTTATAGTAAATTAAGTTTGGTAATTTATTACTTTATAATTATAAATGTTGCCAGCTACAAATGTTATTTTTGTATACGCTTACTTTATATTTCTAATGTAGTGGTTAGTTTATATGTGGTAAAACCGTGCTGCAGCTATATAGTAGTAACGAATGGACCGGGTCGACCGGGAACGGGCCACGCTCTCACAGAATACTAGCGTCAAACAGCCAGCTGCTGTTTCGTATAGTGTTTGTAGATGAATTTCTACTGTGAACTGAAGGCGTTTTAGTCCTCAGAGGTGACAAAAGATCTGTAACCTTACTTATTAGAAGTTCTCCGCAAGTGTCCATGGATGCAGTAGCCACTTACTCTCATGTGGACTTTAATTAAGTAAATACAGTTACGAATTGCCCTGCATGGAGTTAGAAAAAATATTTTTAAGACTAAATACTTATTCCGTACGGGATTCGATCCCATGACCTGCAGCGCCGTGACCGAACAGTAAGCCACTGCGTTTTCTTGCCTGAACATGTTGCCTGTAAACAAAGTGTAATTGTAAGTTGTAACACCTCTCAGTACAATAATGTCCGAAATTTCCGGTTGTGACGATACAGATTCCGTCAAGCTATGTTGAAAATAATAATGTCCTACAGACCAAATTTCGACATGGCAGCCAGTCTTAGAGCCATTTTTGCAGAACATTCGATAGGACGGCAAATTCGACACGACCGTAGAGAGATCAGGCTCAGGAACAACGGCTGTATGAGCTTCCGAGACACGAAACACCGCCAATTTCCCGGCTCTGAGTTGCTACTAAGAATTTCTTTACAGAAAAAATCCAACAAATGGCGATCAGCAGTCGTGATTACGAGGTTATTTGCCATGTTTATATATACCGAATATTAGCCTTAATACAAGCTATTATCTGTATCTCTGGTTTCCTAACACTATTCTAAAAGGTATTCTCGTTTTTAATAAATAACTGAGTTTACAATTATATTCTTAAAAAAGAAATTTAACGATTTGTCATTTATTTCTGAGATATAGTAAACGTAATCCTTTTTGTATTTTTTCCATAACTGATAAACGTAGTGTACTTTTTATCATTCATTAACCACTAAGTACTCAATGTACAATATCTCCCTGAAAAGCACTCGCCTTAAAACTTCTAATACTATTACTACTGTAATATGCGTTCCTTGTTTTAGTAAGCAACAGAATTGTGAAGATTTGCTACGCCATTGACTGATTTTTCACAAGTTTATTGTTTAAAATATGCAATAGTTAATTGTCACTTAAATTAAAATAATAGCTTATCAAAATATCATTTATTGAACTATGAATTTCTATTCACTTATAATTTTGAAGAGAATAATCCAGTAAACATGTCCATGTCAATAAAAATATCAAACTACGTATGCAAATTTAATTATATAATAAATGTCACTTGCCAAATTCGTAATATAATTATTTAGATAAATATTATATTGTATAAAATAAACCTTACGATACACCGGGCTATAAGATATATAAGTTGTACATACAAGAGTTGTAAGACAGTCAAATACAATTACGGTCGTGTTCTTCTAATATTTCAAAGTATTTCCATTGCTTCTCTCTAACGCCAGCTTCTTGGAAAGACCCTTTCGTATAATAAATTCCAGTTATTTATGATGACTTTGACAGCAAACGAAACGCCGAAATTGAACCAATTTGCGTACAAGCGATGCTAAAAGAAACAAAGAAATCGCATGGCATATAAACAATATTCTTTGGAATATTCGGTGCCGGCTTTTTTTCAATATTAAACTTTAGTAAGCACACTCTTTGAATTCCGAGCAATCGCAGCCAATATTTTCCTTCATGAGTCGTAAAATCAGCATCAGTCGTATATTATAATTTTTGATCTTCTTTTAACAAAATTCTTATTAAAATAAACAATAATTCAAAAGCGTGTTATTTTTTTTCAGATTACATAATAAATAATTTTAAATTTTAAATTTTGTACAACTGACTTCAATATAAATGATTAAGAATAACTCAAAAATTTTTGGTTTCAGACCTTGATCAAATTTTTATAGGACCAAATGAGAAGCACCAGCTTTCAATTACAAAAAGAATCATTTAAATCGGTTCACCCAGTAAAAAGTTATAAGGTAACACACATAAAAAAACATAAAGTTGAATAGAGTACCGCTCCCTTTTTCAAGTCGGTAAAAAATATAAGAAAAAGTAAAAGTAGTGTCATGGTCGACAACTATTTCTAATAATATTTAAGGACTGTTCTTGGAAATTACACATTTGTTTTGTAAAACAAAGACAAAAGTGTATAGCAGCAAACTAAATATTAAAAGAGCAAATTGTAAAAGTTGTTAACTCTCACTTTCGTCCTTGAAGAATAAATTAGTTTTTGTCGGGTAGCCCATTGTCATACTTTCGCCGATACGCCAAAGGATCGGTCATAAAGGAAAGTTTGGGCTCATAGTATTAATATTTATTGCTCAGAACGTACATATACGAAACACTTTCTTTACCAAGTTATAAATAGTTTAATACCGGCCACCCGTTGAATGGCATAACAAGGGAGTTTTATGGGGCATTCTATTCGACGGTGGAGGACGCCATCTTTATATTTCATTGGTTGTTGAAGTGGGTTAAATGCTCCTGCGCAGGTTACCGTGTTTAATTTTATGATTTTGTGGACTACTGATTAAAGGGTTAATACATATTATATACACTATTTTTTTAAAAACAAATTCTTATTAATATTTAAATATAACATTGATAATGATGAGGATAATATTCTCCAGGTTGATTTTTATCACGGTTTTAATAATTTCGATATAATCGGGAAGCAATGTTATAGTGACTCAAGGGTACTTACAAACATAGATAAACTCTCTGATTGGCAAGTATATTAAAATAAAAATTATGTTATTGTGTGATTTTATACAATGTAAATTTCACAGTACGTGAATCTCCCCGATCCCCGCCAGCACCAATGAAATTAAATGCAATTTTAAGTGCTGATTTACCACGTGCTCGGCGATTAAGGAATACGTCGTGAGGAAACCTGCATCTTTGAGAAAGGAGAAAAAAATATTTCGACGATAATGTGTAGGCTGCCCAATAACGCAACACGGCGCGCCGGACATTTTATTGCCTTAAAACTAGTGAACAGACGGACGGACGGACCGCGGAGGCTTAGTTATAGGGTCTCGTTGGTTACCCTTTGGGTACGGAAGCCTAAAAAGAACAGATAAAGGATTAATTAGTTTATCATCATATTTCTTTGTTTTGCTGTGTGGTGGCAACGTCAGAGTCTCCTTCACCTTATTTCATCTCATGGGTAAGAATTCTGATATATTGCGTTGTAAGTACCACAGCGATTACCTACGCCAGACGAAAAATACTTAGACCGACGACGGGCAGCATCGTCAAAGGTGCCCAGGCCTCTGGTACTGCAATCCTCAATTCGCTCAGTACGCGTATAATTGTAAGGCCCGTATTGATAAACGTTACTCAACGACGAACTCAAGTGCGTAATCATTTGATACGCCCTCATTACAATATCAGCATCTCAAGATCGTTGCTAATTAATAAACACATAAAAACAGTATCTCAAAACGCTGTACTTAGGAATACTGTTCAGTGACTTGCACTGAAGTACACACACTTGAGAGTCGAGAATCGTTTATTAATCAGTGTGGCACTCAGCTGATATCCTAAGCCTAAACCGCATCTTGAGATATGTTTACTAATAACATCATAACCTCAAGATTGTACTCAAGTGCATGTACTTGAGCTAAGTAACATTTATTAATGCGGGCCTTAGAGGCTTATGTTCAGTAGTGGACTTTCACGGGCTTAGAAACAAGAAGTAATATTTATTAATTGAATTTAGAGATGAATATAATTTAAAATTAAAAATATGTACAACCGACTTCAACATAAATTATTAAGGATCAAATGGTGAGGTACATGAGAAGTACCTACCAGCTTTCAAATAAAAAAAGAATCATCTAAATCGGTTACCTAGAAAAAAGTTATAGAGGTAACACACATAAAAAACATACAGTCTAATTAAGTACCTCTTTTTTTTTGAAGTCAGTATAAAATAGTTAATGTTCTAAATGTTGAAGATAGCCTTCGTTCACTTAAACACCTCAGTCCTTCCTTACCTTTTTTTTATAGCTTTTTATGTTGATTGTTTTTTAAAAGTCAAATTCTTTTTCATTTCTTAGATTTTGCCTAAATCTGTGATTCTAGCAATAATTATGGCAATTTCGTATTATTTTTCACTTTGCTAAATGATTTCTCTCTTTCGAAGACGAATCATAAAGCAAAAAGCCCACAAAAGATCACATTTTCCGAACCTCTAATGGGAGGACATTATCCGAAATCCGTTTTGCGCGAATAAAATTTACTCGGGAAATTTTGTTGAAGCACGACTTATCTTTATGTACACTTTTATGTATTTTGCTGCAAAATGTTATCGGCCAACAGTTAAATAGGGTTCTTAGCGTGACTCTCAAACATTTTTATCACCAAAAAGTTTAAAAGTAATTTCTATGAATTATGAAAGCATTGTGGTCTCCTGTCACATAAAATAATAAACAATAAAAAGTTCCACAATGTAACGAAAAATTCGCACAGTACTAGATTTACTGCTCCGTGTTTTAGGAAAGCTTTTAAGTTACGACACCTTTGTATTATGTATTTGTAAGTTCAGAAAGAGGATAAAAGTTCGCTTCTAATATTATGTTATGTAGCAGGTATGTACTCATGTACCTACAAAATTATGCCTTTGTTTTACATATTCGTTCAGTACACAACGAAAGAGTTTTGTAAAATGTTTGAAAACAGACTTGTAAGATGACAACCGCGTGGTCTAATTTTCTAAGTATCAGGCTAGACTACAACGATACGGATCCAAGGTAAGAATTCCAATCCCTACATTTCATAAAAGCACAAGCTGTTGGTTTTCGTCTCTGAGTGAAAACTACAGACTTAGGTTGTGTTGCGATACACACTGCGAGCACTCCTCTGTGCTCTCACTGGTGAAAAATTCGTTCCGTTATGGACCGCCAGTATACTGCCGCAGTACCCTTAGGAAATATATGACGTAATAAATCGCCGCCATTTTTGTACTGTGGCCACTGGTGCCTTCGAGGTAAGGTGCTCTCAGTACTTTGATCACGTGATCAAAAAACATACAGTGTCTAGAGATTTAACAGCTTCAACAAATTCAAACGATTCAAATAAACTCAGACATTAAATTTCAAAAGCAACAACATTGAAATAATATTTTTGCTTGTTGAACAGAAAACGTGTACATGATATATATTTTCACTTGAAAACAGTGCCAAAAATGGGGATGACAGTGTATGTCATCCCCATTTTTGTGACTGCGTTCCGTTGTAAGCAGTAACCATAGTATAGCAAACTAAAAAGGAATGGCGTCACAGTATACTCAATTGACGTCACACCTTACAGTGGTCACATCGGAACATACACGTCAAAATTTGTGTTAAATTGTAGAGTCTCAACTTACATTTTGACATTATGAAGCCTAAAAGACATACAATAATTTAAAATTTAAAATTTTGTACAGCCGACTTCAATATAGGTTATTTAAGAATAACTCAATAACCATTGGTCTGACCTTGATCAAATTCATATGGGACCACACGAGAACTATCAGCTTTCATATAAAAAAAGAATCATCGAATCCGTTCGCCCAGTACAAAGTTATAAGGTAACACACATAAAAAAAAACATACACTCGAATTGAGTACCGTCTCCTTTTTGGAAGTCAGCAGAAAAAGAGCATAAAGTTGAATTGTAAAGTGGAATTGTTTTTTAAGTCATCTATAAACGGGACGTTTAAATATTATTGGTTTAATTCAACGAAAATATTCATACTTCATACATTTATCAATATTAGTGAAAATTGCGATTTTTATAAAGTTTTATTTATGTTACCGCTACTTTTCTTTTTTTTTTCTTTTCTTTTTAAATTATTTTAGTTATCGTTATAAAAACTAGGAGTAATTCGGGGTGGACATCTGGGATCGAATAATTGAAAAATCGATTCTTTTAATAGATTTAAATGCCGTTAAAAACTTAAAAATCGTGATTCAATTTATTAAGATTAAGTTTAGGAAATAAAGAACGATTTTTGTGAATCGATTCTTGTATTTTTAGGAAGATTAGCCCTCCCTACAAGTAATTCTTCAAATGTGTTTTATTTTTAATGCTTAGAGATCGCAGTTTTGCAGAGAACGCCTCAAATGATGCATGATCTAGAAGCCAGTTCTTGTTGAAAAAAGTAAAACAAGATCGTACTGGGAGCTATTACACGGTTTACATCGTAAATAATCGTCTTAGTGCGGTAAATAAATAAGTGTATAGTGTCGGTTCGTGCGAGCCTTGCTATCTGATCGGAGGGCCCGGGACGCAACGAAAGCCGGGAAAATGCTGTTCAAGTGAGCAGATAGCGTTTAATGTAGAAGGAACATAAGTTTTGCGGCGTGTTAAAAGATAATGAGTACGGATATAAGAAAGAATGTTACGTACTCTCTTTACAAGGCAACGTTATTCTCGTTATCGCGTACCCGTACAGAATTAAGCCGCTAGGATGAGCGTTTGTATTCGCAATTTATGTACGCACAGGACAAAGTTGAAAACCGGAATATTTATCTTCCTTTACCTTCACAGATCAAGTTGTTGGAGGTCAAAGTTAGTGGATAATAAAGTACTTCGAGATTGAGTTTTGAACGCTTACGCCTAAAACAGGAATTCGATTTCTAGATACTTTTCCGTGTTACGGAATTCGTGTCGAACTCCAAATGGCAAATATTTAAAGTAAAATTGTTAAGTTCTGGCCAAGAAAATTTAAATGTCTTAATTTAGATAAAAAAGTCATCGTCGCGGCTGTCTTTTGTTCGAAACTTATAACGAGCTGCGTGCCTTCTTTTATATTTTACTTCAGTCTTCACAAAAATGTATGAATATTATATATAATATGTTTATAAAAGAACGGATATTGTAAGAAACTGAATATAATGTAATTATTCTCTTTTTTAGGGTTCCGTACCTCAAAAGGAAAAAACGGAACCCTTATAGGATCACTTTGTCGTCCGTCTGTCTGTCAAGACCCTTTTCTCAGGAACGCGTGGAGGTATCAAGCTGAAATTCATAGCAAATACTCAAGTCTACTGTCCCTTGGAGCTGTTAAAAAATCAAACTTCTAAGTAAACACAATCAAAAGAAACAGCCGTTTATGCCGCAAATTTTCGACATTCGCAAGGGAATCAAAACCTACGGGGTACTTCCCGTGAACTCAGAATCTTAAAATTTGGTACGAAGCAACGTATTATAGCACTGATAAAGGAAAAATTGCGAAAAGCATAAATTTTTAGCTATGTCATATAATAAAAATATATTTAATAATTTTAAACTTATATACCTACGGATTTGTTCGGAACCCTCGGTGCGCGAGTCCGACTCGCATTTGGCCAGTTTCTTTTTCTTGATCATCGGCCTATGATCTCGTACAAACTTAGCCTAAGGTAATTGTTTCCACATATAAGTCCACTGCTGGACATGGGCCTCTCCTGTAGTCGGATGGATTTGTCCTACTCTTCACGTTTGGCAGATTGCAGTACAAGTATTTTGACGTCCGCCCGTCACCGCTCTGGGTAGGTATATTACGTCTGGCGTACACAAAATGTTTCTACCGCCATCTATCGGCAGCCATGACGTCTTTCAGGCATTTCTCTTACGCATATACGATTCTCTTACATCTCTACGTAGTGTTCTAGATTGAGAGAAGATGATAACATTTTTTCAATATATTTGGCAATCATTTGTTTTAAATATATGATACAACTTTTGTATTTAGTATTCAGTGTTCTATATCACTATTATTTTTAATTAAATCATCGTCATCATCATAAGTCCATCACAAGTCTACTGCTGAAGAAAGGCCACAAAGCACTACCTGTGCCTCTTCATCACTCCATCTAGTGGGAGATCGCCTACACTTCTCTTACCGGTACGAGGCTACCACACGAGAAACATTCTTTCGTTCTTTTTTCTCTCTAAATTGTACACATGTTTATACGCGTAAGTACACATGATTGCTCTCATCAAAACAAATTATCGGAGAGTTTGCAGAATAACAATTAGCGTGTTCCTCTATCGACGACATTAAATTAATTGGTGATCGTGCGGTGAGAGTTCTAACTTACCACTTAACGTTGACTTGCGTCTGTTAGTTAGTACTAATTGTAGTTAAATTAAGTATTAAATAGAATGAGATATCGTATTCCATAAATATTAATAGCTAAAAGTATAAAGATTTTTAAGGTATACTCCATCTTGCAACCGTCCCTTAGTATCTCTTTCACTGTAGGAAGGATTTATCGCAATGGCCTTGCATGGCGAACGGATTGAAGATCACAGTACTTAATGTCCTGCCACTTTGAGGCTGGTTTCAGAAGCTGGTCAGGATATTCAGCTTTCCTTTATAAAATTGAAGTGACAAATGCAGCTACTGTCCATTTGATGGTAAATAACTACTGCAGCCGATGGACTTCAGTAACCTTCTTAGAACAAAGAAGACTATAGATGCATTGTTACTTCTGAGGACTTCGGCGAAATGGCTCCCAACCTGTTATTATATTGGCTCATTATAACCCTCCAGACCTTCAGACAAATTTTTATAGGTAGTAAAGCCATCCAGCAGTTATATTATGGTACGTACGAATATGTCGCACGAATGTGTCGGCACGACCGAGGACCACTCTTTTACAGCCGCATAATTCTGTAGTGTTTCGTATGGTAAGTGTAGAGAACTGGACCTTTTTACTCGAAACGAAGCACTCCATCTTAGTTCTTAAGGACGACAACCATTTTGATTCATAATTGAAGGTAGATGAAGAGGTCTATGGGTCAGAGCATCCACTTATAATCACGGGTTGTAAAGGGGGAGGGATTCTCTTACGCTACCACAAAACAGTAAATTCTTTCTCTGTTTGTTCTTTATTTAAAAAAAAGTAAGTAGGATTTGCTCCTTTATCGCGGAGGCAGCTTACTAACATAAATCGCACAAGGACAAACATCCAGACCCGGACCAATTACAGTGAAACCTGGATAACTGGGAACATAAGGGACCTGCAAATTTGTCTCACTTAAAGAGGTCCATTTACCCAGTGTCTCAGATATCCAGGTATAAATAAATAACTGTCTCATTTACAGAGGGTTCCATTAATAGAGGTGAGAAAAGAGGTTATTTCAGTTATAGATAATGTGCGTTTATTAAATAAAATAACGTATTTTGTAAACATAATACATAAACATCCGGACGACAGCAAAACCAAACTAAAATTGGAGGTCACTTTTACACAATTAGTCAAGTGATTTTTTGAAGTTTGGGGATTTTTTGTAGCATAGGGAATCTGCGGGTAGAATAAGAATTAGTAAACAAAACGGCACCTAAAATGTAGTCTCAGTAAAAGAGGTAAAATACACTCGCTGTCTCAATTATAGAGGTAATTATGACGACAAAATCGAAAGAACTAATCCCAGATATAGGGGTTTGTTTTGTCCCACTAACAGAGGTAATTCAGTGCTGAAATGTCGGGACCTAAGTATGAGTTCCAGTTTCGGAGGTTTGTCATTTATCCAGGTCCCATTTAACCAAGTTTTACTGTATTTGTACATACTGGTTCCGTGCGGGATTCGAACCCGCGGCTCCCAGCGCAGTAACTCATTGAGCAGCCACTGTGCCACGGAGTCGTCTTTTATTATTTTATTAATGCATCGTTATTTATTGAAATAACGAAAATTAATATTTTTATATTGATAAAAATAACGAGATTATACAAGTTTCAGTGTAATATAGCAGCTAACCTCGCTCGCACAAAATACAGGAGTGAAATAGCATAATGCTGTGTTTCGTGTGATTAGTGAAAGGAACCATAGACTCTTTTACTAGTAACAAGCCCATTTAATTAAGGTCTTTTGTGATGACAACGCATATGTAATCAAAGATAGGTGTAGGTGTCAATAAGCCACAGCATCTACTTCCGAGTATACAGTTCGCGGTGTACATTGTACTCGTTTCTTACCCTTACTTCTATAAAAAAAAACTTAAGTACTAGATTAGCATACAATTAATATAAAAGTTTCATACATGTTTAATAAAAAAAATAACATTACTATACTTCAATTTAAATCATGAACATAACAAAAAACAAAATGTACTACTTCCTTTGTAAAGAAAATCGAAAACACTTACAGTTAACTTTATTTAACACCAAAAACAAATCCCAGCAAATAAAGTGTTGCAAATACAACAGAAAAAGAAAATCCTGCTACACTTTATTGTAAAGGAAAGAAGGCAAACATGGAAGACGAATCACGCAAGAGAAAACAAATCTAACAGAACGCTCCGAAGCAGTTTGCGCTAGAAAGCGAACGCGATCTAATCTCGGATCTTACGATTGAGAGAGCGTACTTGGGGGCAATGCATCACCTGGCTTCCGCTGCAACGACGATCTTGATTTCTTTTCTAATGTACCTCCCACGTCCCAACACGTGAGTGATACCGCAACAACTCGTTGACCTGCCCCTCTCTCTACTTTTGAAACAAAGGGGAAAAATGTATAAAGGAACATTGAAGCTTTAAAGATCTTCATTGACTGGTCGACATGTCCTCCGTTTGAATGTTTGACGTTTCATCGATAATATAGGCAACTGTTCATTTAACACCTACACCGGCTACTGAATTCGTTGTCAATTCTATTTTCAATTTATTCTTTTCACATACATTTACATTTTTTTGTCTGTATAATAATAATTGAATATTTATTAGCTATGAAATGCGATGTATGTTCTTCCTCAATTTTCTTTTATACGTTAACAGCAGCTAAGTTTAGAGAAAGCTAGTGTATATTTTTTATTACATACTTGAACTGTCTTCTGTTTCTTTTTCTAAAGTATCTATATATGTAATACTTGATCATGTAAAGGTTTCTTTTAATTTACGGATATTAAATTACGGGTTTTCGTTTCTAGTTATATAACTACACTAGAAACTTAAGCAGTTTGTTTCTTGTGCGTTACTTGTAACTTCATTATTGATTGAAAAGTAACTAAATTACTGCCTTATGATGCTTAAAATATTACTTGTCTTAAGTAAGATTTACATTTACGTTATTTTTTCTGAGGGTTGGGTTTAGTGCCGCAAACAGAACAGTCGCAAAAAAAAATCTAGCATGGTACTTCCCATACATTTATATATTACAAATTATGAATGTATGACATCGGTTACTCTCTCATACGTGACTAACATCCAACAGTATACACACTACAGAGCTGTTGGATGAGAGTATAGAATAGAATAGAATAGAATAGAATAGAATAATTTTTTATTCAATATAGATCACATGTGTAATACTTATTGAAAGTCATTTTTTACTTTACCACTGGTTCGAAAAAAAAACCTCTGTCCTGGGAAGAACCAGCAAGAAACCCAGCGGGACTTTTTTTTTTAAAGCAAATTTTACAATAATGGTTGTAATATAAGTAATAGTAAGTAATAACTATATAAGTACAAAACTATATATACACAACTGTTATTCCTTTATATGATTTTCTGATTTACTCCTACTTGTATAACTCCACTTCATTTTTTTAACCTTACTGACTAAATTGACATTAAATCTCCAAAATAATGTTACTTATGGTTTTAGTTATTTGAATCGTAAAATTTTAAGTGTTTTTTTTTTAAGTAAAGGTGACAAAAGACCATACAAACAAGGAGCTGTGGCTCATAGACATCTACATCTATCCTCGATTAAGAAGCAAAATACAGATGCGTCTTCACCCCTCTAGAATGTCTCGTTACGAGTACCAATGAAAAGGGTCTCCGGGTCTTGTCACCCACCATAAGAAACACAGCAGCATTATGCTACTATGTACTTTTCGTACTCATTGTAGGGTAGGGCGTAACCTGCATGTCTGAGAAAAAAGAGTATTTTGAAAACATGTGAATTACGCCACCGTGCATTGGGGCAATGCAGCACATATTTCCTTATCTTACAACCCTTTTAGATATAAGAGGAGGCCTCTCCCCTGCAGTGGGACATATAGGTATAGGCTGTAAGCTCATTTTTTACTTTTGTTTCAATAAATATCATTACTCACAGCACGTGCAATATTCTACGAGTACCATATTAGTTTAATATGTCACTTGGCACCCAAAAGTCGAAAAACTGACATTCCACTATGAAAATCGTCATTTTACCACATTTTTATTAACTCACTTTCTTGTTTGTCTGTCGTTCGGGGTGGAATTTTGTAATTGATTTTAAACTAAATTCCCGATGAGCTGGAAACTTGAAAGGGGTATTCCCACCGTTCGTCGACACTTCGGCCATGGGTGCCTACATATAAAAGCATATGGAAATGATAATATGCAATTAAAGGTATGAAATAATTAAGGAATTGGTTTAAACAAAGTCCGGATTTTTAAGATATAAAGATTTTTTTATTTTCACAAGAACAGTTTTTTAACAACAAATGACTTCATATTTTCGTGACAGTTAAACCACAATTGACACAGCGTAGATGTGCTCTTGAATGAAATGTATATTTAAGAACAGATAAGAATAATAGTTAAATTGTGAAGTAGCGTTTATATTATGTTCTAAAGAGTTCACGGTAAATCAACTAGCAATTCGCTTGTTTAATTATCAAACGCCATTATAATTATCGAAAAATAATATTACCATTATAATAATGACAACATAAAAAAACAATTGAAAAAACAGAATCGACTTTTTAAACGAGAATTGTGATTAGCAGCACTTTATTTTATCCACAAACTAATGACTTGCGGATTTACCTAATTTCATTTTTATCTTTTCGATCCTTTTTTTGTGCAAAAATATTGCAATCTTTTTTGGATACATTAATACCGAGGTAAATAAAGATGTATTTTTTAACAAATGCTAATTGTTGGGCATTTCATGGCCAGAACTGGGCATTCCCCTTTAAATATAGCTCAAATACGGATGACAATGCAAAAATATGATAAAATAAAGCGCATTTTTAAAAATGTTTTAAAGATTTAAAAAGAAACATCACTATTTAAAACCAAAACATAAAACATTTGAATTTTTGAATTACGCAAAATTCTTATGTATAATGTTAAACCTAATAGCCAACTTACATTTATTCCAGGTTGTAGATTATAGATACCTTACAAATATACGAGTATTAATAGTACTAATGGCTGCTTGAATTACCTCCAAGAGCACTTAACTACCAGTCCTTGAATTGAATAACAACCAAAGTCAATATTTGTGCAAAACACAAACGACTATGACGGAATCTCACGTGGGTGTATATTCGTTGCGCTGCAGACCCGCGGGTTTGAATCCCGCGCGGAACAAGTGTCTGTATGGTCTATTAATAATTGTTCCAGACGCGTGTCCTCTTACAATAAATGTATATAAATCGCCTCCATGATACAGGACAAATCTATGAATGACAAACATATAACTTTTCAAATGTGACATATATACGAAAATAAGATAAAATTTAGCCTTTTTAATTCTGCTGCTGGACAATATAAATCACTTAGAAGACCCTTTATTACCTCGCTGACCAACTAGGTAGTTGAATGTAGACACATAAAGACTGGTAACCGAAAACCATTATCATCATCATCAGTCTGTGGCTGTCCACTGCAGCTGTCCACATTGGCCTCTCCCAAGGCACGCTAAAACCGACAATAAGTTGTTATTTGTTAAATCAAGTTTCAACATTTTTGGATGGATTTTAAACCATCAGTTGCGAACTAGAGCCTCGCGAGTCATCCGCAAACAGTTCGTCGTTGACGCCGCAAAGGGGCGAACCTCAATTTTTCAAAAAATTGCGGGAGACCAAGAAAACATTTATTATTCCCCCATTACTAGCATTGTTCATCAGAAAATTAAATATATTAGTCTTAAAGGAAAACTACAAATAAGATTAATTTTTTGATGAAAAAAGCTAGTAATCGGGGAATAATAAATGTTTTCTTGCTCTCCTGTAATTTTTTGAATAATTGAGGTTCGCCCCTTTGCGGCGACAACGACGGGTTGAGGTTAGCATTAATGGGGGAATCGATTTATTTGACATGTAAAAAGGAAATGTTGAAGAAATAAAATAAACAAGTTGAATAAACCTTTTTTTTTGTTTAAAATACGTCACCCCAACACTGGGATTTCCTCCTGTATCGTGGAAGCAGTTTACAAACACAAGTTGCACAAGGACAAACATACCGACAATAAAAATTATTTGTAGGCCATACAAATACTTACGTACGGGATTCAAGCCCGCGACTACTAAAAAAACTATATATTACTTTTTTAGAGTTTTGTTAGAGGATACCTTTTTATCAGTGGAATCAAATATTATATACATAATATCTTCGCATCGACCGGCATCAAGTGCGCAGAAATACATAACCAGTCTCCGCATTCTCATAACAATATACGAGTATATTCGCTTAAATAGGAACGGATTAATGTTTCCTTTGCAGAAATATAGGCTTCAGCATAACTGCGTTGCCAATAGCTACTCGCCAACTCGAGCGATATTATAGCACCATTTGGCAAGTAACTCAGACACTCTCTACATAACAAAATGTACCAACGAACGTTCGCATTATTATCACTTCCAATGAACTGTAGAACAAGGTCTCGTAATAGACTAAGTAAAACATTTGAATCAAGTGATTTGCAAAAAAAGGGTTCTACGTTTCCCGAATCGAATTTCAATAGTTAGCTTTCTGCTGCTCGTAGAAACAACTTCGGCCAACTTCGAGTACCTACCTGACAAAGTTTTTGTCTGGAAATTTTTATTTTATATTATCATTTTCTTTTAACGTTATATATTTATAGGTTATATAGGCAAGCGTTATCTAATTATTTTGTGTAATTTATAATTTTCTATAAATTAAGCTTAGTGATATATCTGAGGAATTCACCATGGAGGTGACATGTATTAAATTTCCACGCTCATATAACGTAAACCTAATTTGGTCGTGCATGATACAATTTTACAAAATTGAATTAGTTTCGATCCATGCACAGTTTTCGGCGTAAGCACTGTCATGTTATAAAAGAAGTAATAAAACTTATGTCATGAAAACGTCTCTGGTAACTGAAAGTATGTGACCTTATTTCTTGTGAACTGAAAATGGAAAGCCAATACATCAGTGTATATATAAAAATAGCTAATATCAATACAGTTCATTGGTGAATACCAGCGAATCATTTGCTAATTCAAAAAACAACTTTATCTCACTCAGCTGCTTTTTGTTAACACTTTCAAACCACTAATCATTCACAAAACTTTTTAAGGAAGTAGCCATATCCAACAGTGTCCAGTTTGTTAACGGCTGTTGAAATAATAAATGAAACGAAATAACAAAAACAGAATACCTACGGAGTTTCCTTAATTTCTTCAAAACTTGTTTTCATTTGTCAAACGAAATTTTCATTACTTAAGCCGAAAAATAAAGAGTTTTCATTCATTTCAAAAGCAAAAGCAATCCTTAATCATCGATCTAGACTAGACATTAAGATTCAGGTTCAGGGTAGGAGGCCAAAATTTGAAGCATCTGATAAAAAATGCTATAAAAATGAAATTGATAACGTATTTGAATTACTTTTTTTATAATTATAATAAGCATATTAAAGAATCGTATGATTTTTCAATACATAGTGTATTAGTCACAATAAAAGGGTAATTTATCATCATCATCATTACAGCCTTTCATAAGTCCACTGCTGAATATAGGCCTCCTCCAAGGAATGCCGCAAAGCACGGTCCTGAGCCACCTGCATCCATCGACTTGCTGCATGTCTTACTAGGTCATCACTCCATCTAGTGGGGGGTCACCCTACACTTCGCCTACCGGTACGAGGCTGCCACTCGAGAACCTTTCTTCCCCATCGGTTGTCAGTTCTTCGAGCTATATGGCCGGCCCACTGCCACTTCAGCTTACTAATCTGTTGGGCTATGTCGGTTACTCTGGTTCAACTGCGGAAACTGCGGATATCCTCATTTCTAAGTTTATCACGCAGAGAAACCCCGAGCATAGCCCTCTACATAGCTCGCTGAGCGACCTTGAGCTTCCTCATACGGCCAGCAGTGAAGGACCACGTCTCAGATCCCTAAGTCATCACTGGCAACACGCACTGGTTGTACAATTTCGTTTTAAGGTTTTGAGGTATGTCTGACAAGATGATGTGTCGTAGTTTCCCGAACGCTGCCCAGCCGAGTTGAATCCGTCGATTGACCTCTCGGTCGAAGTTGGACTTACCTAGTCGGACTATTTGTCTCAGGTAAACATACTCGTCAACAACTTCGAGTTTAGTGCTCCCAACAACTACGGGCATAGGTGTGACATGGACATTAAACATGATACAAGATCTAGACTAATACATTAATATTCAGGTTCAGGGAAGAAGACCAAAATTTGAAGCATCTGATACAAGATGAAAAAAAATGCTTTGAGTTAATTGATAACGTATTTGAATTACTATTTTTAAAATTATAATAAGCATTTTAAAGAATCGTATGATTTTTCAATACATAGTCACAATAAAAGTATAATATCAGGACGTAAATAAAAACATTATTCGGTTCTAAATAAAGCTCATAATTAAGTTTTGAAACAATTATGCTTTGGTTTTACCCATCATAATTAGTTTAGTTTAATAAAAAAGGTTGTTGTTACAACACATGATTTCATTTTAGCTCCAACAGTATAGCTCCGAAAAGGCATTTTTTTATAAATATATCAAAACTTACGAGTACCCAAGCATCGCACTAAACTTGAAAGCACCATTAAATATTCCCCCGGTAACGAGATAATAAACATAATCGAATATACGCAGGTACTCCAAGCCTCTCGCATGGACGAACATATTTACATTTTTTCTCAATTCATTGCGGCCCGACATGTTTGGTGGATAGATGAGCCAGCGCTGACATTTTTTGACAGTAAGCTCCATTGGTTTTGAATATGTCGTACGCTGAGCCAACTCGCTCTTTTTAAATAGATAAGCAAATGAATTGGAAGCGCTTTGTAAACCATATAACGTTGGTATTTAAATTTGTTTTCGAGTATCGATTACAAAGAAATGCTTTCAAGTTTTATTGACACAATTCGTTATACTGTTTTACTATTTTTAAATAGTAAAGTAACAGCCTTTATACGTGTCAGTTCTATGCACAGACCTCTCGTTCATTCCTGAAAGGATTAAGGTGCAATTAAATATTTTATTCACCAGATATTATTGCAGATTTTATCTTGATTTTTTTTTATATGATAAGGGTGACAAACGAGCACACAGTCCACCTGATGGTAAGTGGTTGCTGCGGCCCATAGACATCTACATCTATCCTCTATTACAAATCAAAATGTAGATGCGTTGTCACCCATGAGGACTAAGATGGAATGCCTCATTTCCAGTAAAAAGGGCCTCCGGCTACCTGAACTCACCAAGCGAAACGCAAAGGTAAATCTTTACTTCACGCTGGTTTTCTGTGAGGTCGTGGTACCACCCCGGTTCGAGCCGGCCCATCCGTGCGACAGCAAAAGCTGCCGCGTGGCTTTACCACTGCCAAAATGTCTTGATGTTTTTCCTTTTTTAATTATCAATAGACATTTATTGCGTGACTGAAATCCCAACCATAAAAAATAAGCGGTAATGAAGCCCGAGATATCGCACTATCTTAGCGTAACAAAAGTCTATTAATTTTTGCCTTAAAGACATTCATATTATAATCGGACGGACAGGCAGACTCGGGAAAATTTTTCTACTCCTTTGCATTATGAAATACGAAGCATGCGGTTTGGTTCGGATGCATTCCCTCCGAAATACGTCCTATATAACATCGAGAGGCTGAACTGTACTAGAGGTTGACAAGATTGGCATAGACCAAATCAAGGTCATCAATAAGCCTCTAAGTACGCCTCCTCAATGAATCCGACGCTTCTACGTATTTGCCAGTAACAGCCCTTATGTGACAGTAGTACTCCATGCACAACTGGACTTACAATTAGTATGAAGTTAGAGGAACTCCAGAGTAAGTCGTTTTAGGATTAGGCGAGCAGCCTTCAACGACAAATCGAAGGGACTGTTCACTCAGAAAATCTTTCCCCCAGTCAATCAGGCCAGTAAATAAGTCATTCGTTAGATGCTTACCATGTAATGCTGGATAATACCAAAAAGCTACTGTGTCAAACCCTGTCAAAGGTCTCCGAGACATCAAGGAACTCAGCGAGTGGTTCCCCTCTGTTTTTGAGGACCTCTCCCCATATGTGAGTGGCATACTCTAGGGGGTCCCCAGTTGGTCCCCAGAAGTCGATCAGTTATTCTGTTCTTGGTATTTGTTTTTTAGGTTCTAGATTCTAGACCCTTTTTACTGGAAACGAGGCATACCATCTTCGTCCTCACGGGTGACAACGCATCTGCATTTTGATTCGTAATCAAAGATAGATGTAGATGTCTATGGGCCACCACTTACCATCAGGTAAACTGTGTGCTCGTTTGTCACCCTTATCCTATAAAAAAAAGGTTATTATGATGTGGCCATTCAGTATTAGCTCCATAATCTTTCAGATGGAGTAATGACCTGACAAGACATGTAGGACGTCGATGGATACAAGTGGCTCAGGACCGTCCTTTGTAGCATTTCGTGGGGGAGATCTCTGTTCAACAATGAACTTGTGAAGGGGTGTAATGATGATGATGAGGAATTTTTCAGAGTATGGACGTAATTGAAATAGGCCGATCGTTGGCAATCAGCACAACTGTCTTCTGAGGCACCAGCAGCACATTGGTAAGTTTCCAAGATTCCTTCATCGCCGAGCAATGATAAGTCGAACCTTCAAATTGCAGTAAACAATTTCCGACGGTCGGCAAAGGCCGTCGTGGTTGAACCCGAAACTTACTGTGAAATTTACTGTGAACATTTAGCCCTCAGCTAACACGGCTTTATTTTTAATCACATTTATAATTGAGAGAAATAAAAGGACCGTGTATAAACAATAATGGTTGCTTGAACACTCAAATTCACGATTGGTGATTATTAAATTGTATTTGTATATACAATTATATTTAAAGTTACGAATAATTACTGATATGTTACTTCTATTTAAATTTTTTTCATAAAAGCAAGGGCGACACGCGAGCTCATAATCTACCTGATAGTATATGAATGCTGTGGCCCATTTAAAGGTCTTCATCGAAAATCGATAAAGAATCAAAATGCAGATGCATTTGTCTCCCCTGAGAACTCAGCGGTATTAAGCTATATAATAACGCAGACATTTTGCGCAAGCGTGAACCTTCCTCGGTCGAGCTGGCCCCCTCGTCATGCAGCGATAATATATTTTTCCTACCCGGAGTACAAATTGGAACAGTCCTTTGTGCCCCGGGACGAAGTTTGAGTATACGTCACATAAGATATCTGTTCTCTATCCTTTGGCTGCGCGTACATCAACGACCCTCCCCACGTCTACCAGTGACTCAAGGTCCCGAAGCGGTAATGCCGACACAGACCGACTCATAGATCACGTCCAAATAGCCATCCATTTTCCTTGTTTGACTTTCTGCTGTCCTCACATCGGGACGAATATCAGGTCTCCGTAAACACCCCTCTTGGCTTTTCGGACCACTGTCTCATCCGGAGTACCTACAGTGCCCCTCACGCTCCCATTGCGGATACGTTCAGTAGACTGCCGCCGTGTATGACTGCATTGGTGAGCGAATTAGGACTTTTTTGTATACTAACTACTTTTATCCATCACTAAAAATTGGCGTGCTTAGTAGAATGGGATAGTACTTCATGCCAACACACTGTTTGCAACTATAAAAGGCGCACGTTCGACCTCACATTTTGGGCTGGACAATACACTGGCAGCTTCTTCAATTTGACCGCATCCAGCGAAGAGATCTTCCATCCAAGCGTTTTTGTCGTATTTACCACGGGCATTGCTTAGAGGAATTGTTCGGATTAATTCCAGGCGCTAAATTCCAGGCGCTAAATTCCACCATCGCATATGGCAATATAATACCAGCAACAATTTTAAGAACCGTGTAATCTCCATTTTAAAAGTCCGGCAACGCACCTGCGCTTCCCCAGGTGTTGCAGCTGTTCAACAGTTACCATCTGGTGAGCCGCATGCTGTTTTGCCCCCTTTTCTATAAAAATAAGTGTGAATATTTTTTTAACTATTAATTAAGCCTACATTATAATTAATGAAATGTTCAAATATGTGTTGTTTATTTATAAATATAATTTTCCAGAAAATCATCAAATATTTATTGACAGTCTATGTATTAATTACACACCATTTAAAATACAAAACATATCTTTTTGCCCCCAGCCTTATTACATAACGTAATGAGAGTTTGTAAATTCATTCGTTTTTATAAATTCCATGAGCGGTTCTCAAATATGACAATACCCAACCCTCTTTTTGAAATGTGCCTTAAATCTAAATGAAATCCATGTTACTAATTAAAATATCTTAAGGCATACATCCGCCGTTAAAAGGATTGTAAAGCAGCAGCAGCAAAATCTCCGGTTTTATTAAAGAAGTCCGTGGAGTGAAAAATTAATTAAAATTTAAGCCTTTCGCTTTCCCTACGCGGCAGTCGCAAAAATAAAAAAAGCCTACAAGCACACATCTCAGTAAGCAACTAAAGATTAAAAGCGTTAGATATTTTGAAAGATTTCATGCAGTGTGCATAATTGTCCCTTATAAAATAATGCTTTTATGTTACATAGTAGTGCCGGAATCCAATCCAAGCCGAAATCCAATCCAAGCTGAAATCCTAAAGTAGGGTAAAAATACTAAATAAGGGCGGAGAAAAGAGGAGATGTGTCTTAAACAACCAATAGAATTACGTTAGTTGAGGTCGTCCATCTCCACACTTATGGTACACAGCTTGGCAATGTTTAGTGATCACGTAGGAGAATCCAATACTACCCCATGTCATCCCATCAATGCTGGAAAAGGAGATGGGCATCTTTATGATAACAAAACATGATATAATACAAACTGCGGATGCCAGACGTGGTAACTATGTACTATATATATTCCCCCTATGATGCAATTTATGGGTGCCACCTAAAATTTAAATAGAATATTTCTTTTGGCGAAAAATTTCATAATATTTCTCTACAATTCATTATGATGAGCTTCGTTGCGACATTTTACCCGTTTAGTTAGTGATTCTATAGTCACTCCTGTGAAACATTTGCGCTGTTAATTTTTTTTTTATACAGGAGAGGGGGCAAACGAGCATGTGGCTCACCTGATGGTAAGTGATTACCGCCGCCCATGAACAACTGCAACACCAGGGAAACCAGGGTAATTGCAGATACGTTGCCGGCCTTTTAAAAAGGAGTAGGCTCTTTTCTTGAAGATCCCTAAGTCGTATCGGTCCGGAAAAATCGCTGATGTTAATCGATTCTACAAGGAAGTTGTGCGAGGATGAAAACTTCTTCTAAATCGTACAGTGGTGGACCGCCAATCATCCAGATGGTGTGGATGGTATCGGGAGTTCTGCCGCGATGTGCGTTCGTGAAATTTGGCGGCTGGAATTTGTTTTATGGAATGCTGAAGTAAAAAGACAATTTTATTAATTACTATCTTTTGCCTGTGGCGTCGTACGCGTGGATTGTTGAAATAATATTTATGTTTGTTATAACTCAACATTGAATTTCCAGAATATTTGTTTAGCCATTTTCCCATCAAGAGGTAATTACAGGTTTAAGCTCAAAATCTATTCTACAGGAACTGAACATTTTTCGTCACGATTCGGGCTATCAGAATATTTTCAACTGTTTTACTTGAACCAATACTGATTTGTCTCATCTGCGTTTGATCTTGG
Organism: Parnassius glacialis; assembly: GCA_033319125.1. NCBI lineage: Eukaryota > Metazoa > Arthropoda > Insecta > Lepidoptera > Papilionidae > Parnassius > Parnassius glacialis. The sequence goes on along the minus strand of JAVANC010000009.1, from coordinate 27,281,254 downwards.
GTACATTAAGGAATACGTTCTAAATAATGTAGATTTAATTATATATATATATATATATATATATTATCTTATATTATTTATTAGAAAAATATGCTTAATTACATTATTTTGTGAAATAAGCTTTATAAAAAAAGAAAATCACTTTTTTTTAATCGATTTTTTACGATTTATTAACTATGAATTCACAAAAAAAATGAATAAACAAATTTAACGTAATGCGATTAGAAATTCATACGCTATCCAAGTCTTCTTTTGTGATGTATTTAATATATCTACGTATTATACGGTTTTTATCGAATTCCTTTTCGGGTGCGACGGTTGATTTTTCATAACTTCGGATTATGCCATAAAGAGGCCAGTGGATGCCAGTGTTGGGCACAAGAAATACAACATAAAAGTAGGAAGGTTGAAAAAAGCTAACTTTTATACAATGTTCATCAAGATTTTATAATATATACACGTATATATAGGTATTTTTCACATTTGCATAATTTATTGTAGGGATACAAGGGTCGGGTTTACAAGGGTTACATGTGTTTTCAAAACCCTTAAGTAATCAAATACGTACCCTGAACTTATCAGACAATCTGACCTTCAAACAGTAACTCAAAATAAGCAAAAGCTAATCGCACAACTTTTAGCGTAAAATCCAAACTAAGTAAAGTTTTAAATGAACCTTTGTATATCTTCAAAACAATGTTTTATTATGTAATGTAGATGAACACGTTATTCTTAACAATTCAAAGTACTGAACTTAAAATCGTCTTTTCGAAGATTCTTAAGGCATGAACAAAATTACAGAAATGCTCGAGGATGGACCTGTCCACCGACAAAATCATATTTCATAAGGAAAAATTGAGACACATCTCGGAAATAACGGACCAGCTGCGCTACATTAACTTTTTTGTATAATGAAACTGAATTTAATGTTATTATGTGTAAGAAAATATTTCTTTAAAGCAAATCGATACAGAATCAACTTTTCCGTGTTAATATTATTTTATCAGACAGAACTAAGCATTTAAAAAGTAATACTTGCAATGCTACTTATACTCCCGTCCATTACAACTAAGCTAGGTAAATTTACTTCAAATATAAAAAACTGTACAAGCACAAGTAATACTCGCGCCCTGAGGGTTCTAAGTAAGGTAAGCTGCACCATTGCTGTAACGAAGTTAAGCGAGATTAACCGACAAACTTTAATTTGGACTGAAAAATTATTTTCTCCTATACATCACAGCCGACACAACTGTATGTATGAATATGTTTACCTAGGACAAATAGTCCGACTAGATAAGTCGAACTTCGATCAAGAGGTCACGGTCAACGGTCAAGGGATTCAGCTCCATTTGGCAGCATTCTGGTGATTATTGATTCTTCTGGTCGGTTAAATCTCTAACCTTGAAAACAAGAGTATACAAGCGGTGCGTATTGTCAGTGATGACAAATGGATTTGAGATGTGTTCCTTCACAGCTGACCGTATGAGAAAGCTCAAGGTCGCATGGAGAGGGCTATTCTCGGGGTTTCTCTAAGTGATAGGATTATAATTGGGGATGTTTGCAATAGAACTAAGGTAACCGACAAAACCCAACGGATAAATAAGCTGAAGTGGCAATGGGCCGCTTATATTGCTCGAAGAACCGACAACCGATGGGGAAGAAAGGTTCTCGAGTATCAACCTGATACCAGTAAGCGAACTATAGGGCGTCCCCCCACTAGATGGACGTGTGTGGCGTTCCTTCGAAAGGTCTTTGTGTATATGCACTTTTGAAGGGCTATAATGATGATGATGATGTTTCGCAAAAAATAATTTCTTATGTACAAATTAACGTATTTTTCTTTTACTTGTGCTGTGAGAACTTGCTTCTAGCCAAATTTTATAATGCTATAAAATTTAATATGTCCGTTCCAATCCCGACCTATCAAGGCCAATTTTTATTAATTTCATGTTAATACATTTTTATACAGGACATAAACATGTATCAGTTGACATGCAATAATTGGAAAATTAAAAACAACCAATATTTAAATATTTTATATTATGTCAAAAACTATTATTTTTTACTTTTTAAAATGTTTTTATACGTAAAACAACACGAATATAAAAGGTAAAAATTTAAAAAAATGTATCTTTTAGCGAATTAAGCAGTTCATTTATCAAGGGAACAATAATTGCATTCGAAATCAAAGATGTACGTTGCGATAAGGCTTGAGTATTTTCATTAATTAAGGACCGACATGCACTCGGCAACAATTAAGTCAACCGATTCTTGATAAGCGGGAATCGAGTTGATAATTTAGTCACAGAGATAACGTTCAGTTAAGCCGTTGTGTGCTCACCACATTCATTATGGAATAGTGCTATAGGAGCTGACTGTACCGTGATGTCTTCTCTTCGTCTTTATCAAACCGCTAAGAATTTTAATCAAGTTTCGCTGCATATCCTGTTTCTGTACTGTTGTTTAGTGTTAACATTATGTGAAGTTATACAAATAATAAACACACATATTGTGAATTGTTTAACAATTTTAAGTGTCATTTTAAAGGATGATTAGTGTCTTTTTATTTCTCACGGAATTGTCAGATTCGGTAAAATATTAATTAAATAGGCACTTATTTAGTGTACATATGTAACAAACCCGAAAACATTACAGGCTATATTTTCTTAATATGGTTTTTCGTGTTGTTGACAAAACAGAATAGAATGAATTTTTATTCAATATTGATTATTACATAATACTTTTTGAAAGTCATTTTTTATTTGCATACATAATTTTTTATTTAGGTACGCTAGGCTAGGAAGAACCAGCAATAAACCAAACAAACATATTCAGATAGGAATATAAAGAAAACATATTTCACTTTACAATAATTTTGTTTATACAATATTTAAATGAATTTTAATAGAACCAGCATGGTGGCGATCACCTCATTCCAGGGGTTATTTTCTTTCATATATTCCTTGATATGATAATATTATGTATTATAAATATTATAATCAATAATTATGCCAACACAATAGTTCATTCCCAAATTAGATATTACTAAAAATTATTAAATTATATAATACCGGATTTTTAACCGATTTCCAAACTAAAGACTTAAGTAAATAAAAATAGTTTGTACATAATAGATAGCTTCTGCCATCTGAGCTTTAATTCTTCAATACATTATTTTCTCAGCAAAAATGTCAGAAGCAGACGAGCAACCTATTTTATTATTTTTATTTTTTGAAGTTGTTTTTATTTGTTTTTTAATGTTTATATTTTTAAATTGCACACTAATCCCTAGCTTCAAATAATCTACATAGAATCTCCTAGTACGAAGATAAACTAGTTAAGATTGATTAAATGAAGAGCAGGGAGCTGCTTTGCCTGACACAGTTTGGTTTCAATGTCAAACCAATATCAAGCTATTGATAAATAGCGGCATCGTACTGACACAATAAATCACAAAGTGGGTCAATAGTGGTATAACGAATAAGAAAACCTCTGTGTTATTTTGTTATTTTTTATTTAATTTATGTAGCCGCATTTATTATGGCACACTTTTTATCAATAAAAAACTTTATTTTATTTATCTTTCTTTAATTATTTTTTAAGAAATGCTTAGGATACTATGATTTTCTTCTGTATCGTGAAGGTAGTTTACAAACATAAATTGCATAAGGACAAACATCCAGACCCGGAATAATTATTTACAGGCTATACTAAATCTTGTTCCGCGCGGGATTTAAACCTGCGGCTCTCAGCGCTTCAACTCAATGCTAAGCCACTGCGTTATAGAGCCGTCTACTCAGTGTTCACATTTGACTTAGTGGTTAGAAAACCTGGCCGCATGCGGAACCTAGGTTCAAATTGATGTCAGAAAGAAGACAAATAAAGACACCTACCACCCAATAATTTTTATAGGGTTATGATAGTTTAACGACGTATCAGTGGTGGTAATTGACTAGTATGACGGTACTACACTCATCACTGATGGAAATAACCTTACCGCTAGTACTAGGAGCAATGAAAACGATAGTGTTTTTTTATAGGATAAGGGTGACAAACGAGCACACAGTCCGCCTGATGGTAAGTGGTTGCTGTGGCCCATATAGACATCTACATCTGAAAATTTAGATGCGTTATTACCCTTGAGGACTAAGATGGAATGCCTCGTTAAAATTAGTTAATAGTTTGCAGTAAAATTATAATATTAATTGCAGTAGTACTGTTAAATTTCTTTGTAAAAAGGTAATTAATAACTGAGTTATATAAGTATATTTTATTGCTTCAAGTATACCTTGTATGATTGCTTTAGTTATTTTTTTATATTTCGTAATTATTTGTTTTTATTATTATTATTATTTTATTTACTTATATTGTACATATTTTTTAATGTAGGTGATGGTGCATAAAAGAGCGTGTATTCGCCGACACACTGATTGCAATTTGTCGATATAATTTCAATAGTAATGTACCTAATTTGTAAAAAATAAATAAAAGAATCTTACACATTTGCTGATCACGCGGATAAAATGGGACAAATCATCTCCGCTTAAGAAATAATACCTAGGTTTGCAGTAAAATCTGAGTCATTATGTCGCATAAATACGAGCTAGGTACTTAATTAAATCACAGGGGGAGTAATACGAGCTCTGAGCACTACCGTTCGTGTACCGCAGACTCGTAAGCCACAACAAGTGTACGTTGTACCGTTTATTAAATTACGATCTTGCTTCAACAGAGCAGGATATATCTCAATTAATCTTGTATGTTTATGAGTCCTTTAATTTATGTATCAACTTTTGCTAATGATGATTTATTTTTATTGGTTTTAGGCCTCGAAATATTATGAAGTATTTGCATTGCAAATAATATCTTGAATTAGTTCCTCACTTGTATACATATATTTTTTATAAGATAAGGGTGAAAAACGAGCACACAGTCTATCTGATGGTAAGTGGTTGCTGCGGCCCATAAACATCTACATCTATCCTCTATTACAAATCAAAATGCAGATGCGTTTTCACCCATGAGGACTAGGATGGAATGCCTCATTTCCAGTAAAAAGGGCCTCCGGCCACCTGCATTCACCAAGCGAAACGCAGAAGTAAACTTCTACTTCACGCTCGTATTCTGTGAGGTCGTGGTACCACCCCGGTTCGAGCCGATCTTCTTATATTTATACCATTACCTGATACTTATACCTATACCTTTTTAAATAAGATAAAAACTTTTTCGTAAAAACTCATATAACTTCCAACAAAATTTATTTTATCATCACCATCACCATCAATATCATTAAAGCACATCACATGTTCACTGCTGACCATTGGGAATCCCACAAAATATGATCTTGAGCCACCTGAATACAACGACTTTCTGCGCACATCATTTACCGGTATGAAGCTGCCACTCGAGACACTTTCTTCACCATCAATTGTCAATTCTTCGAGTCATGTCCGACCTGTTGACACATCAGCTAGCTGACCCATTGTGCTATGTCGGTAACTTTGGTTATTTTACTAATAAATAATCTCCGAGCTAATGTTTCTTAATTTCATAGGTCTTCACTTGCAAAAACTACTGGTTGTAAACTTTTTTTTTTAATTTTGATGAAAAATGGCCGATAAGATGTGCCGTAATACAGAGAATATGTCATTTTAAATGGTAACTTATGGTAACTTGCCATGGAAGCACATCTTTTGATTTTGATTCAGTTTTTAATATTTAAAAACTTTAGTTTTCAGTCTCCATGACGTAATAGAATAGAATAGAATAGAATATTTTTTTATTCAATATCAATATTGAATAAAAAATTATTCTATATTACATAACACTTATTGAAAGTCATTTTTTATTTACCACTGGTTCGGAAAATACCTCAGTCCTGGGAAGAACTGGCAAGAAACCCAGCGGGACTTTTTTTTAAACATAATTTCACTTAACAATAAACCTAGCAAGCTAACAGCATAGCAAAGTGGCGAAGCAATCAGCTTTGTAGCGGTTTCTAACGGTTGCCGTTGAGCAATCAGTTTCAAAATAGGAGGTTCAGATGCCTGTGTGATCAGTAATCGATTGCTGAAAACAGAATTTGAAAATTCGAAACCGTTCTCGAGATATTCGTGGGACAGACGGACAGACATCGTGAAATCAATAAGTGTCTTCGCAAGCTTCGCCACTTAATAATTTTGTTTATACAATTTTTAAATGATTTTTCATAGAACCAGCATGGTGGCCATCACCCTATTCCCAGGGGTTATTTTCATTCATGTATTCCTTGATATTATTATAACCCTTTTTGTACAGTTTTTCTTTAATAAAACTTTTAAACTTGTTTATTGACAAACTTTGAATATGTTCTGGGATTTTGTTGTAAAAGCGTATACATTGCCCCATAAATGAATTACTGATTCTGTGGAGTCTAGTAACTGGAATTACAAGCTTATGTTTGTTCCTAGTATTTAAAGTATGCACATCCTTATTCTTATTAAAGCTATTTATGTTTTTATGCACGTACATTAACATTCTCATAAATATATTGCGATGCCAAAATTAAATGTTTATTTCTTCAATTTTTTTTCTGAGGGACTCTTTACAATTTAGGTTATAAATCGCCCGTACATCTCTCTTTTGCAAAACAAATATAGCTTCAATATCAGCCGCATTACCCCATAGCAAAATTCCATAAGACATTACGCTATGAAAGTAATTAAAATACACTAATCTAGCTGTCTCACAACATCTGTGAGACTTCTAATCTTTCTTACAGCATATGCTGCAGAACTAAGTCTGCTTGCTAATTTAGATATATGGGGGCCCCATTGAAGTTTCGCGTCAATAGTAATACCAAGAAAAACAGTGGTATCCACAAGACTCAACTCCTCATAATAGTAATTAATGGCAGCTTAGTATATTGAACAGGCGTTTTTTGTTACTTGCTAAAGGTGTTTCGAACACTTACTTTTGTAATTTCTATATCGAATATAATAAAAAAATGTTTTCCCTTAATACATCGCTAATGTAGATAAAAAAATACAATTTCCACGTCTAAGAGAAAAAAAGGCAAGCACTTTACGATTAGCGTCAGAAACTTAACCCTTTTAAGTTCATTCCTCTTAAGCGGGTAAGTTAAAAGAAAACTCAACGTTAAACGGGCTATTTAGGCCCTCGGTAATCGCAAGATAAACAATAGCAGAGGGGAAATAATGTCCAATTCCAGCCGACAAATTAAAACGACCTTTCGAAGAAAAAGTATTAAAAAAAATATGTTAATGGCTCTCGCAATGTTCAAACGGGAAGCCAATCTATAATAAAATTATATTAATAGATGTTATTAAGTTAGATAACTTTCAATTCAGTGGACTGTTTTTAATTTCATCCGCCTTGACTGAATTTATTATTTTGTTAGTGGTTAGATTTTCATAGTTCTATTTTATATAGACTGCTTTTAAAGTCACCAAACCACGAAACCTTCAAAGTAAGGTCTATGAGGTATATGTGTATAATGTAGGTGGATTCTCAATCCTTTTTTTGGAATCAAATTCGATTTACCAGTGTTTTATGAAAAGTGTATACCCTTTTTTCATAAATATTTTTTCCATTAAAATGGAAGTTCATAGATGCCGCACCGCTTCTATAGAAATTTTATGAAAGTATTTTCTATAAAAATATATCAAAATTCAAGCAAAGCAAAGAGCCGGTTACATAGGATTACGCCGCAATGCATTGTACTGTGAGTATGAACGTCTTATAGCGGGTATGCCCTTTATCATTTGCTATTCTTGACCAGCATTAGTTCTTGTACCAGACTTCATTCACACTGTAGTAAATAGTGTTGGCACTGGTTCAGCATATAACTACAAGCAGCTTTATTGACTCAATTTGCGTATGGGAATAGTTTGACTGCATCTTCTGGATATAATTATGGTGACTGACTCTAGGAAAATACATTTTTTTCTTATAAGAGTCCATCTTATTGGAAATCCCCAAAAAATGTGTAAAATAAATTATTTACTTTTGTGGCTTCCCATTTTCATTTTGATAAAACAATAAATAAATCAATTACGTCTCAACTAAAAGAGACATATTTTCAAAATTTAGATTACCCAATCAATACTCACTTATCTCGACCTCGACTTAAATTAGATTTGATGAAAAAAGTATTTAAATACAACTAATTTTACGGATTTTATCGCGTATATTAACTTATTTTAAATTCCCGACGTTTCGAGCACTTAACACCATCCATGGTCACGGGGGGGATTGAGATGTATGACCTCCCAATGTCATAGTTAGCCACGGCTACCTCCAGATTAAAAATTATTAATTTTTATTCCGATCTACGCAGTATGAACTTACAGTATCTTGAAGACTTGCAGTTGTATGCTTTAGTTGGGATTTAATATTTTTTTTATAGGATAGGGTGACAAACGAGCACACAGTTCACCTGATGTTGCTGTGGCCCATAGACATCTACATTTATTCTCGTAAAATGCAGATGCGTTGTCACCTGTGAGGACTAAGATGGAACGCCTCTTTTCCAGTAAAAAAGGTCCACCAAGCGAAACGCAGAGGTAAACCTCTACTTCACGCTGGTATTCTGTGAGGTCGTGGTATCACCCCGGTTCGAGCCGGCCCATCCGTGCGACAGCAAAAGCTGCCGCGTGGCTCTACCACTGTTAAAAATCTAATCTAATGTAGTGAACATAAAATAAGTTAATATACGCGATAAAACCCGTAAAATGAGTTTAATTTAAATTAGTAGTGTTCGCGTAAATATCAGAAATTATTAAAAAAAGTAATTGAGTCGAAAGTAAGGATGGCAACATAAAAAATGCATCCCGAATTTTATTCTCAGACGACATCCAGGCTCCTGTCGGCTAATGTCGAAACTATTAAAAGCCTTCGTCAGAAGCATCCTTCGATCAAACCTTCTCAAAGTTTACCGCTGCCTACCAGGATTTTATGCAACCTTTACAAATTTCTGAAAAATACACTTTAAAGGCAATTACGTCATTTTCTAATGGCTCTGCTGGCGGCATTGACGGAATTACGCCTCAATATCTTAAAGATCTTGTAAGCGCTTCTGCCGGTGACGCTGGCGGAATATTTCTTAAAGAAATTACAAAATTATGTAACTTAATGCTTTCTGGCAATGTTAATCCAAATTTTATTCCATTCTTATATGGGGCAAGATTATGCGCCTTCAAAATAAAGGATAACGGTATCCGTACTATTGCCGTCGGTTCCACGTTTCGACACTTAACTTCATAATTAGCTTGCAGGCACATCACAGGCAATCATTAAGACATAATTTCAGCCTACTCAACCAGGTTTTGGCACTAGAGGTGTATATGAGGCGCCGGTACATTCAGTGCGTACATTTTTAACAAACTCTGATGCAGAAGTTCTTGTTAAGGTTGACCTAAGGAATGATTTTATCTCTATCGATAGGGTAACCCTGCTGAAAGAAGTGGCTAAAAATACCCCCGAAATCAATAATTACGTTTATAAATGTTACAGTCAAACTACTAACTTGTTTTACGAAAACCATATTATCGATTCTGCTGTCGGTGTTCAGCAGGGTGACCCACTAGGTCCAGCACTTCAATCCATTATTTCAAATTTGAAATCCACGCTGAATGTCTGGTACCTGGACGGCGATACACTGGGAGGTAGAGCAGATCTTGTGTTCAGTGATCTTACTCATATTTTCTTAATTTTAAATCTATTGGTCTTAAGCCAAATAGCAATAAATGTGACATATTGTTTTTCAGTAATTTATATAGTTGTTTTCGAAACAAAATTTGATCAGTTTTTAAACCACGTTGATAAATTGTATAAATTGAACCCTCACATTGCTCTTACTATTTTAAAATATTGTCTCCTAGATTTACATACTTACTCCGCTCGAGTCCAGTGTGGAAATGTTCGGATATTTTAAAAGATATTGATATTAATCTTAAAATAGCTACAGAAAAAATTCTAAATTTAACTTTAAATACGACAGCCTGGACTCAAGCTACTTTACCTATAAAATTTGATGGTACTGGTGTGAGAAATCTTTCTAGCGTTGCATTGCCTGCTTTTCTTGCTTCAGTGGATCGTGACAGTGACGTTTGTAACATAATTTTAAATAATAAAGCTACCTGTGCTTTGCTATGGTGGCAAGACAGACATGGCAAACCCTCAGTTCCGGCAAAAATGTTCCACTGGAAGTTAACCAACAAAAACTGTGGGATATTCCGTTGATATAGAGCATACAGAAAGGTTTGTTTCATAATTTCCATAGTAACCAAAATCAGGCACGCCTTCTAGCTGTTTCGACGAAGGAATCTAGTCACTGGTTACACGCTTTACCACCTAGTAATTTCGGTACATTACTTGATGGGGAAAGTTTACGCATCACCATAGGAATTCGACTAGGAGCTGCGATTTGTCAACCTTATGAGTGCCCTTGTGGTAGCAGCATCGACAAGTTTGGGCTTAAGCCTAAGGAGCTTAACACTAAGGACCTTAGTCCTTAGTGTTTCTAAATATTCCACAAAGCTCTTAAGCTTTGTGGAATATTTAGAGACGATGGCAAGAGATACGACATTAGCCCCTTGAATAGAATAATAGAATAGAATAAAGTCCTAGTATGGGATGCTACTTAACGAGTAGACATTTTGACGGCCTCTCATCTAAAGGGTACCTCGTTGAGAGCCGGGGCGGCATCAGAAGCAGCTGAAGTAAGTAAGTGGCGCAAACATGAGTCTCTGAGAGATGACTACATATTTGTGCAATTTGCTGTAGAGACTATCGGTCTGTGGGGTCGACGTGCGGTGAAGTTTCTAAAGGAACTCCATCCGCAACTAGTCGTTGCTGCCAGTGATAAGAGGGCTGGTTCTTTTCTCGCTTAAAGACTAAGTATAGCCATTCAGCGGGAAAACGTAGCCAGCGTTCTTGGCACGATACCGCGGGGAGTATGATAATTAAGTTTCTAGTTTTAGTTTTTTTATTTATAGTTTTTAATAAAATGAAATAAAAAAATAAGTATATATAAATATATTTAATAAGCTCAACTTCGGCGTCGATTGTCGAACAACTCCTTGTAAAACCAAATTGATTTTTATGAAACAAGTTATTTATGTTACAAAAATTTAACGTCTGATCTAAATTTATTTTTGCACAAATTTTAATAAATTTAGGTAGTACAGAAACTGGTCTAAAATTGGCGGGGTCTTATGTACTACCAGATTTAAATAAAGGTATGACTTTCGCTATAACTCATTAAATCAGGAAGCATACCAGATTCGATGCTGCTATTAAAAATAGTGGATATATAAGGTGCTATTGTATTCATACAAATAAATAAAATTGAAGTGTATGTTTGTAGTGTCGAAATAACAGCTTTTTACTATATGCATATGAAAGTACATACGGTACTTATAACAAAAACAAGATTTTTAAAATTTTTGTCCGTCTGTCTTTCTATCTGTCTGTCTGTTTGTTCCGGCTAATCTCCGAAACGGCTGGACCGATTTTGACCGGACTTTCACTGGCAGATAGCTGAAGTTATAAGAAGTAACTAAGACTACTTTTATTATAGAAAAATAACTAGGGTTCCGCGCAAAAAAATTAAACCCATGAAATCCAATCGTAATAAATAACGCGCGGGCGAAGCCGCGAGGAACAGCTAGTCTATTATAAATTCAATAACTTTAACTGAAATCTACCATAAGTCTGCCGTTTTCTTTACAGCAATAGTTTTTAAATATTTAGCGATATATTTTGGCAATACTCTATGGAATTGAAAGTATTTGAAAAAGCATTTACATTTTGTTTGAGCAATGATTTGGCGACAGTAGGAGAAGAATTTAAAATTGATAAATAAATTTTAATAAATTTTGATTGCATTGCTGTTTTTGAAAGCCAAAAAAAGAGCCAGTATATTTATAGGCTGTGATGCATTCCATCTTAATCCTCAGAAGTGACAATCCATCTATAGTTTTCTTTTTTTGGAGTTAGTTGCATGTGACTAAGGACTGCGGAAGCCACTAAGGTGGACTGTGAGTTTTTTGCCACTTTATTAAGAAAAGTTATAAAACAGACAAAATATGTATTTCAATGCACAAATCCAATCAACAAAAGGTAAAAGTATTTGAAAAATAATTTAAAAGCCTAAAAGCGAGTTTGAGCAATATTCTTACATTTTGTCCGATAAAGGTATGAGGGTCCGAAGCCGTTTTTCAGATATTAATTCCTAACAATCGTAAAAGTTATTTTCATGGTGCTCCTAAAAAGTTATTGCCGCGTTCACGGCAAAATACAGTTTCCTTGGACTTTATCTGGTTTTCGCTTTGTCTACAGCCGAGATCTGGATTGCCATAACAATAAAGAAATAACAGTTTAGTGTGGGTATTTTATTGCGTTTTGAAGGCGAGTTGCGAAGAATTATTGAAAAAATACTCGTACCGTTTTATTTTGATCGTTTTGTATCCTACTGTATTGGGCTGTTTTCTTTGATAACAGGCATTCGCTTTATTATTGCCGTACTTATCTCCCCTTTTTCTACGTTCAAAGATGTGAATTTGCTTTTCTGATATGTTCATCGGCGCGTGTTTCTTTCGATTAAACCAAGGTATTTTATTCTAAAGGATATTTTAAAAAGAAATATATTTTCTTTATAATTTTGTCTCTTTCTCAACAACTATTCACATTTATTAATCGGACTATTAAAAGTAAATAGACTGAATACCTCGTTTATGTTACGTGACGCCAAAATATAAGTAAACTTCTTGACACACAATCACGCACACATAAGCCCGTAAATGTCCACTGCTGGACGCACACATATGTGCAATGTACATCTAAGACCACGATGTTGTTGATTGCAAATGATATTAGATGCATATGTTGTATGCGTGAACGCATGTTCTTACAAAGATTTGAGTACAGTTGAGTATATTAACTATGTTCAGCATCACTTGGAATGTTTGCAGTGTTCCATCTTTCTTAGTTGGTTTGAGATTTATTTATATTTGAAGGTTCGTTGGTTTTTTGCAAGATGTACTGACGCCTAAAGGATTCAAACAGTTGTACGATCAAAACAATAAATAAATTAATTGACAACTATACTAGTACAATTAGTGTTCTGTTTTTTTTTTATCTTTATATGTAAAAATTACGTGTCACATTGTTTGTCCACGATGAACTCCTAAACTACTGAACTGATTTCAATGAAATGTTTCACAATGTGTGCAGTTTGGTCCAACTTGAGAGGTAGGATAGTTTTTATCCCGATAAGTGACCCTCAATTTTTTTTATTGTGTATTTAAGGATTTTTTAGGACATATGGTCGTCGGAAAAGGCAGAACAACGTCTGCCTGGTCAGCTAGTATATATATAAAATAAGAGTGAGAAACGAACACACAGTTTAAGGGATGATTCTAGTTTAGATGATGAGCTCATAGACATATATACATCTATTCTCGATTATGAATCAAAATGTAGTTGCGTTGTAACTCCCGAGGACTAATATAGAAGGTCTAGTTACCAGTAAAAAGGGTATCTCACCATACGAGCAATATTAGGCTACTATTTCACGCTGGTATTTTGTAAGAGTGTAGGCCTACCTCAGTCGAGCAAAACCATTAATGCTGCAACCATAATATAGCTACATCGTGGCTCTGCCAAGACAAGGAAAGGCTGTGCTAACAGCAATTTATTTCGTATACTAAATTGGGTGTACAGACCTTTTTAATCGATATTATTCTTCTACGTATTGGATTTTTTATAATAGAAGTTTTTGCACCAATAATAAACACTTGTAAGAATTTATCCTCGTGAAATGTTTAAAAAGCTCAAAATATTTATTAAGTGTGTAGAAAAACTTAAATGTTGCGTAAATCGGAAAGCTAAGAGGGAGAGTAATATAAACAAGATATTTTTTTATTAATAATTGGGTTATAAGTGAGTTACAGAAGTAAAGAGAATTTCTATATTATATTCATTAGACTCATCAAAAATGCACTTGACACTTTTCCTTAAATGAATTCATCTTATATTATAACCCTACTTCGTATTACATTAACTTTATTATATAACAGTGTCGAAAAACACAATCCTAAATTTATAATATGGTTACAGACAAGGTCCTTCCCAAATGTGTCGAAAATATATCAAATTATTTTTTTACCCACGCATCCGAGGAGAAATGACAGCGTGAGGTTTTATAATACGAGTTTGATTACGATTTTTTGTTTTTATTCTTTTGTCGTAACAAGTCAACAACGAGCCGAATCGAGACAATAAAGCATCTTTCAAGCTTGATGAGACGAGAGTACGTAATGATTATTGCTTACGGTTGTTGATCCATAGCTCCGCTTCTGGTCAGAACTTTGACTTTAATTTGGTGATGCACGGTACATTCAATACATGTTTGGGCATCGTTTGAATACCGTAGGAAGGAGTTTGGTTTTGTCCAATACAACTTATAATCCCTTTACTTCGTACATTATTCAATAAACATTCATTTTATGTGTTTAAAGTACCTAACTACATTATACTTTATAAAAAATTAAATATGAATTTTCTGCCGACTTCCAAAAAGGAGACGGTACTCAATTCGACTGTATGTTTTTTATGTGTGTTGCGTATTTGTGTGTTTAATGTGGTTGAACCGATTTCGATGATTCTTTTTTATTTGAAAGCTGGTACATCTCGTGTTGTCCCATATGAATTTGATCAAAGTCAGACCAACATTTTTTGAGTTATTCTTAATAACTTATATTGAAGTCGGCTGTACAAAATTTGTAATTTTAAATTATAGTATATAATATCAATCTTTCTCTTCCTTTCATTAAAATTTATTCAAATATATAAACACAATAAGTTTTAATATTATAATAACTGAAAATTTTATTGATATGCCTAGATAGGAAAAAAATAATTTATTGAATTTTAAGGAACACAGTATTTCAAAGGCCTTTAACACAGCATCTTGTATGTTACAGTATTATTGTAAAAGTGAGTTAATTTAGTCCATTGCAAGATGGCGCGCTGAATCCTCTAATTACAAAGTTAGAAAGCTAGAAAGTGAAGAATTACAAAGTTAAGAAAATAATTTTACTCCCGTTAAAAAGTCTTGCATTCAAAAAAAGTTGAAATAAGGTAATATTCTTGAATTAACAAAAAGTAAAAATAAATAGAATGAAATTTGCAAAATAAATGCAATATTCGAAGTACAGCGTGGACGCAAGTCAATTTGTTAAAAAAATAACAACACTAATTTGACAAGCAAAGCCTTACGAGTGAGGCAATTAATACCGCAATTCGTAATTTGTTTCACAAGTGAGGTGATTACAGCAAAACTCGAATATCGGACTATTATCGAGGTGGCCTAATGATGGCAGTTTATCGTAATTAAAGACTTTGGTATTATAACTATTAAATATAATAATTTTTTAAGTTATAACATGCATTCTGAGAGAAGTATCTTTTAATATTAAAGGAAAAATGAACTAACCTGACGGCAAATGTCCACTCCCATTACTGCGACTTAGGACGATTGAGACAAAATGCCTTACTGCTAGATACATAAACGTAGGTATCTTGTTAATATATTTTAATTGTTATTCTATCTTTTTAAATGTAGTACTTTCTGTGACCTAAAATTAGTCAATGTCCGTTAAAGTGTTACATACAATACACAAGTCACAATCATCATCATTAAATTCGTGGAGTCGCTGTCATTTCTGAACTTTAAATCTTGTAATAATTAGCGTATGTTATAGCAAAGGAAATTTATACGAAAAATGGAATACTTTATCAATTTCTTTTATTTAAAGCAACAATACTTTGACCTAAAAACAATTTTAAGTACAGCCAAAATATTACCTAATGTATTACGTGCTCTCAAAGGCCTACCCAACACTGATCCATTTAGGTTTACATATAAGCAGGCTTGTAAGTCGGTTTTAGGTAAAATGAGGGTCACTTAAGTATCTTTTATATATTTGAAATGAAAAAGCATAAAAGCCGAAAAACAATAAATGTCAAGATATCCTTTGTGAAATGACATATGATTTATGGAAATAGAAAACAATTTTACTCTGTCATTGTGCGACATTAATTTCTTTCGTCATCAGCACTATTACAGCTTTTCACAAGTTTATTGATGGATAGGCCTCCCCCAAGGAATGCCATGAAGTACGGTCTTGACTCACCTGCACCCATCGACTTTCTGCATGTCTTACCAGGTCATTACTCCATCTTGTGGAATGCCGTCCTACATTCCGCTTGGTTGTACGATGCTGTCATGCTAGAATATTCCTTCCCTATCAGTTGTCGGTTCGTCGGGCTATATGCTGCCCAAGAATGTACGAAGAGGTTTGCAACAAGAATGCACACGGTACAACCGGTGCATGTTGCCTGTGACATATGGAACGGAGAAATGATCCTTTACTGCTGGCCGTATGAAGAAGCTAAAGGTAGCTCAGCGAGATATAGAGAGGGCTGTGCTGGGAGTTTCTCCTCGTGACGAAACCCGTAACGATATTGTCTAAAATAGAACCAGATTAACTGATATACTCTTCGTTTGATTTGACTTAGTTTTGCTTGGAATAGCGGCTTAACGATACCACACAGACACAGTACCAGACGCTTTGCATCTTTGACACTGATCAGAGTATTTTGCATTTGATGTAAATGAGATGGTACAATGCTGTCTATTAAAAGCTATTATATTATAGTACAGTTTTCAATGAACGTTTTACGAACGGAAAGGAATGATGGATTCCTGACGCCGCCACTACACATTTGTTAAAGAAAACTTAATATTACTTGTAATATTAAACACTATTTTATAATGTATTTTTAAATACATATTATCTATGTTTATATATTATTAACACAGCATTGTGAATTGCCATGCGTGCCTTTTTGGACACATTCTGACTTTTCACAATAGAGTGTAGAGCCCCATTCACTCTATTTCCTGCATTCACTCTTCGTTCTATATCCTTATCATATCTACCATCCCTGCTAAACACACATCCCAAATACACAAACTCATCTACTTGCTCTACCAACTCCCCTTCTATTCTTATTTCACATATCGTTTTACTTTCTTCTCTTTCAAAAACCATAACTTTCGTCTTACTTCGTTCACTCTCATTCCCTTTTCTTTTAATGTCCTGTTCATTAATGTAACCATCATTTGCAACTCGGCTGCCGACGACGCAAGTATGACTTGATCATCGGCGTACAAAAGGCATTTGACGGTTAATTCACTCATTCTTAACCCGTATTCTTCTACTTTCAAATTTTCCAAACAACTGTCCATAAATAAGTTGAACAGCCACGGAGAAGCCACACAGCCCTGTCTGACACCTTTATGTATGCCAAACCAGTCCGAGTAGGCCCCGTTGATCCTGACACAAGCACTAGAGTCCCTATATAGAGACTTCAATGCCTGTATCAAGCCAGCGCTTAACCCAAATGAGTTCAGTGTTTGCCATAACACATCCCTGTCTACTCTGTCATAAGCCTTCTCCAAGTCTATGAACGCACAAAAAACCATACTATTAAACAGATATGTGAAAATTTGGATGTTTGTCGCATAATCGAGCTAGATTTGACACTTATCACATAGGTTTTATACTTGAAATAGCTTTAAGCAAAAAGCGATTCGGTTTTCTACACTCCCCTTACTTGGGAAAATTCCTTATGGGCGAAGTCGCAGGTGCTAGTTACTAAGGAGTAAGTAGCTATTATTACTACTTTATTTACGTTTTTCACTTTTTCGTTGAATTCCATAAATTATAAATATTAGATAATTTATGGGATTCAACGAAATAGTGGTGGCTAAAAAACTTGTGAACGAAGGAAATAGAGTAAATGGGACTCCACAGTTTGTTTTTTTGATTTTTATTATTGCGCACTTTAAACCTTTTGATACGTGAACGAATCATAGTATATATATCAAAATTAAATACACTAAGACATAAAAGTATTTCAGACTAATTGCCTCAGGGATTTATTATGTTTCAGAGCAGAATATTTCAAAAGTTTGAGTCCCCAATAATATAGTTTGCGATTGAATATTGAGCATGTACTTTTAACAGCCATTAAAACTTTTCTCTCGAATAAAGCCGCATAAATTATTGGGAATTACAACATATTTCTATTTTCAACATAAAATATAATTAAATAAAGCTATGACAATTTTATTTTTCTTTAAGATATGTTTTCAATCCTTTGTATAAAATATAACTACTAACTTCTGTTATTGTTTTAATAAAAAAAAAAGACTTTTATTTCGCAAACTATTTTTAAAAACTCTTTTTATTTATTTATTATATGCCAGTGCTTGACTACGAACCCTCGTGATGGTTAGTGGTGATTGAGCCTAAGGTGTTAAATCGACATAAATTAGCGTAGCAAAATAAATCAAGCAGAAAAATTAATCTGGCATCTATAAATGTACAGGAGGAAATACTATCATCTCACAATTACAATTCCCTTCAATTTTTGCTTTCAATTCCCCTAGTATTAGACACTAACTGACAAATAGTTTGACTACAAGAATTGAACGTACATCGTACATTACTCAGCAATGGCGGAATCATGGTGGTTCGCATATACTCCATAAAAGGACGTGTTCAAAGACATCCGAACGCTTGCGTTACCAAAACACTCTCTTAGATGGAGCTTGCTGACAAAAGCATTAGATAGAACAGGCCTGGCCAACTGATGACTGTTTCTTATGAAAAAGGGTTAAGCAAAGAGATTTGCATTGTTAAATTTATATGTAGGAACTACGATCCTGGGATTTTATATTTATATAGTTTTATTTGATTGATACCATTTGAGACAGGTATCTTGTACCGTACTCCTCGTCCCTGCTTGGGATATTTCAGGTCTGACATTTTTGAAACGAGGCCATCTGATGTCGTAAAATGTTGCTGATGTTGTTTCCTTTCGTTGACATTTATGTCACCCACGGAGCTAGACTGGGATTATCTTACGCGGCTGTATACAGCCACACGGATATAAAATGTCATAAAGTTTTAAATTAACACAGCATTTTGATTTACCCATTTTATGTATCTTTTTGGCTTATAGGACACGTAAGTTAAACAGTAATTTGACAAATCATGTGAAATATATTAAAGTAAATAACTTTAAAGTAGTTAAAAATCAGTATTTGCTCTCTATGCAATATTAACCGCTGAGCTAGGACTTATTTGTTAAACTGCTACACAAATTTCATGTAGTTACTTTTAGATGTTACTAAAATGTAAAAGTTAAGTAAAGTAAGGCTTATATACGTCCCACTGCTGGTCACAGGCCTCCTCTCACTTCTGAGAGGTTTTACTAAAATGTAACTTTATATAATAAAATAGTACCTACCTACTAGTTTGCTACTAAATGTACGTGTGTGACTGGAGAAAGTTTTATTTTTTCTTTAAATTTTTATTTTTTCTTTAAAAAACGTTACCCACACTAGGATTTTCTCCTGTGTCGTGGAGGCAGTTTACAATTATACTTAAATTCCGACAGTAATTTTACGTCCATTAAATATTTTATACTAGTTTTATACCATATTATTGAATATATTATATACCATGCTAAAAAGTGTCATTAGTACTATCCTGTTTTTCATGAAAAAGTAGCCCTCGCGCGTATAATACTGGCCCCCATCATCAGTCTATGGGACTTGGATTTGGTATTTTTGGAACATGTATTGTGTTGTCTGTCGTCCGAACACGTACTTGCAAATAGGGTTAATATTTGATGAAAAATTATACATCCACACGCTTACACCTTTGCTTAACTGTTTACGTAGTAGAGCCACGCTGCAGCTATATTATGGGGTCGGCTCGTCGGGAGAGGACCACACTCTCACAGAATACCAGCGTAAAATAGCATCTGAATGCTGTTGTGTTTCGTATGGTGAGTGTAGAGAACCGGAGACCGTTTTTACTGGAACCGAGGCATTCCATCGTAGTCCTCAGGGGTGATAATATAAGGCATTTTAATTTTTAATCGAAAATTAATGTAGATGTCTACGGGTAACAGCGTCCACTTACCATCAGGTGGACTCTGTGCTCGTTTGTCACCCTCATTCTATAAAAAAATTATATTTTACATATAAAAAAATATTCATAAAATGAAAAATATAATGGAAAAGAAGGTCTTAACGAAGACCATTAATTCTCATACCGCATAAACATATATCTATAAATTAGAGCAAAAGTGTATAATAAAAACCCTAAGCAGGCGAATATAAAAAGTGCGTAAAGACACTTCTGTAAATTCGGACAGTAAGACAAAAGATAAACGGAGCGTGTTTTATCACTACGTTATTTAGTTGATGCAAACTAAACAGACTGGGGTGACGAGGCGACTACGTTCCTACGCAAAATCTGTACAATATTTTTTGTTGCTGCACGAAGTATGATAAATTGCCCTTGTGCTCCGCCTGAATGCAAATCTCTAAAAGTGGGTCAGCCCAGTAATATTATTTTTCACGTCGAATCAGTAGTGGAGGGTACCTCGTCTCCTGAATGATTAATAGCTTATTGTCTAGTGACATTTTTACGATTCCAGGGTGTAATAGAAATTTTACAACACTCGCCACGGCTCGAGTGGTATTCTTTCGCCGTGGTTAAGAATACAAGCATTGTGTTCATTCTTATAGATCGTTTGTACAAACTTTTTTCAGTTCCGGTCATTGACAGTGTAATCGATTAGGTGACGGAAAAAATAAAGTAGCTTCATAAAAAAATCTTATCTTCGAAATTGTAGACTAATTTAAAAAAAAAACTTAGTATTTATTTTAAAACAACGAATAAATAAATTAGCTGTGTTAGATCTTTATATTTTAACTTGTTCATTTTAGGTTTTTATTTGCATCGAATTATAAATTAAAGCACTTCTGCGCCTTATTTTCTATACTCTTATAGAAAATATTACCTATAATGTTTGCAGTAAGCAGAGCGGGTCAGAGAATAGAAATTAAAATCTTTAAAACTGCTAAGCGAGAAATCTGAATTTGATCTCTACGGGCAGTAACAAAATAAGTGATGAATTCCAGTGGGCTCGGCGGTGTAGGAAGACATCTGGGCAAATCAACACTTAAAATGGTAAAATTTGCAGCAAGTGCGTAGCCACTGAGCTACCAGGTCTCTTAAATGAGTATAGATTATAAGTATTATACTTACTATATCGGTATGTCAAAACATTTTTTGGACATTTCTTTTAATCATTTTCACGACAACCACATGTTAAAAATTTACTTTTAAACAAAAGTAAAAGCCGATTTAAAGTAAAATAAAATATATAATATAGTAAAAAAATACTTTAAAAAAACACACTTGTAGATAACCGATCTAAAAAGTAGAAACTATCGTAGTTGTTTTATGAATTATTCGAAAATCCTGAGGATCTTGGTAAGGATAATGTGACAAATTATTTCAAATATTGCATTGTTATCGTTCCTTGATAAGTATGCGAAGTTGCACATCAATCCGACGTTTTGAAGGGGACGAAAATCACATTCGAAAATTCCGTTACATAGATATACCAAGCTATAAAAGCGTGTTAAAAATAGTAAAATATTTTCACATTCTGAAGTTGGTGCTAAAACATAGTGTATAGAAGAATTATTAGAACACCGACTCCAAAATGTAAAATTATTTTATTCTTTTTAGTAATCTATTTAATAAAAATCAAAATCTGTTCACATCAAAAAACATGCAGTCGAATTGCGAACCTCCTTCTTTTTTAAATCGGTTAAATAAACTGCCACAAAGCCACTATACGACAGTAGGAATGCCAGATCGAAAGACTGAAATATCTGGACAAAATTGGAAATGTCGGCATTTTGGAATTGTTGTCGGGAGTAATAAATATTAAAATAAAAATGTAAAATAAAAAGTTTTATTTTTAAATTAATAGGCTACAAATAGACTTAACATTGTTACATATAACTAATTTAAGGACACTTTATGTTTAGTTTGCCACATGTATTTGACGTTAGACTTTACTAAGTCCACCAATTTATCTTTTGAACTTTACATTACTAACACTTTAGAACTATTCAGAAAATATGTTAAATTCAAACAATTTACTTCAAAGTCCAATCTAATTACTAACACAGCTTTTATTAAATCAAAGGCAGCTGTGATGTGAAGAGAAGCTGGTTGTCTGGAGATTTTGAGTTTTTCGGGAGACCATTTAAAATGTCAGGAAAATCCAGACGAATCCCGATAATCTGGCAATCCCAACACGGCACAATTACTAGGTAGCACAAATACTTAACATAAAACAAACACGTACTCCTAATTGTAAGAAAATTATAGCCTGTCGTTCTTATTTACAGAAGTCCCTATCTTAGAGTACTCATAAGCATAGCTTGCTTATTTATACTCTAAGGTCCCGATGTTTATTACACGTTCCATGACTTTAATGCTCGTTGTTAAGATGTACACCTTAACTCACGTCATTATCAATTTTTACCTTTTCTGGGTTAAGTTTAGAACTGGAGATAATTTATCGCATCATAAATGGTACATTTATTTATTTATTTACTTTTAGATACACGTTACTAAAACTGAATAAAAACAAGATTTTTATTGGCAATTGAAGACGCATTAGACTGTGGAACTTTGGTTTTTGCGTATTATTGGTTTTACAATTCTGATGCAGGAATATTGCATAATCAGAAAACTTTGTTTACATCACCATTATATTATAATATTTTATAATTATATTTATCGATATTTTATAATTCTGTATTTTCCTATAATGCCTACCGTTTTTTATGGACTTTATGGCATGATGTACATTTAACTGACATTTCACAGTACTTCTTAGATCTACAAGAACTCGTTTATTGAAATTTATTATGTTATACGCGGGAACTCAATGGGAGCAGGAGGCTCAAAAACGTGTTTTTTGGTTTATCTCGGGCGAGGTTTATGTTTAGTAGTGGACTTGTGAGAGAATGTATTATTGATGATAATAATGATTCAAATACATTAACAAGTGACGAATTTGTAGAAAACTTTTGCAATGTTTAATTTATTTTTATATTTAGTTTAATGGTCAGTAATGAAATTCAAAAATAACCATTACGTCAACATTAACAAACTCAAATGAAACCATAAATTACGTCGCCTTTACAATCTAGTCCATGCCATAAATAATTAATTTTATGTTGTTATTAATTAATAAAGAAGTTTAAAATTTTAATACAGTGATATTTCGTTTTAGATAGCAAAACTACATCTCAATTTTAATGAATTCATATTTCTTACGGCTGTCCATTGTTTGTCTGTTTCACTTTAATATATGGAAGGGAGGAATTTAATAACTGAAGAATGTGTCCTGCGGTCACAAGAAATACAAAGTGGTATGCCTGAGGGCTCTTATCCTTCGGGGAAGGATTATGTAGAACTGTTTCTAACATAAGATTTAAATATGACTTTAGCCTTTGCCAGTTTCAGTATAGTATGATATACATACATTTATTCTTCATTTTGTCTCCAAATTCAATAAATAAACTTAACTTAAAGTAAGTTAGTACTGGATTATAAAAAGGAGACATTTTCATCATTTTGTAAATTACACGCATACGTTATAAGAGTTTCTAAATCAGCGGTCAGCCTTCATTTTGAGTATTACTTTGAAATCTAACTATTTTAATAATATGAATATTCATAACTCAACACAAATATAAATCATCATTTCATAACATATTACATTAAATTCACCAGCGATGTTTTCACTTTTGAATTTAATAAACTAGTTCTATTTAGCAAATCATATTTTGTTATTAAAAATAAATGCGTTTGTCACAACAATTTTGAAAGCAGAATTTATATCGGACGTCGGGTCGAAAAATGCTCTGAGTAATGTCATCACTCAGAGTAATGATGACCTATATTTAAGCGAGCTTAAAGCTGGCACTTAAACATTATACAAGTATATGAGTTTTGTAAAAGTTTTAGAAAAATTGAAGTAGATTTTTTTAAACCAGATTAAATGTTGGTAATGCTTTCTATCATTTAAGTGTAAGCTAACAGTTTTTTTTTGTGTGTAGGCTAACAGTTTTTTTTTTCTTGTTTATACATATCTCATCATTATAAAATACTTTAACCTAAATATTACCAACTATTTGCTAATTTAAGAAAATATTTCATTCTTTTTTAATTTGTTATTGCTGTGGTCTAATGGTTTGACATTTTAGATCATTTTTTTCTTTAATTATATTAAATTCTATTTTACAGATATACGATAACTTATTAAATCCCGTAAACTTCACATAAGTTTAGATCTTTCGGATTGCACACGAATTAATCTCAACTATCTCAAGCGGACAATCAGTTAACTTCATAATGATCTAGTCCCATATCTACTGCGAGCTCTTCACATTCCGGAGAAAAGGTTATAGAAAACTAGTTTAGTCAGTGATATTGTATCAGAATGAATGAATGTTATCTTGTATATTATTATTTTATATACTATAAAATTATCTAAAAAAATTAGATCTTAATAAATAGCTAAATTGTCTCATATTAAATACTATAGTATCACACAATAAGGAAAATGCTTAATTTTAAAAATAGTATTATTTATGTCTTTATTATTAATAGTTACTTGGTAATTGTGTTAAGTCAGCGTCTTATGAATAGACTTCTTTATATAAAGATTATCTTAAGTAAAAATCACGTAATGTACAAACTACATATTATTATTATGAAAGATGGGCACAGATAGGAAAACCGAGCAAAAACTCTTGACAATGCCATTGTCTTACACATGATCCTTTCCCATGGTAAGAATCACGAAGTGAAACTAAAACAGGCATTCCTAATAATATGATCTTTATACAAACGATATTTGCCATAATTGTCACGCTTTGCAAGCAAGAGATCCCTAGTATTTCAATTTTCACATTTAGTTTTGGAGTCAAACCATTTGAAATTAACTTTTTTATCGAAAGTCGGTTAGTTCGATTTCTTCAATCAATTTTCTCTCTATAATATACTAGTTGTAAATTGAACGCGATCTTCTTAATCAATATTAAAACCATAATTTTTTTTATAGGGTAAGGGTGACAAACGAGCACACAGTCCACCTGATGGTAAGTGGTTGCTGCGGCCCATAGACATCTACATCTATCCTCTATTACAAATAAAAATGTAGATGCGTTGTCACCCGTGAGGACTAAGATGGAATGCCTCATTTCCAGTAAAATGTGCTTCCGGCCACCTGCACTCACCAAGCGAAACGCAGAGGTAAACCTCTACTTCACGCTGGTTTTCTGTGAGGTCGTGGTACCACCCCGGTTCGAGCCGGCCCATCCGTGCAACAGCAATAGCTGCCGCGTGGCTCTACCACTGTTAAATAAAAAATAACAAAAACAAAAATACTTTATTGTTTTGGAAAAAGCAAATCTTCTTAACTTGGCAGAGCTCCACGTCTGTGAGCTTGAAAAATAAATATGAAACAAAAAATCTAATTTTCAAAAAACACTCTCCATTTTGTTTCTGTTAGAAGAGTTGCGTTTTATTAAATTGTCTCTAACGTGTCATGCAAAAATATAGGACTATCTATAGATGTTTGGAAAAACGTCATCGTCATCGATATCACACTCGTACAAATAAAACAGAAAATTAGTTGCATGATGCTACTACATTTCTCCGTGTGTTGATCCTTGTCCCGTAAGAAAATCGTCAGCATCGCTTAGCTACCGTTCCATCATATCATCTATTCTAGTATAGTAATCAGTAAACTATATCTAATCGCGAATCAACAACGCTCTACTAACTTAGCCCAATCTTAATTAATCTCGATTTATTTTACTTACTCTGTATAGACATTGTGCATTATATTTTATTTTTCCCAATTGGACGTACTTAGCTAACTTAAATGAATTTATTGCTTTTGAACGTAATATTTGTTCTAAAATTACAGTCTATATACGTCCTACTACTAAGTACAGAACGCCTATCATTTCTGTGAGGGTTTTAAGGCAAGGAAATGTCCGCCGCGCTGCCTCAATGCATGTTGGTGAACCTCACGTCTTCGAAATATTTTTTATTATTTCTCAGACATGCAGGCTTCCTCACACTGTTTTCTGTCATCGTTGAGCACGTAGTAAATCAGCACTTCAAATTGCAAAAAAACACAATTTCACTGGTGTTGACGGGGATCGAACCCGAGTTGCTCGCTAATTGTCAAATTTACAGCGAGCGCTCAGCCCCTGAGCTACCACGGCTCCTTGTTCTAAACTCCTTAAAAATGCGTCAAGTTTTTGACATAAAGTAACAGTAATAATGAACTATAAGTATTAATAGATAAGTGTTAATTTGGGACTACAACTTTGACTTTTTAACAACAGCTCTTTAAGAATAGCTCATAGCTATTACTCAGTTCTAATTTTTTGTGGATCTCAATTGCATATAGTGTATTACTTTCAATCATGAGATAAAAGTTATTCATAGGATAAAGTATAAAATAAATAAAATTACAGATTTATGAATACAATTGTTCAATGGTTTCCCTTTTGTATTCAGTCAGGTTATAATTTAGTTGATGGATGGATGGAACTTTAATCTGATGAATGAGTAATCAGCCGTAAGTCTAACAAATTTATTGTGAACTTATCTCTTTGTCCGAAAATCAAAAAATCTGTTTCATATATTAATGAAAACGAATCTCAAAAGTTAAATCTTCAGTGATTTTATTTAATACGAATCAAAAATATGGAATTAAAATGGTCCTCATACGTCTTTACATTTTATTAGGAATGTTCGTATTTGACCGTTTAGTGACTGTGTGTAAGATCATCCACTACCCATATTGTCCGGTGGTTGTTGTAAGAGGCGACAGCAGCAATAAGCCAGGAGATGAGCAGAAGCGTTATCCCAATAATAACTAAAAATAAAAGACTACGGTTACTAGACCCGTCTGCCAACCGTGGCATCTATGGCAAGTATGAGACAATCTATGGAGAAGCCTATGTTCAACAGTGGGCTTTTGATAGGCGAAATTATAATTATATTAAATAGTAAATATTAGTAGTGGAATTATTTCTCTATGTCCCCCATCAAAATATTATTTCAACTCTGTCATACACACATACGTATTTGAGGAACGAATTTCTAATATTATGTGATTTGCAAATACACTTTTACTTGCTTCACTTATTTATAATATTTTATTTTTGTAATAATTTGCGAAATGTTTGATAAACTCAAACAAAGTAATAATTTAGCATCAATCAGAGACAGTTAATTTGAAATAGGTCTGCTATTAAAAGCACGTAACACGCAAAACAACACTTAGCGCACGGCTGCTCCGCAACTTCACAACACCATTGTTTCTTTGTCAAACGCCCGCCGAGTGCCGTTTGCATTAATCGCCTGTTTTATGATCCTTTCTGACATCAATGAATCTGTCTCAATGCTGTGTTTATCTTGAGGCAAATGTTAAATAAATTCATCTATTTTAATTACAGCAAAACGCAATGTAATAAATTTGTCTTTTTAGATAAAACCTTTTGGACATATTTTTCAAACACGTAAATTACATCCTGGAATATGATATAGATACATGATGATACATTCTGCCTTAATGTCTTGAAATAATTGTAAGCGAAGCGTAATCTTGTTTATTACATAATTTTACAAAACATCACACAGTTGAGTACGATTTATTAAATTTAAATTTATCATTTCACATTCATTAATTTATCTACACTTTTACTCAATTTACCTTCTTGAATGGAAATTGGAAAAAAAAATGTATAACCATCAATGATAGATGAAAAAAGATCGGTTGAACCTGTTTCTAAAGGATATAAAAGTGTATTAAAAAGCGTATCTCATTAAAATTTTGTAACCCACAAAAATATCTGCAATATAAGCAAAATAGTTCTCTTCGTGTGATACTTAAATTGTTTTCATAAATTGAATTTTCTATATCCTTCTGGACGATTCTTAGATCTCAAAAATAGATGATTGAATTAAACAGATCCACTTGACAAAATCAACACCACGCAAGGCTCTAAATCTGTAAAGCTGAAGATCACCAGACGCCTCTTAACACAAAACATCAAAGTACTGGTTACAACGCAGTGTGTACAGTCAACAAATTATTATACAAAAGTTGAGCCAGCTAAGCTAAAAATACCAGAATCAAAGGGACTGTAAGGAACGAACGAAGATCATTCTATTTATGTTAATGTCACGGGCGTGAGGAAGCGTTTAAATCCAGTCATTAATTATTGTCACGGCTAAGACAAAATAGATAATATATTCTCTATTTGTTACCCTCTCTATACACCCTAAAGAGCAGGACGAAAGAAATAACAAGGAAATAAGTAGTATTCAAGCTGAACAGATTGATGATGGAGATGCGTTGAAAAAACCTGCCCTTAAAAATAAGAAGGAATGCTTACAGAACATTTGCTCCTAAATGACTTTTTAGAAAATGACGTAAGAGTGCTAGAGGGGTATTAAGGATCATTTTGTCAACAAGCATAATTTATGGGAAGTAGTTTTTATAGAGCTGAGACATTTTCGAATTTTAAGAATTTACAGAAGATATTTCCGAATTTTGATGGATGAAAATTAAAATGTAAAAATTTTAGTAATGCTTCCTTGAAATTAAAATATGTTAGAAAAATATTTTTTTAATACAAATGGACATTTAATTAACTCACGATTCATCATTATGATCATCATCATCATTACATCACAGCAAACTGTTGGCCTGGCCATAAATGCTTTGTTTTCGAGTGGCAGGCTCGTACTGTAAAACAAAGTCGGATTACACCAACGATCGACAACGATCTGATAAAACATGCAGGGACTCGATGGATTGAGATGACACAGAACCATACTACGTGGCATGGAGGCTTTGTTGAGCTGTGAAAATATTACGCAAAACATTATTCGATGATATACAAAACACTAACATTACATTTACCAATTTAATATAAATGACTTAACAAAACTTGTCAGTGCTGTCTACCAGTTTCATTACGCTTTTTATTTTAAAACAATGCTTCAACATTAAAAGCATAACACAAGTCATCGATGGTAATTGAACGAATCAATATATTGGATTGCAATACGGACAGTGGTATTCTAACTAAATTAATCCACTTCACGTTTCGTTCGAATGAATATGACGGGATATCTTTGATTTCATTATTAATTGTCCTGAGAACGTATACTCCAACATTTTACTTAATAAATCATTTTAATTAAACTTATAATAAATTATTTTTATCCTATTATTTCCTTTACAAATATACCTGAACTCTTCAGAGCTATTAGCGCAATAACATTTAACGATTATTTTTTTACAAATAATATATTATTTTGTTATATAAATAAGAATGCATTAATTATTTACCTTTTAAAGACATTTTAAATATTAAAAATTCTTAATACTATTTACTATTTATAGCTTTATAGCTATTCTTAGTTAACTTCAAGTGTTAGTACATAATTTATACATCTTATTTTCAAATAAAAAAGAGTATATCTCTTAAATAACATAAAGAAGTATTTAAGAACATTAAAAATAAATTTCACTCACCAAAAATACAATTTCAAGAATGGAAGCGATAATTTTGTAATTAATTAAGATAAATTACGATATCACGGGGAGTAGGACTGTATGATAATTTAATTTATTAGTTTTAGTTCTTTTTTTAATACAGTTTTTTTTAATATTGTATATTTTTCAATGTTATGTAATATATGACATTAATTTTAAATACGTTATATTTAATTACTTTATTTTAATTTGAGATAATTAAGTTGATTTTTATTCATTAGATAAATTGTGATGATAAATAAATTTACGACGAACGAAAATTATCTAGTAAGAATTCTAATGATTTCTAGAGTCGTAGATTTATCGATATCGACTAATTACATTTAGCTTTAACGCAAACGTGACCATAAAAGCCCAAGGCTTAGCCTTTCTTAGACTCTCAGATACAATAGCCTGTTGGTCATGACGATACTCCAGATGCCCCGCCGAACGCTCTTCAATGAGGCCTTGCACACAGGCCCGTTAAAGCTTGAGTGGAGACCGTTCAGGTTTTAATTAATCTGTGGTTTAGAGACGCACGGTGTATCGCCACGTGGGAATACACTTAGAACGACCTCAATAAGTTAGTTAGCACACTGTAATAAAAGAAATTGACATTGTCACGCAGGCTGACGTTCCGCTCCACTGCACGCTCGTCTCTCAGCTTCTACACTCGTTCTATTGAAAAGTGGTCGAACTTCTATCGAGAGTATGTACCCTAATAAAACAAACGTTGATTGATAACTTGCAAACATTTTCTTGGTAGGTTATAATATAACACAATTTCAATAGTATTAAGGGCAAATAATTAAGTACACATTTTTAATTCATATACTACACTATTACAAATAAATATAAATTGTTCTAATTTATTTAATGCGAAAATTAAAGCTACTGTCTATATATTTATTTTTTTATATGATAAGGGTGACAAACGAGCACACAGTCCACCTGATGGTAAGTGGTTGCTGCGGCCCATAGACATCTACATCTATCCTCTATTACAAATCAAAATGTAGATGCGTTGTCACCCGTGAGGACTAAGATGGAATGCCTCATTTCCAGTAAAAAGGGCCTCCGGCCACCTGCACTCACCAAGCGAAACGCAGAGGTAAACCTCTACTTCACGCTGGTTTTATGTGAGGTCGTGGTACCACCCCGGTTCGAGCCGGTCCATCCGTGCGACAGCAAAAGCTGCCCCGTGGCTCTACCACTGTTATATATACGTATATATACGTCCTACAGCTGATTATAGGTCTTATTTCATTTTTAAGAGGGTCTGAGCACGTGGTACACCAACAGAATATTTTTTTGCAAGAATTGAACCTGGGTTGCTCGCATATTGTGTAATTTACGGCGAACGCTTAGCCACTAAACTACATTATCTCATTTAATTAATTAAAATTTTAATAAAAATAGAACTTCTAATAACACATGAATATATGAAAATAAAAAGTAACATTTATCACTACAGTTATTTACGCTTCCGATAACACATTAGTCCGCCGTCATTAGATGATTAAGCGTGGAGATTAAGCAAAAAGTTCAACCACACTTACTAACCGACTCAGTAAGATTGCAATAAATCTTCCCCTTCCACGCCATCATACAATCACGTAAGTCTCTATAGACAAGCGTTATAATTAAGTTAAACTCAGGTACGTACACAATGTCATCACATTCAGCTAACTTCCATCTATATAATTTTTATATTCTTTATGTTACCTCATATTTCTTAGCATATTTATAATGTAAACTATAAAACTTGTCATTTATAAGGAATAATATACGAGGCCACAGGGTGAGAGTATGCCATATATTGATAATTATTAAATTAAAAATTTTGCAAGAATTTGTTTGGAAATAACTTAAAATATTATCGTTGATTCGCCTGTATGTGATCGTGTAACTTCTAAACAATTTGACCGAGGTCTTGAGGTCATATTTACAAAATACAATTTGTTTTGTCGAGAGTCGAGAGTTTAAAATAGGTGGCGCTGTAGTCCAGTTATTAACAATACTACATTTGATGAACCGAAATTACTCATATTTACAATATATTTAGGTTGAGTGAAAAGAATATCATGAAATCTATGTCTACGAGTATGTTTTACATTGTAAAAAGAACTCGTAGATAAAATAATTGTGCTGCAAACCGAAAAGGTTACAAAAACATGAACCAGGTCTGTCGGTGTTATGCTAAAGTTATACTTACTATATTAACATATCATATTGTATTTTATTAATTAGGTCTAAATGTAATTTTTATTTGTATTATTTATTTAGGTACTAACAAATTATAAGCTTTACAAATTGGAATCTAAGAACAAACTATATCTTAATTATAGATAACAATGGCTAGACAAAAATACTAAGAGTAATTACTATCATATATGTATCATGTATGTTCAATATAATAATGCTTTCAGAATGTTGTTGGGACTGCCTCGATACTGTAGTGCGTCGGAGATGTTTGCGCATGCTCGCACGGACGGCTTTCATGCGATAATACGTAAGAAGACAGCTTCGCTGCTTAGAAGGGTGAGAGATAGTCACAACAGCATTTTGAAAACAGTAGCGGAGAACTATAATTCTCCGATTTTGAAAAAGTTTGTACATACTTCAATGTTTACTAACACTAGTTTATAAGTCAATTATTACTAACACTACTATGGATTAATTTTGGTCAGAAATAAAGATTATTATTATTATATTATTATTATTATGTAATTACTCTGAGTAAAAATAACAAGAATTAGACAACAAAATCACAAAAAAGTTTAATAAAAACAAAGAAAACTGTGAGTAAAGGGAACTAAACATACTATACCTAGATTATAGTGATGGTGTAAATATTTAATTTTCATTAAGAATTATTTAGTTCTTCTTCATCAGCTCTAAAAGTCTCAGTAGACTTGGACCATTGGCCTCTGCGAATAGAAATTTTACAATGGTGGCACTACAAAACGTATCGCATCTTCGTCGCTGCTCCACGTTACCAGTCTAGATATTTTACGCCACTCATAAGCGATGGTTAACGCTGATGGAAATAGGGTGATGGATTCTCTTAAGCTACTAGCACAAGTCATGATTAGGTTGTTATTATATATATTATTGAAAATCAAAATAATATTTTTTATTTAAATGTTTTCCTAGATAAAGCATACATAATTAGCTTTTTATACGTGGTAGAGCCATGCTTCATAATAATATAACTATTATGGTCGTAGCATATAGAATTTTACGTTATCCATCCAGGATAGTCACCGTGAGCTTCGTCACCCATACTCTATTTAAAAAACATATTAGAACAATTTCACTAATATTTAACCTCTCAGATTTACACAAACTAAATTCATTAATTTACTTTAGAA
This sequence comes from Parnassius glacialis, assembly GCA_033319125.1. NCBI lineage: Eukaryota > Metazoa > Arthropoda > Insecta > Lepidoptera > Papilionidae > Parnassius > Parnassius glacialis. The sequence goes on along the minus strand of JAVANC010000009.1, from coordinate 27,248,285 downwards.
AGAGGTTGTAAATTAAACCACAAATAAATTTCGCTACCAGACTGCCCGTATGTATTGTGACTACTTCGAATCGTGGCCGAACACAGATGGTGTTTTAGTACGCGTGGTTAGCAAAAGCAAGGAAAAAAACTAAAACATTACTGAGCAACTAATAATGCCGCTTATATGTACCAAGCCGACCTCGCATCTGCTGTTTTTGTGAGTGAGGCGGAGGAAATCGACTTATTAACTTTAGCTACCGTACAATCGCGTTAATTGTCGTTTCATTCCAATTTAAAACAACGTTATACAAAAGAAATTTGACACATTCATCAAGTAAATTGGATGAAACAGGCACATAATTTGATGTTTTAATTGGATATTTATTGAAATTAATCTAACAAACATACTAATAAACAAATCCACTTAAAAATTAATATTTAAATTTATAAATGCCACTGGACATTTTTTATGGAAGAGACGGCAAACGAGCATGCAGCTCACTTGATAGTGACTGCCGCCATCCATGTAGCACTGCAGCACAAGAGAAATCGCTGCTGGCGTTAAAATAAAGTATAGAATTTTTTTTGAAGTTCATCAGTCTGGTAAAATAAAAATAAAAATATCACTGGTGATGGAAAATTCTACAAATTTCCATGGACCTTAATCCACAAGCTTTGCAGGTGAATTGACGATCGCAATATCAGACTTCTTGCACCTTTGACTTGGCTGCTAGCCGCCGGTTTCGGTATTTTTACACCTAGAGTTAACAAGATGGCTAAACCACCATTCAAAAAAAGTAAAATAATTTTTCTTGTGATTCTCATAGTCGCCTATAACATACAGGTTCATGTTACCAATCTTGAGTGCAGTTGCCAGTTCGTTGAGATTTTAGAAGCCAGTATTATGGAAAGCTTCAATGGATTCATTTAAATATAATTACAAAAAAGACTTACTAAATATTCAAAAGTCTACTTATTGGAAATTATATACTGTGTCTTAAACAATTTTCTAATCCGTTTATTCTTTTTATTTTAATTTTAGTTTAAGTGAATGCGTGCAATATTGTGTTCCTAACTAAACTTAATTTTATTTCTTTCTTTCTAAAAGAAGAAGAAGATGGTAAAAGAGATTTTAACAACTGTATTCATTGATATAGTACAAGTAAGAATGACTAACGATAATAAGATATTAATTTTGATATTAAGTTGCTAATAGACACCTACATCAATACTCCTATTTAGAATCAAAATAGAAACAAGTTATATTGCCTAAAGACAAAGATGGAATAGTTCATTACAAGTGAAAAGAATCTCCGGTTCTCGTTGCTACGTTTTAAACAAAAAAGGTATTTGAATTCAGTTCAGTAGAAGGTAGGTAGGTACATTTCAAAGAATTTTGAACCTTAAATGATAACATAAACTAAAGTCGGAACATAGTATGCTTTTAACAAATTATTTCCTCTACAAGTTAAGTGGTCAATACAACCGCACAATGAGGCGTAATAGATGACATAATTTCTTTGCATTGCTGTGAATAAATTTTCGTCTTACCACGTCATCTTATAATTTATAGACTAAGTGACGTCTCTTTGAAGTTAAAGCGCTAAATTCTATCAAAGTAATTGCAGGCAACTTTTAGATGTCAGCTAAATCAGCTAAATCATTTAACATTATGAAGTTTTCTGTTATCATAATGGAGTTGTATGTTTGATCTATGGTCTTTTCATAGCTATTACTGTCAGCTTACCGAAAATAGTTATGCATACTGAACGCATCTACACGGCAAAACTATTTTCGGAACAACTATAAGAAACTTTTAAACTATAAGAAAATAAAAAATGTACGATGTTATTCGTAAAAAGTATTCTAATTTGTATAATATGTTATGAGGTTCTAAATGTTTTAAATAGTATAATTTTGAAAGTAATTCTTGAATAAAGTTTTTAAATTGACCTTTAAAGCGTTAAATATTTTTCCGAAAAGTTTAAGAACGAGTCTTATCTATTGCGGTATTCTCATATTTAGTTGCGAAAATATCGATAAGTCTCCATGATTTATGAACTCGAATTCTTGAGGCGACCGACTGCGGTGATGCTTCAGATTTTTTCGTTGCATGCCGCGGTACTTCTGTGTGCATTTAACGCTAATTAAACTGTAAAATTACTAACGCAAAGGTATCTGACAGATGCGGCGCTTAATAATAGAATTATCCACACACGTACCGTTTCATTGAAGGTAGCGGTGTGACACGGAAGGTCCATTGTAGATAGTGAAATCCACTTATGACATAAAGGTAGCAAAAGGGATCTTTGGCAAATTGTAAAATATACACCTAATTATTATATTGAAGTGTGTCGGAGCATGAAGGATTTTGATCTTATAGGGCTATTGAAAACGTTCCTTGAGGCTTACAAAAATATGTTGTGGTATAAAAAGGATATTCACTACGTGTTTGAATGAAAAATATCTATCTTTTTCTATATAATGTGTAATGTATATCTGTTATTTTCATTCCCTTGCACATGATTTTTATCAATTTAGTAATTATCTTGCGGAACAGAACCCATTAAAAAGATATCCCTGACGTCAGTCTGAGCGAGATTAGTTTGGCTCTCCAGCATATTAAAAACGACAAGGCCCCAGGTGAGGATGGAATTACAGCGGAGCTTCTGAAAGCAGGTGGAAAACCGGTACTTGAAGTCCTTCAGAAGCTCTTTAATTCCGTCCTCCATGGTGACATTACTCCGGAGGCGTGGAGCAGAAGTGCGGTGGTCTTGTTCTTCAAGAAAGGCTACAACGCTCTCTTGAAGAACTACAGACTGATTTCCCTTCCGAGCCGCGTCTACTTGCTGTTTTCGAGAGTCATTACGAGTCGTCTCGCACGCAGACTTCACAACTTCCAGCCTCCCGAACAAGCCGGTTTCCGAAAAGGCTTTAGTACCATGGACCACATAGACAGAAGAGTACAATATGCCACTTTGCCTTGCGTATGTGGACTATGAGAAAACCTTTGATTCCGTCTAAATTTGGGCGGTGCTACAGTACCTTCAGCGGTGCCAAGTGTCAACTTGGCACCGCTGAAGGGACTGTAGCACTGTATTAGTCATGTCGTTATATCAATGTGCTGAAGTGTTTGTATAGTAGGGCTACGATGGTTATCCGATTACAGAATCAGAGTTCGAAACCTATCCAACTGAAGAGAGGTGTAAGACAGGGTGACTTTATATCCCCGAAACTCTGCACCGCTGCGTTGGAAGACGTTTTCAAGCTACTGGACTGGAAAGGATACGGTATTAACATCGTAGTTGTTGGGAGTATTAAGCTCGAAGTTGTTGACGAGTATCTTTACCTGGATTAAATATTCCGACTAGGTAAGTCCAACTTCGACCGAAAGGTCAATCGGCTGAAACATCTCGGCTGGGCAGCATTCGGCAAATTACGACACATCTTCCCATCAGGTATACCTCAAAACTTGAAAACGAGACTGTACAACGAGTGCGTTTTGCCAGTGAAGACCGGAATTGAGACGAGGTCCTTCACTGCTGGCCGGATGAGGAAGCTCAAAGTCGCTCAGCAAGCTATATAGAGGGCTATGGTCGGAGTTTCTCTGCATGATAAACTTAGAAATGAGGATATCCGCAGTAGAACCAGAGTGACCGACATAGCCCAACGAATTAGTAAGCTAAAGTGGCAATGGGCCGGCCATATAGCTCGAAAAACCGACAACTGATGGGGAAAAAATGTTCTCGAGTGGCGGCCTTGTACCGGCAGTCGAAGTGTAGGGCGTCCCCCCACTAGATGGAGTGACGACCTGGTAAGACATACAGGAAGTCGATGGATGCAAATGGCTCAGGACCGTGCTTTGTGGAAATCTATGGCGGAGGCCTTTGTTCAGCAGTGGAATTGTGAAGGGCTGTAATGATAATGATTATTATGATCTCTTTATATTTTTATAAGTCTATTTTAATTTTTAGTAAATAGTCGTTGTTTTGTAAGTTAGTTCGATAATATTTGGTCTCATTACGTTAAACCTATGCGTTGTTTAAATGAATTTGTAGCAAAATATTGTCTATATTTCAAAGAATATTAAATTATAAAATATTAAAAATTCTTCTTGAAATGATAGATTTAAAAGAGACACAAAGTGATCAATTATAAATTTTAACAACACACCCATTCTTCACAAACCTAAATAGTTAATATTATGAAATATTACCCTGCTATCAAATCGCTGCCGCCTCGAATTTTTCTTTCGATATTTTTTGTGAGTCCACGCATTTATTTTTTCGTAACATTTTATACAATTTTATGAATGGACCCTCCGTTCTGCTCGCGCTCAAGGGTCGATTGTTTTGTCAGACCAACACCTGGACTCAAACAAATGCATTCGCAAGAGCGTTGCTAAATCAAAATAACTGGTGTTTCGTGATAACTGAGGACAATTACCGTAAATTTAATTTACTTTTTTGAATTTAGGTAATTTAAATTGCAGAAAATATTTTTTTTATAGGATAAGGGTGACAAACGAGCACACAGTCCACCTGATGGTAAGTGGTTGCTGCGGCCCATAGACATCTACATCTATCCTCTATTACAAATCAAAATGTAGATGCGTTGTCACCCGTGAGGACTAAGATGGAATGCCTCATTTCCAGTAAAAAGGGCCTCCGGCCACCTGCACTCACCAAGCGAAACGCAGAGGTAAACCTCTACTTCACGCTGGTATTCTGTGAGGTCGTGGTACCACCCCGGTTCGAGCCGGCCCATCCGTGCGACAGCAAAAGCTGCCGCGTGGCTCTACCACTGTTAAATAAGACCACAAACTTGACTTCGTTCCGCCCATAGCAACACCTACTAGTAATTACTTTGTATTGTTACACACGCAAAAAAAAAAGAGATCGCGAAAACTGATATGAACAAACGGCACCCACGGTCGGCTCTCTAAGGTTATAGAACTGCAAAGAAAAAAGCTGCCGCGTGGCGGCTTTTGCTGTCGCACGGATGGGCCGGCTCGAACCGGGGTGGTACCACGACCTCACAGAATACCAGCGTGAAGTAGAGGTTTACCTCTGCGTTTCGCTTGGTGAGTGCAGGTGGCCGGAGGCCCTTTTTACTGGAAATGAGGCATTCTATCTTAGTTCTCACGGGTGACAACGCATCTGCATTTTGATTTGTAATAGAGAATAGATGTAGATGTCTATGGGTCGCAGCAACCACTTACCATCAGGTGGACTGTGTGCTCGTTTGTCACACTTATCCTATTAAAAAAAACAAGACATTGTGAAGATTTGAAGAAAGCCCCGATTTCAGAATGTGAAATTATTTTATTCTTTTAAGTTTTTTGTAGTCTGCTTTTTTAACTCTTTTTGATTACCACAATCTCATTGTCGTCTAAATATTTCCATTAAAAACTTCATCCTCTATTTTGACATCACTGGGGGTGAAATTTTTCTCTTAATTTATATGAGACCGCCCTTGAAGTATAACCTATTTATTAAACAAACAGCAATCAAAATAGGTTCACAATTTACGTCGATATCGCGTAACATATATACAAAAAGAAAAAAAATACACAGTCGAATTGTAAACCTCCTGCTTTTATTGAAGTCGGCTATAAACCTAATAGTAGGATCCGTTATCGTTAAAGCCTATTAAAGTCCACTGCTGAACACAGCTCTCCTCCACAGATTGCCACAACTTGCCATAGTTGCCACGCTCGGCAAGCGGGTTGGCAACTGCAGTTTATTTTTTATTTTTAGTCGTTATTAGAAGTGCGACAACACTCACAGGATGATATGGGGTAGTGGATATTCTTACACCGCCACTAAGATAGTAATCTTCTCTCTTTATATACCAGACAGTAGAAACATATCGGTTGAGCCGTCGATGGATCATATACCTGTCACCTTTGGCCGTCCGTTGCCCGTCTAGATATTTTATTTATGGCATATATGAGATAGTTTCAGAGGGGGCATATAATCAGCAAAGAAATGGTAACTTTATTCCATTAAATTTATATCAGCCTGTAATGAATGTAGGCAACCATGCAAGATTTGTTCATTCATTCATCCATTACAGCATATATAATATATATAATAATGATATCCTCTAGACCGAATTTTAGTCACGGTGGCCAGTCTCAACGGAGACTAGGCATCGGGCGCAGGACAACATTATAGTGCCCAAGGATATGTACAACCACAGGAGAACTTTCTTTTCCCTCACTCTCTTAATCCGATGGGACGGTAAAGATCAGGCGCAGGACCAACGGCTTTACTTCCTTTCCGAGGCAGGGGGGTGAATCACTGCCAACTTCCTGACTCCGGGCAGCTACTGAGAATTTGTTGACGGAACTCAATAATTGTTTTTTTTTGTTTCGCTCGATCCGGGATTCGAACCCGGGACGTTATAATCAGCAGACGCGTTTACAACCACTAGACCAACGAGACAGTCGTTGCTGAACGTATGTGTCCCAATAGTTACCACGCTTGGCAAGCGGGTTGACAACAATAATTTTTAATAAATTAATTAGCATGAATTTTTTCTTTAATTATATTTAATAAAGGTGCTATATTATACCACGCAAGAAATATATTTTAACAGGTATGATTAAATGAGAATGCCATGTCATTAGTAACACCTAGTTGACGCCTTGCAATAAAGGACAAATAAATAAATAACTAGTTTAGTTTAGTTTAGTTTACGACGGGCTGTTTTCCGCAACTCCACATCTATGCGCGTATTTTGCGTGTGGGCAGGAATAATGTGATTATTCGAGCCATGAGATCTCTCCGAAGAAGCTCAACAGGCCCTTGATGTTGCATGCAACTTCGGGGAGTGATCCCGGCGTGCCGAGATGTTTAGCCCTGCATGTAGCGACCTCCGGACATTTCAGTAGCACGTGGGCCGCCGTTTCTTCCTCCCCCATACATGCCCTGCACAGGGGACTATCTGTAACACCTATATTAAATAAATGTTTGTTAAAGGTGCCGTGTCCTGTGATAGCACTTGTTACTATCCTAATCTGTGGCTTGTTCAGTCTCATTAAAACTTTGGTTAAGCGACTGTTTATTTCAGGCAGGGCCTCCCTAGCTTGTCTACAGTCTACTAGATTCTTCCAAAGCTGAGCGTGTTGATTAGTGAAGTGTCTACGTACCAGTGAACGAACGTTACCAAAGGGGATTGGTATGATTGGTTCCGGCCCTATAGTGGCCAGAGCCGATCCTCTTCTGGCCAGTTCGTCTACTGCATCGTTGCCTCTGGATCCACTGTGTCCCTTTATCCATTGCAGGGTCACATTGTTGTTTTTACATACCTCATTTAATCGTTGATGGCATTCATATATTAGTCCCAAGTTCATCACATTGCATCTCAGGGCTTGGAGTACCGCCCTACTGTCGGTCAGTATTCTAATGGGGAAGTCATTAACCTTCCTAGCATCTATTGCTATGGCCGCTTGAATGATACCCATACATTCCGCCTGAAAGACCGTGTTATAGGTACCCAGCGGTGTGCATATGTGAATATTGAGGTCTTCAGAGAAAGCTCCAGAACCTACACCTTCATTTGTTTTAGAACCATCGGTGAAAATTCTAAGCTCTTTTGGGCTTAATCCTTCCGGCTGGCTGTTTTCATTTAATTGTATCTTGTATTTCTTAACGAAAACAAATTGTTTAGGAATCCTATCGTATTTGGCTTGTAGGATAGGAATTTTTGAGTGAATTCTATCAATTATGCCTGTATGGGGGACACTATTCTTACTCCAAAGATTTAGGGTCTTGAGTCTGATGGCAGCTAAAGTCGCTTCTTGTTGTATATGTAGATGAAGCGGAGTTAGCTCCAGCATCGCTTCTAAGGCTGCTGTTGGCGTGGTTCTTTTGCAGCCTGTGGCAGCCATACATGCCAGTCTCTGGTAGCGCTGAAGCTTCTTAATTGTGGTGGCTTCATTTGTCTTGGTCCACCATACCAGAGCACCGTATGTGATCATGGGCCGAATTACAGTTTTGTAAAGCCACAGTATGATTTTTGGCGTCAATCCCCATCTTTTGCCACTCATGTTTCTGCATTGCCAGAAAGTTATACTAGCTTTGTTGATTTTGTTTTCTATGTGTTTATTCCAGTTAAGTTTGCTGTCCAAGGTAAGACCTAAATATTTTACCTCAGAAGATAGCTGGAGTTTTGTGCTAAAAAGACTTGGAGGATGATAGTTATTCAGCTTTTGTTTTTGTGTGAACATAACTAAAACCGTTTTATTTGGATTGACAGTTAAGTCATATTCCCTGCACCATCTCTCCACTATACGGAGAGCCGCTTGGGTCAGGTCGCACACTATGCTTGCTGTCTTTCCAGAGACCAGTATTGTCAGGTCATCAGCATAATCTACTGTATAGAAGTGATTGTCATTTAATTTGCTGATGAGTTCATTAATGACCATATTCCACAGGAGAGGTGAGAGAACCCCACCCTGCGGGCGGCCTTTCTTAATTTGGATTGGTTGAGATTCACCAGCAATCTTTATTATTCGTGTACTGAGCATGTAAACTATCCAGTCGATCAGTGCCGGTTCAACTTTATGTCTACTGAGTGCACCTTTTACGCTGGAGAAGTTCGTTCTGTCAAAAGCACCTTCTATATCTATGAAGGAACCTAGATATATTTCTTTGTTTTGGATGGCCTCTTCAGTTTTTGTAATTTTTTTTTTATAGGATAAGGGTGACAAACGAGCACACAGTGCACCTGATGGTAAGTGGTTGCTGCGGCCCATAGACATCTACATCTATCCTCGTTTGCGAATCAAAATGCAGATGCGTTGTCACCCGTGAGGACTAAGATGGAATGCCTCATTTCCAGTAAAAAGGGCCTCCGGCCACCTGCACTCACCAAGCGAAACGCAGAGGTAAACCTCTACTTCACGCTGGTTTTCTGTGAAACCTGATGAATGGCCGATTCTGTTGATTTGCCTAGACTGTAGGCGTGTTGCTTGTCGTGTAGTGGTAAGTTCATTAGCGCCGACCCCCTTAATTCCCTTTCACACATCCTCTCCATCGTCTTTAGGAGAAAGGATGTGAGGCTAATGGGCCTGTAGGATTTAGGGTCAGTGTAGTCGCTCTTACCTGGTTTGGGTATGAATGTAACTTTCACTTCCCTCCATCCCCTAGGAACATATTTAAGAGCCAGACAGGCTCGCATTATGGCAACAAGTCTGACTATTAGGGCATTACCCCCCCACTGTAGGAGTGCCGGGAATATTCCGTCAGGTCCTGCCGCCTTATAGGGGAGGAAACTGTGAATGGCCCAATGGATTTTGTCCATCGTTACCACTCTCTGTGCTAAATTCCAGTCTTCTACTGATGGTGTCAGTATGTCGTCATGCCGGTTTGCCTTCTGGGTTACGCAGCAACCTGGGAAGTGCGTTTCAATTAGGATGCGTTGGGCTTCATCCGGCGATGTTGAGTAGCAACCGTCGGGTTTCTTTAGAGACATGGATCCCGACGTGTTCTGTTTAGCTAGAATATTCCTTATCCTATTTGCTTGTTCGCAGGTTTCTATGTTGCCACAGAATTTACGCCACCCAGTCGAGCGTCGATACCTGATACATTTTTTTTGAATTCAGACTTAGCATGAATACCTCAATGGATGAAGACTGGCTACTATATAAAAAGCTAAGTCTGAATACAATACAAAAATAAATAACTAATAGTGACAAAACTAATGCTTGTCACGTAAGCTGTTTATAAGATTTAAAAAATGTTAAACAATGTTAAGCATCGTTAATCGAATGGGTAGATATACGAGTACCATCTTGTTATGGTTGATTAAATTTGGAGCAAACTTAATCTCCACCAATCTCCACGATTGTAATTTTATATTTCTCTAGATTTTAATGGTAAAATTAAACTTGTTAATTTATTTATTGAATACGGATAATAAGCGAGCACACACTCCCCTATGGTAAGTGGATGCTGTGACCTACAGACATTTACATCTATCCTTGATTCAGAGTCAAAATACAGACGTGTTGTCACCATTGAGGACTAGGATGAAATGCCTTATTACTACTAAAAATTGTCTCCGGTTCTCTACACTCGTCATACAAAACACGACAGTATTAGTCTGCTGTTTCACGCTTATATTCTATAAGAGCGTGGTCCTACACCATTAAGTTTATAGTTAGAAATAAGGTCCAAAAGGAGAATGGGATTTTTGGGTCTGAAGTTAGCTAATTGTTTTATACTTTAAAAAATTCGCTATAGTTTTCTAAAGTTAAATACAAAAAAACTAGCTCTTTTACAATCTAGATTTCGAAAAAACAATAAAATAATAATATTTAATAAATATTAGAAAATCGATTGTATTGATGCAATCGATTTTGTATTTATTCGGATGCAAAAAAAAAAATTATAGAACTACTAAGGTTTCATTAAAATTTTATTATTTACTTTGAATATTATCACCTGACATTCCTGGAACCTGTTCCAGAAGTTTACGTCAATCTGGATTACTGAGGTACAAATTGCTCAAAATAATTACCGTAGGATTAATTAAAAGTTCTTCTTACAGTGGTAGAGCCACGCGGCAGCTTCTGCTGTCGCACGGATGGGCCGGCTCGAACCGGGGTGGTACCACGTAGCAGCGTGAAGTAGAGGTTTACCTCTGCGTTTCGCTTGGTGAGTGCAGGTGGCCGGAGGCCCTTTTTACTGGAAATGAGGCATTTCATCTTAGCCCTCACGGGTGACAACGCAACTGCATTTTGATTCGCAAACGAGGATAGATGTAGATGTCTATGGGCCGCAGCAACCACTTACCATCAGGTGGACTGTGTGCTCGTTTGTCACCCTTATCCTATAAAAAAAAAGTTCCTTTACTTGGACTCGCTCAATGATCAAGAATGCTGCCTCAGTAGGACATGAATTAATAATTACAATTATGATTCTTTCTTACATAATCGCTGATTAGGGTATAAGTTAAAATTATTAACGGGGCACTATTTTATCTATGAATGCATTCGTGCTATCTTCGGTCGCTTCGTTTGGAACTTTTTAATTAAATTTTCATTCGTTAATATCTTTCGAACTCATTTGTAAATTCCGCTGTTAAAATTATACTTTACTCATTTGTTAGGCTAAAACATGTTAACATGTTTGTGATTTACTTATCTATAGGACGCCGAATCCGTTCAACTTCAGTAGGTATCAAATAAACCTCCAGTGTAATTAGCTTGTAATTAAAAATTGTTCATTATTTTGGTGAAATTCAATAAATATCTTATTTTGTAGGTATAAATTTAGTAAAAGGTTTTAACTTTACTTACGGCTGTTCTATAAGTATTTCTATATAGTTTAATAGATATATAATAATAGTCGGGCTTCTTAAGAAATTATAGCCTTAACAAATTGATTGTTCTCTTAACAAATTTATTTTATAAATTCTTAATTATTTTACATTAGCACGATAGCCAACAAATTTTCCTGATAACTTCTCAAATAACAACAACTGTGGTTACAATATGCCTGTTTATCAAATCCTACCAATGAGGCAATTTATGGGGACGCCTATGTTCAGCAGTGGACTTTTATAGTCCGTAAAGGTAATGGTAATAAACATTTTAATTAAAATTAATTCATTGTGAAAATTTGCAAAGTATTAACGAAACAAAAGCAACAAAAATTGTTCCTAAAAATAAATGTTACATATAAAACGGATAAAATGTCATCAATTATGAATTTAACAACACGCCCGTTCTTCACAAACCTTAATAGGTAGTTAATATTACGAAATATTACCCTGTTATCAAATCGCTGCCACTTGGAATTTATCTTTCTTTATTTTATTGTAAAACTTGTTTATATTTTTTTATTTTTTTTTTTATAAAAGGGTGTTTGATCACTTTAAACTCACAGCCATCCTACAATTAACTTCAAACAAAAAAGGCTTCAGATGCGTTGTCACTTCTGTGGACTAAGGCGGAATGCCTCATAGCTTGCACTCAATCATAATCTAGTATCATTTGAAATAATAAAATTCTATTAATTATAAAAATATTAGTAAATATTTATAATAACCCATAATTAAAAATGCGGAAATAAACAGCAAATTCTCGTCGAAATTAAGAGTAATAGGACGAAAATTCTTAATTTTTTTCCAATAAAACAATGTTTCATTGCGAATAATTGAAAAAAAATGGTTGAACCTTTCTTCTAATCCGTTGAACATCGTAAATAAAATTACAGCATATCGATATAACACCTTTACTACGGGTAGGTTGCATACTTCTACGTGAAGTGTATACTTGCAATCTCATACTTTACTTACAATGGGCACGAATTGACTCGAGGCGTTTGCAGTCTTGACCAGCAGTGCGCCAAATATAGGAACACTGACACGCCCAATCACGCAGTGCAGTTGAGGCGTGCGCATAATATGTCATAGCACTTACGATAACAATGTACAAGCGCTTGAAACATTGGTTTTTATAAAAAAATTACAATAATCATTTTTAGCCCGTAAAAAATCCCATGTAGTGGCGGTGTAAGAATATCCACTCCCCCGTATCGTCGCGTGGGTATCGTAAGAGACGACAGAGGAAACAAACCAGGAGATGTGCAGCAGCGTCTTTCTGACATCTCAAAAAACACCTCAAAATTATAAAAACTGCGGTTGCCATCCCGCTTGCAAAGCGTGGCAACAACATGAAAATCCCCAAATATAAGGCAATCTTTTGGGTAGGCCTATGTTCAGCAGTGGAATTTTATAGGCTGTAATGGATGGATAGATGGATTAGCCCGTAAGAGTCCAGGATATGTGATACTTTGTTTTAGGGAGGATTTGAGTTTATTGCGTTTATCAGGCGGAATGACTGGTGAAATCTTTTGACTCTGCTGCCTATCACCAGTCTACGTAATTTATGCCTGGCATAAGTGATCTCACTGACCATAGACGATGGTCATACTATTATCTAGCACAATTCATAAGCTATTTTTTATATTACTAAAACATAGGTGACAAATGGCCAGTGCACTATTCGTTTATACTAAATATAATTATATATAAGGAATTATCTAACATCAAATTACATTTAAGGTTACAGTTAGTAAAAAAATAGAAATAGAAATTTCGTAATTTAAATTAACCACGTGGTTGTTCAACAAATATACTCTATCTTCTTAATTACCACTTAACTCATTTAGATGAGTTTGTTTAGGAAGGTAATTATACAAAATCTCCAAATAGAACCTCTGTAAATAGTGTAAGTGTACAGAAAATAATAACGAATGTTTTTTTCACGTATAAATTATTCCTATTTTTTTAAAAGGTAAAGTAAATATTATAAAACGCCGTTTATATTATCCCAATATTTCACGCGTTCATTTTAATGACTCGCAAAATGTAACCCCAACTAAAAACTTCTTCTGTTTATAATATAATGGTACGGTAAAAATACTTGCTTAAACAATTTGAATTTATTTTTAAGTACTTCTATATTATTAATTAAATTATTAATTTTGTATTAGTAGACTCGTAGAATTTGATATTTAGAATTTAAAAAATCTGTTATAATTTTTATAAAATGAATTAAGGTGTCGCAATTGCCATTTATTTAACAATAAATTATTCGAGCGGCAAACAAACGAGGTAGACAAAATAGACCACCTGATTGTAACTGTGTACTCCAGCATAGGAACATCTGTAGTCAACTTCAAACAAAGAAGGCCACGGATACGTTGTCATCCCTGTCGACTTATATGAAATGTGAACAATTTCTAACACTATTAGCTTAAACAATAGCTTAGAAATCTCTTATTGTATGATACAAGAAAACATAACATACTCGTTTATGTCTTCCATCGGGGAAAGGATTAAAATGAATCAGAAATGTGAGGATAATCAAAATTGATATCTTTAAAATGCAAAAGGTTATTATGCAATTCGAAATCAAAGTCCTTATCATGTAGACCAAGGCTGCAACTTATTATTCAGAAGAACTACGCTTGCAAGGAATACGAGCTTAAAGTAGCAGAATAATGATGTTGTTTCGAATAGTGAGTGACGAAAACCGGAGATCCTTTTTACTAGTAGCAATATATTTCATCTTAGCCCTCAGGGGTGTTAACGTATCTGCATTTTGAGTATCGTCTTATAGGCCACAGCATCCACTTATTTGTTTAAAAATAGGCTTATCAGAATAACAATTAGGTAGAATCATGAGAGAATATGTGATTTGTGTTAAGGCCTTATTGTACGCCTAGAGAAAATAAATACTTAAATACCTGGATTAAAAGTAAAAAACAGAAAAGAATTCCGAGCGAAGATGACTGGTTCCAGTTAATAGACTGAAAATGTCACCATGGTCGAAATAAATTAGATAGACATTATTCGTATACAACATTATTTCTGTTCATAGTAGATGCCATTGTAAATCATTTTTTATTATATTTATTTTTAGCGTCTATGAATGTATTACGACAAACTAGTAGAACGACGGTAATAATGATAACAATGATATCTAAGAGGAGATTGTAAGTTTAATCGATAATATAGTTGTAATTAAGTAAGGTACATATTTCCAGTGAAAAAAACACCACGCATTCATTTACAGAAAATGGATACCTACTATTTACACATTATGGGTCTTACATCAATAACGTTTGAAATGGAGCTTATCGAAAATATAGGAAACATTTTATGGAGTGTGCTCTACTATAATGAGATAGAATACAGTCAATTTCGGCCATTGTTATGGATAAGTGGACGTAAAATCCGGTAAATATTTATGGGCTCCCACTTCAGAGGTTCCCGTAAAGCTTGCCACTATTTTTCTACGTGATCGGCTTGTAATACAGATATCGAAAGTTTTGTCAACATAAACATATTTTATGTACTTACGTGAAATCTTTTAGCAGATATTTGTAAAAACACATGTATTGTTTCATCGCTGACTTCATGTACAGAACGTTATTTAAAAAAACCAAAATATTCTTCTTGATAAAGCAATCTCAGGAATAACTTACTAAGGTTTTGGAATTCATAAAGTTTTTATTCAATTTGGACACAGAGCTCAAGTTTGCATCTTAAGTTTAAACAAGAATTATCTCACATAACTTAATCTTTATAAATAGGATTTAAGCATCTCTATAAATAAAAATCAAAAAGCTATGAACTTTCTTACTAAACTTATAATGACGCCCCTAATTCTCTTTATTTTTATCTTTCAACACATGCGACGTGAGCTTCTTTAGTTCAGTGTTTTATTGTAACTTCTTAATCTTCTAATAAATCCGGTGAGACATTTGACATGATCCCTTTCGGTTCTTTGTTATGTTATAAAAGAGAATCAATATTATTCTTTGGTGTAATTGTGTCTAATACATAATATTATATCCTGTTCGGGTACTAACGACACTTTTACTTTGTAGGTTGTTTATATTGGCAAACGCAAAGAACTATTTTGTTATTATTACATTTGCATTTACAAAACATTTTTGAAACGTAATATTAATGGTTATACTACTTAGTTTACTAGGTGTTAGTTTCTTGTTCATAATTAACTTACTTGTTTATGAGTAAATTAGCAATGAAACGCGTCTTGTATTCATGCCTAAGATTTTACATCAAACGCAAACAATTTTTTAAAGATACCTGCCTGGTTCATCTCTTTTTATCGTATGTATGAACAGAGATTAAGCATGAACTATTATTTAATTAATAGCAATAATTACATAAAAACAATATAAAATGAGATCACAGGTACTGCATTTGTATACGAAACCATGAGAATAATAATTAAAGAAATATTTTAGACTGTTCAATACCACAGTTATAGTAAATGGTCGCTGATATGGTACTTGAGTCTATGGTATGGTATGGTATGGTTATTACATCATCTATAGTGCCTGTCGGAGGCAGGTCAAAGCCAGGGTTTAGTCGTTTCTTTGAAATTGCATTACGCAATAAGTGGAAGTGCTACCATGCCTGTGCTGACATATTGATGTCCCGGGATGCATACACCAGCGTTCTCAAAAAGAAGTATGAATTCACCTGAAGGCATTCTTTCAAAGAATAATGCGAATTAAAAGAGCACAACGGCGGAATTAGAGAGAAGCTAGTACACCTTCTTTCGGGAGCTTCTGTCAGCCATCTCTTTCACCTATGTACAGAGGACGACTCACTAGTCCATGCTGCAAAGGCGAAAGTCGATCTATTAGGCTCCCTCGTTCCATACACCTTGCCTTACGATGATAAGGCGAACATAATGCCGATCATCTCACTGTGTGTTTTGGACATAATTAAGTCGAGTTGGCCTAATAGAGTCCCTCCTATTGTGCAGAATACGTGTGATCAGAAGTTGTCATTGATTCTATTGCGTATTTTATCATTCGTCTGATCTCATTAAATACAGTTTAAGTGCACCCGATCCCAAAACAAGGAGACTCCTCAGTCAGTCGAACCTATCGCCATCCTTTTTGTTCTCCAAAATAATGAAATCAGTTAAAAACTGCCAGCTTATGTGATACCTCGAGGACTACCAACTGATCAGTGACCGCCAATATGCTGAGCTTCTAATTTACTGAACTCATCGATAAGCGGAGGCGGTAGAGTGTAAATAATTTATTTAAATTATCACGCTTAAACTGACTTAAAGATAGCTTAAGCCTTAATCATCATCATCATTACAGCCCTATACAAGTCCACTGTTAAATGTAGGAATCCCCCAAGGAATGCCACAAAGATTCCTGCACATCTTACCAGGTCGTCACTTCATCTAGTAGGGGCCGCCCTACAATTCGCTTACTGGTACGAGATTGCCACTCGAGAACCTTTTTCCCCATCGATTGTTGGTTTTTCGAGCTATATGGCCGTCCCAATGCCACTTCAGCTTACTAATCCTTGCCATGCCATATTTGTACGGAATTAGACATTCATTATAATAAAATTATAATATCTTAACTAATTTTATTATAACATTTATTAAAATTTTCATTAATTATAATAAAATACATAACAGAACTATAGCAATAGTTACTTTCAATTTAAATAGTTACTACTTCTACATTTTAATATTTATACAGATTTTGCAATCATAGTAATGTAGGCGACCTATTTTGCTCCATGACGGGCTGCGCTACTTTATTTGGTTCGGTTGTCATTTTGTTAATTCTAGCCGCCTTTTTCGCCCCACAACATATAAATAATGCATGTAGCAATTCAGCTTTCCACTGATTATGTTTTAACTGTTTGTAGTTTAATTCTAGAAAAATAGAATTATATTTTGCATTTTTGCATAAAATTAAATTAGAAAGATCAATGAGTTATGCCCTCTACTAACCCATGGACACCAACCCTGTAAAGAAAAAAAAGAAGTAAATAAATTCATTTAAATCACTGAAGGACTAAATTTCAATGCTTACAGTATGTAATCCCACTCGCCATGGACTTTAAACTGGATCACAGCCTTGGATGCACTTCCACTGGGTTATAATGTTACACAAAAATGTACTTTCCCTCCATTATTCACTAATACTTAGTCATATCCAACCTTCCCAACTGCAGAGAGGTGTAAGACAGGGTGACATAATATCCCCGAAACTCTTCACGGGTGCATTGCTTCCAAAGCAGCGGTGTAGAGTTTAAAGCTACTAGACTGGAATGGATACAGTGTTAACGTCAATTGCGAGTACATCACTTACCTTCGATTTGCCGACGATATAGTCTTTATGGCAGAATCGCTGTAGAACCTAAGCACTATGCTCAATGACCTCAATAGTGTCTCCCAACGGATAGGTCTTAAGATGAACATGTAAAAAAAACAAAAAGCATGTTAACGTCCATGTCATACCTATGCCGGTAATTGTTAGGAGCACTAAGCTCGAAGTTGTTGACGAATATGTTTACCTGAGACAAATAGTCCGACTAGGTAGGTCCAACTTTGACCGAGAGGTCAATCAACGGATTCAACTCGGCTGGGCAGCGTTCGGGAGATTTCGACACATCTTCTCATCAGGTATACCTCGAAACTAGAAAACGGGGAGGCCTATGTTCAGCAATGGACTTATGAAAGGCTGTAATGATGACGACGATGATGACTTAGTCATAACTGATTTTATGTAACCATCTTTTACCAGTGTTAATGGACGGTGGTGGATAGTTACCAGCTGAAAAGGAAAGGAAACTCTTCATCGCGCGTCGAGCAGCAAAGATCAACCAATTATTGACCTTCTATTCACAGACCAATCCCACACCACTATGGGTTAAGGAACAACGATGTGGGCATGACCCCTGATTGGACGTTCAATTCAGAACCTACCCCCCTTTCTCAAAAGAAAGGTTTGACTACTGATATTACGGGTCCCTAAATAATGGTCCTGGTATTGATGTCAGTCATTAGTGGACTGTATTTCTTCTTTAACCCTAATTATTTAGGGTAGACGATGAGGAATTTTAAAATAAAACATTGATTAATCACGAAAACACCGTTTGGAAATGCTATATTGAAAACTTCATTACTTTCTAATTTTCCCTATCACTTTTCCTAATTGCTTTTCGTTCTTGATTTAAAACTGGAAACTGTAGCTGGTTCCGCACGATTTGCTGATTTTTTTTGCGCCCGAAGCAATTGGAAAAGGGCTACCCTTTATGTAGGGAGGCATTACGCATACCACGACAGCCGGTCTGCCCTGGTTATGCGGGACTCACTGCCTACCGGGGGACCTAAGTGGTACCCACTAAAAACCGCCTTTACGGACTGGCAACCAGCTGTTTAAAGCTTCTTATGCCGTATCGGAAGCGACCCTCTTTTGGGAAAAGAGGGCGCAGGCGGCTACGAGCCGCTGAGGGAGTGCCTACGAAGGCAAATTAATTATGAATAATTTAATTAGAGTTGGCATGAGCCGCCAGGAGGCAGTTCAGGTCGTTTGACAGTTTATTAGGCGGGTCCGAGTTAGAGTTTCTCGGCCTGCGGATGCGATAGCGAGAGGGGGGTGGGGCTGCATAAGTAGCTGCCTCACGAATAAGATGATTGAAGTGCGACTCTGAGGCTTTAAAGAAGTTCTCAGAGAGTTTTTTAAGAAATTGTTGAATTGCAGGGAGCTCTAGGTCCCGATGAAGGTCGGCATTACGGACATACCAAGGTGCGTTCGCAGCTCGACGACAGAAAAGGTTTTGAACTATTTGGAGTTCATTAATAATTTTAGGGTCAACGTGAGCAAAAATGGGGCCCGCGTAGGTCATGACTGGTCGTATACAGACCTTATAAAGGGTACACTTGTTTCTGAGGAACATTTTATTGTGTCGGACCTACATACTGTTGAGCCTACTCAGGTAAAAACGTGTGTGACGGGTTACTCTTTTGACGTGGGGCCTGAAAGTGAGCCTTGTGTCTAGAGTGACACCTAAATATTTGGCAGACGTATGCCAGGAGACAGGGGTCCCTAGCATACGTATTGGTGGAGTGTTTTTGAGACGGCGTCGTTTATAATCGAAGTGAACGGCGGAGCTCTTCTCCGGGTTCACATCGATGCGCCATTTTTTGAACCAAGCTCCTAGGTCATCAACTGACTTTTGGACCTTGTTCCATATGAAGGGTAGCGAGATACCTTTACAGTAGAGAGCAGTGTCGTCTGCGAAGAGCTGCTGAACACCTTTCGGCGGGATGGGAATGTCGTTGGTGAACAGAATGTTTAGCAGAGGAGCAAGTACTGAGCCCTGAGGTACACCAGCTTTGATGGGGCGCTGTGAAGATAGCGTGCCTTCGTGTCTAAAACGAAAGGTACGATGCTTTAGATAAGAGGCCACGAGACGTACTAGACGATCAGGGAGACCTATTTTGTATAACTTGTATATAAGGCCGGTATGCCAGACTCTATCAAAGGCTTTAGCTATGTCGAAAAAGGCCGCGATGGTCTTATGACGACGAGGATAAAAACCGCTGAGGATATATTCCACAATACGGTGAACTTGTTGGGGACATGAGTGTTTCGCTCGGAAACCGAATTGATGGGGAATGATAAGAGGGTCACCGTCTGTGGGAAACAGATGGCGCCTCATGCAAGTTTGGATGACTCTTTCGAAGAGCTTGCCCATGGCCTTGAGGAGGCTAATGGGGCGATGACTGGAGGGGAGGTTGAGAGGCTTGCCTGACTTGGGAATACCAATCACAGTTGCCTCTTTCCACGTAGTGGGAAAGTAACTACGGTTGAAACAGGCGTTGAAGATAATAGATAAAAAGGTTAACACCTGCTCAGGAAAGTGTTTTAGGGCTTGGTTGGAGATGCCATCCGCGCCCGGAGCCTTTTTGGGCTAAAGTCCTTTGATGAGGGATGAAATCTCATCATTAGACACAGAGATAGGTTCGGAGGCTGTAGGGGGTGAGTTCCGGCGGCGGACCTCATCCTCCACTGCCTGGACGTGTGAGGGGTCGACGGGTTGAGAGCTAGGAGAGCATTGTGTTGCAATGCTGTCTGCAAAGCGCTCAGCCTTTTCCTCGTCCTCGAAGGCAACCGTATCGTCGGGACGGGAGAGAGGGGGAGTGTGGGTGATAGCGTCTATGCGGAGGGCTCTAGCCATCTGATAGTACGCTGTATGAGATGGAGAGATATTCTCCATGAGTTTACTCTTTTCGAGGTCTCGAAATTTAGAGAGGCGGAAACGGAGTTCTCGTTGAAGACGATTGGCCGTGCGCCTATGGGGTGGGATATTTTGCTGCTCTCCGGAAAGCAGCTTTCTTGGCTTTTAACAGGTTGCTAATATGTAGCGGAAGCGCACTATTGTTAGCAATCGGGACGACCCTTTCTTCCTTAAGGGAGGATTTAATAAGGGTGGAGAGTGAATCGACCGCGGTGTCGATTTTTTCGGGACTGTCTAAGTCCGACGATAGGGAGGTGGTAGAGTCCTGTGAGTCCAGAGCTTTAGCTAGGGACTCCTTGAACCCCTTCCAATTAGTGAAGGTTCTCGTGTGTGTTGGGGGAGGTGGCTGATGGCCAAGAATGAGGGAGACCGGTCAGTGGTCGGATCCTAGATCGTCTAGTGTCTCGATTGCCCTGAGGTTGAGGGAAACACTTTTGAATAGTGCAAAATCTAGCACGTTGGGAGCGTGGTCGGTGACATCGGGCTAGTGAGTAGCACCGAGGGGACTGCGAACGGTAAGGTCAAGACACTGCGTGATATCGAGCAGTATTTGCCACTAGGGGAGGTAGTACGGCATGTCCATTGAGTATGCTTGGAGTTAAAATCTCCAAACATAATGACTGAATTGCCTAAAGATAAAATAGCCTCAAAATCTTTTTTGAGGGGATGGGTTCCTAAAAGGATGCGAATTGCCGATATATCAGCCTCCTATTGTACTATGAAAGATACACTCTAAAGACAACCGCACGCTAAACGCCAATTTGACATAAACTAATCAGTAATTTTTACTATCACATTTCCATATTTGAACTCATAACTTTATTACCAAAAGAATGTCATTACATAATTATTTTTCACGAAAGTACAAACACACACACATTACATTAAACATTAATATCACATAAAATAATAATAAATAATTATCAAAATACAACAATTTCTCAAGCTATTTTGAGAGTCATAAATCTTAAATATCTATTACACACATTCGAAAGAATAACCTTTATTAAAAAACGAATATTTTAAACAATACAATCGTTTAATTCCAAAAATTTTATGTTTTAAACAGCGGCATTAAAATCTTAATTTTGTTATACAATTTTGTTCTTATTTGGCTATTCTATCCATCAAATTAAATGCTTTAAACGTATTTCCTATCTTATTATTTTATACAACAATCGTGAAATATTTATTACATACATACATATTCATACATTACTGAAACTTTCATGAAAACAATTATCGCTTTAAACAAGTAATATTTTTTATAAATTAGTACTATAATTTGACGCTGTTAAAAACCATTACAAAATGAATAACCAATCTGAGTAAGACTACGGCTCGTGCCATCTCTCTCTGAAATTATAACTATCGCTGTTTAGTATATAATACTATATCTTTCTATCGTATGTTATCCTTACCTAGCCATTATGTAACGTATCTCTTATCACAAAAACATAACACATGTCTTTAAGTTATGTGAATAATTATACTTTTAATTTTTTATTAGCATTTCATAACCGATTGCAATATTATGCACGACTCTAAGTTAATCCAAACATATATTTGTCTAGGGAATTGAAACCATTTATTTTCAATATAAATTTATTTTCTTATTTTCAAAGTTAGGAATAACTTAATAATTAGAAAATATTTTTTTGGAAATATTAACTTGCGTCACCAACAAACACTATCCGATAAGCCTCACGTACTCTCTTTTTATAAAAGGTACTTAAGGACGAATAGAATCATCATTAAATTGCAATTATCCATTATATTAAAAATTAACTATATTAATTAATTACCACAACAAACTTTAGGAGGTATTCAAAAACGGTTTTATTCTCTGATAAACTAGTAAACCTTTCTCCCTCTCCGTTTATTTTTTTCGTCTTCCTTCCACAATCGGGTGTAATGAAGGAAAGGTGTCAATGAAAAATGAAGCGTGTTACTCCGGTTATGACTTTAAATAGACTACCTATTCTAAATTTATCACTAGCACTAATGTATATTATTGTCGTAGGGGCTACACGACACTACACGGGCAACGAGCTAACGAGACGCACGGTCAACCTAGGCCTTTGTTAACGACATACCACGTACGGTACCACGCATTTAAAACAAACGGTTTGCTTCGGCGTTCTTCATGCGTACAGTAAAGGGGTGGAATAATTTGCCAGCATCTATCTTTCCATCCGATTACAATGTGACAAGTGTACAAGGTTTATAGGCTTTTGTTGAGCTAAGTCAGAGCATTTTACCGGGCTCAACTACATCACTAAGCCATTGACCACTAGTAAAAAATAGTATGATGAATTATATTAAAGATGTATTAAGATAAAAGTTACAGTCTAGATGAGTCCCACTACGGAAAACAGGCCTTGTGCCATTTTTGAGAGGGATTTGATGCAATTGATCCTATAGTGGCTTTGGTGGACTTTATGCTCCTTAAATATTTTATTTCTCATACATGTCAGTTTCTCCACGATGTTTTGTTTCAGTACTTAAAATAGCAATTGTATTGATGTTATCGGGTATCAAGCCTGATGTCTCTGAAAACTTAGCTGTTATTTTTTTATAAAAAAAAAGGAAAGAAAAAAAGAATAATTTTGAAAGAATAAGTTGGAATGCGACGTTATTTAGTGAAAGAGTAAAAACAATCAAATAAGCACTGAAAATATAATATAAAATTAAAATATGTATTTCCGAGCACTGTTACCGTTTTTTTTTGTTTTTTTTTATAGGATAAGGGTGACAAACGAGCACACAGTCCACCTGATGGTAAGTGGTTGCTGCGGCCCACAGACATCTACATCCATTCTCGCTTGCGAATCAAAATGCAGATGCGTTGTCACCCGTGAGGACTAAGATGGAATGCCTCATTTCCAGTAAAAAGGGCCTCCGGCCACCTACACTCACCAAGCGAAACGCAGAGGTAAACCTCTACTTCACGCTGGTATTCTGTGAGGTCGTGGTACCACCCCGGTTCGAGCCGGCCCATCCGTGCGACGGCAAAAGCTGCCGCGTGGCTCTACCACTGTTAATCTATGCTTTTATATAATAATATGCATTAAAATGTATTATGCATCCATAAGCGTCAGTCAATCTTTGAAATCGATGCGGTCAGCAATGTTCGAGCACGCGTTATCCGAAAATTTGTTTCACAGCCACAACAATGACACTCAACTGACAATAAAATCGACAGGAATGCGAGGCGACAAATAAACGAATTATAATGATCCTTTGTGCTTATTAATTCATATTACATGGCCGCTTAGGTCTCTTGACATAGCGACAAAAGACGCTTACCGGACGACCACAAAAGTCAATGGATCGGAGCGAGGTGAACATAATAAATTACGATGCCTATCCTTTAAGACGTACGTACGTTAGTATACGTGAGGTTTTGTTGCTTTTGCCTCTCTCTCGGGCGCGTTTATTTGTGTGCTGGGACAATTTATCTTACGATACGACTGAAGTTTGAATGAACGAGTTTTTGGTAATCGAAATTTTAGGCGGCTGTTTCTTGTTATTTCTTTGAATTTATGTGAATCGTTACGAATCTTGACAATCAAAGGTCACCAGAAGCAACGAACTAGTTTTATTTCGTATTACCATTTTGTTTTCAGTCAACTCCTAGGCATGGGTTTATAATGTTGGGCCTTGGACTTGGACTAAACTTGAAAAAAATACGATTTGTTTACTACTCAGATTAACAATAATTATTCAATATTTAAATAAATCAAGTGCCACATTGCTTTGCCAAAAAAACTAATTGCTTTAAATTAAGTAAGATAAATCAATTTAATTTTGTTAATTTTAACGTCTATAGATATTTATTCGATAATAGGACACCGAATATCGAAGGAATCTGGTTAGAATCCGAAAAATAACTCAAGAGCCCTTATTCCGTGATTAAATAATAACGATAATAAAAAATTTTGAAATGTTATTTTTTTATTTATTTTTTAGAATAAAGATAACAAACGAGCACACAGTGCACCTGATGGTAAGTGGATGATGTCACCTATAGACACCCGCATTTATCCTCGATTAAGATTCAAAGTGCAGACGCGTACCCCTGAGGACTGAGATGGAATGCCTCATTTCCAGTATAAATGGTTTCTCTAATTCTCTACACTCACCTTACGAAATACAGCAGCATTAAGCTGCTATTTTACGTTGGTATTCTATGAGGACGTGGTCCTTCCCCGGCCGAGCCGACCCATTCTTGCTATAACCATAACTGCAGCGTGGCTCTAAATAATACAAGAATAGTATTATAAGCCACTATCCCACCTGTTGGTAAATGGTGCTGTAGGCGAAGATGTTATAAAGCGCAATGGGTTACCATCTTGCGCTACATCTACATCATATAAATCAGTAGTTAGCTTAACAAAGACCTATTCACTGTTGCTTTGAAGACACCCACATTATAATCGGGTGGAAATACAGATGCTGGCAAGCTATTTAAAATTTTGACATGATTTCTATGTTCTTTACAATATAAATTTACAAAAAAAAATGTTTCTGTTTTTTATAAAATACGTTCGTAAATATATCTACATCGTCTTATCCATAGTTTTATTTATATTCTAAGACAATATCCACCCAAAATTAAGCTCGGTAAAATTCAGCTCACGCGTCATGAAATTTCCTTCACTTCAATAGAACATATGAAAAGTTTCTTCATGTGTCCTCAACCCTCGTCAATTGTCTATGCCATTGTCTATTCCGTACCATATCTTTTCTTACTCACATGCTTATAAAATCATGAGAGAATAAATTTCACACAGATCACTATGTGAACGTGTCACTGTCACTCCTTTGAAATATTAGATACATATAGGAACGGAAAAAGGCTGTATGTACGGCTTTATTCGCATATTTTGATAAAACAAAAGCTGAATACGAAAACATTAAGTGGTGTAAGCGGTATGAAAGTATTACATAATAATATTTACGTGAATAAGATGCATTAGTTTCACCAACTGTGTCTGCTTATACAATGTTATATAAATATCACTATGTCTGATCCGAAAGAGGTAGATAATATGGATGCATTAGTATTACGAAAACACTTTAAAACATCATATTATTTATAAATAAACAATACAAATATTATTGTTATTTGAAAGACATGTTTTAAAACAATTTTTTTAAATCTGGTAACACGGTTCTGTGCTACGGTATGTTTAAACGCGTGACAGTATGCAGCCATGTAATTGTTCCCATTTCATTTGAGTATTTTTATGAAAGTTTATTCTTTTAAAAGGTTTACATGAACATGATCATATCTCAATACTAAAAACCATCTAAATGGATCGGACAGTATTTTCTTACATAATGTCATGGCAATAATATCAGAGAATAGAGTCATGCAGATTAGCGAAAAATAATTCATCATCCAATTTCATCCCGTTGGTGTCGTATGAAGAGACTATGAGTAATGCTTAATAGAACACATGGCCTTCATATGGCGGTTTGTTATCTCATATATACTAGTAGTGTGAAGGATTCGAGACATCTAGAGCTGCTATCCGCAATTAGTCTGCTGGGCGTGACGATTAAAATGGGAAAAGCCCGTGTTCCAAAGTCGTGACCGAAATTCGGTCTGGATTTCTTATACTGGATTACAGATTAACAAAAACATTAGCGTTACGTGCCAAAATGAATATTTATGTAATCAAATTTGTGTCTGTCTGTCCATACGTCATTGATATTTTCTCGTGATAAATTGATATTTTCCCACAATAAAAATTGTATATCTCCGTTTTCTTACAATCCAACTCATGTGCAAAAACATTTGCTCATTTATTAAATAGGTAAGGATTGTTTAAGAGCTGTCTACTCAATCATAAAAAGTAGTTCTTACAAGTGTTATGTTATAATGTCTAAAATAAGTAGCGGTAAAGAAAATAATTACTCAATGACTACTCTATACGCTAATTTTACGAATTTTATCGCGTTTGATTTTAAGTTTTTTATTTTCCGTCATTTAGTTAAGAGGTATATTAATTTTATATTATATTAAACAATTTTGTTTATAGTGTAATAAAACATGTCACAATTTAAAATTAGGAACAACTCTTAAGTTTTAGATTTGATAAACAAGGAACCACGAATTAACCCGAAATTCTGCGTCAAGCTATAAAGATGATCCTACGGATTATATAGAGTTAACGAAGCTATTTCTGTAGGGGCAGAAAAACTTCACAGCAGTGATGAACGCCAAACGCGATCCCTCTACTCTTTCATTCGTCGCCGTTCTCGTTTAACTCAACCCTAATTCTATTACTGGCCATTTAAAAGAGATTTATATTTCGAAACAGTAAGCAAAAACGTTTAACTTTCTGCTTTAGTATTTAAAACTGAAGAAAGACGCTCTCGACTACTATTAATCTAATAGTTGAAGGGAAAATTAAAGTAAGCAAATTGGATTTCCGTTAGTTAGTTGCTAAAGAAAATATAAATTATCTTAACTTAAGGAAAAAAGATTTTAATGATGTAACGCTAATAATAAGAACAAAAAATTGTGATTGTCAATCGTTATCGATCCTTTTCTACCAGAAATACCTAAGACAGTAAAAATATTACGAAATTTAAGTTTCTGCATCTCATTATAAATTTTTTACTTTTTTTTATTGTACAATAATTTAAGGGACAATTACCGCTTAGCGTATGTCAGTCCCATCATACCCTAACATACATGACTTACTCATATAACGTTAGTTAATACTTATTATACTACGTGGGCAATGGATTCGAACAGAACTTTCGCGTCGTCGCCATTTGTTAAGTTTTTAACTTTAAAAAGGATTATTAGATTTTACTTTACTTAAAATGGCGAAGAGCTCATACTACAAGTCCACGGATACATATAATGCCCGAAATCAACATTACTTTTCATCAAATTATTTTGTATTCTACAGTATGACGATACATGTACTTACACGTAGAAAAGGCTTTGCAAAAGAGTAGTGATTATGTTTTTAAGAAACACAAAAACTTTGAGCTCATTTAAATTAAATTTTTTGCAAGTATTTATTTTCAATCTATGCCTCAACGCTATTGTGAAATAATACTAAATTGAAAATTTTAAAAAACCCCGAAAAAAAAAAAGAGCTGATGATCTGAAATGACTGAAAAGATTTTCTTGAATCATAGCTAAGAACACTCTCGATCAAAGTCACGTTTAAAACAAAAAAAATCAATTTTTCATCCGTTTGTGACCTACGATGAGAGACAGACATACAGATAGATACACACTTTAAAGACATAATACCACTCGTTTTCGTCGGGGTTAAAAATTTTTTTTCTCTGATATCGACTCCACCGATGCGATGAACGGAACCAACTATTGCCAGGAACATCACCATAACAGTCAATAACAAATCCTCTGTTATACGTTGGTGGCGAAACATATATTCACACAGGTTTTTATATATGGTTGAGCTATGCCGCAGTTATATTATAGCTGTAGCAACAATACGTTGGCTCGACCGGGGAAGGGCCACGCTCTCACAGAACACCAGCGTAAAATAGCAGCTTAACACTGCTGTGTTTCGTATGGTGAGTGTAGAGAACCGGAGACCCTTTTTACTGGAAACGAGGCATTCCATCTTACTTTTAACTTCAAAATAATTGCGGTTGCCAACCCGTCTTCCAAGCGTATGAACTATCGCAAATACCCCCCTGTGAGGTAAATGGGGGAAGACTACGCTCTCACCAGCGTAAAATAGAAGCTCAATGCTGCTGATTTAAGTATGATGAGTGTATATTCTACGTGGTAGAGCCATGCTGCAGCTATATTATGGTTGTAGCACGAATGGGTCGGCTCGACCGGGGAAGGACCACGCTCTCACAGAAAACCAGCGTAAAATAGCAGCTTAACGCTCCTGTGTTTCGTATGGTGAGTGTATAGAACCGGAGATCCTTTTTACTGGCAAAGAGGCATTCTATCTTAGTCCTCACGGATGACAACGCACCTGCATCTTGAGTCTTTATTGAGGATAGATGTAGATGTTTATGGGTCACAGTAACCACTTACCATCAGGTGGACTGTGTGTTCGTTTGTCATCCAATCCTATAAATAAAAAAAAATAGAGAACTGGGTACCCTTTCTACTGGAAACGATGCATTACATCTTAGCCTCAGTGTTGACAACGCAACTGCATTTTGATTCTTAATCGAGGGTAGAAATACATGTCTATGGGGTACAGTATCCAGTTACCATCTGGTGGACTATGCGCTCGTTTGTCACCGTTATTCTATATATAAAAATATTGCTACCTGCATATCGTTCTACATTGTGCTTAAAAACACTAGGCTGATTCTGTTTAATATACTTTACTTAAAAAATTATATTTTAATTTACTTTACTTACTCCATGTTTTTGGTTATATCACATTCTACTTATATTTGAACGTATATTGTGACACTCAATGTCACTCGAAGCTTAATTAGTAAGAACAACCACAATTTCTCAGATACTCAAATTAAATAATAAATCGAAATAATTTATAAATTCGTGCAACACATTTTCTCAGATTTAAGTTCAATTTGGGTATATTATTAGTAAAGCAGAGTAAAATAACACTATATGCGTCCCACGGTTAGGCTCCGGTTTCCTCTCATTTATGAGGAAGGGAAAATAAGTGTCTACTGCGCTGTTTCAATGCATTTTGACAGCCTACAAATTGCCTTTGAAATATTTTTTTTAATTTCTCAGTCATGCAGGTTTCTTAGCGATATTTCCTTCATCGCCGAGCATGTGGTAAATCAGCACTTACAATTGCAATAAACAAATTCATTAGTGCAGGCGGGGATAGAACCCGGGTTGCTCGCGTTCTGTAAAATTCACCTACAGCGAGCCCTAGAGCTACCACGATTCTCTATAATATAAAAATTGATAGAAATTATACGCAACAAAAAACAAAGTGTGGCATTATTGCCAATACTCATTTGTTAAAAAATATCCACTGCTATCTAATAATAAATTAATAAATTGAGACAGTAATAGGTAGCTTCATTTAATTTATTTTAATCTACATAAATACTTTCTATCCTCCATTTAGCTTTTAAGTGATTGGCAGGAGTGGTCGCTAATAAATGAATGATCAATTGTTATATAGACATGACGCCCACTGTCTTTTGTGCTTCTGTTTCGTTTACATTTTAGTAAATTTAATATTATACGATATTACTTTTTTCAAACTTTATCAATTACACTAGATTAAATACAGGCACATTTTTGCAATAAAAAACTACGTTTTGTTACTTACCTATAAAGCACCGACGAGTTAGTTTTGCTTATATGATATACCTTACATCGTTGAGAATCTTTGCTGCTGTCACTAGACAACACAAATAAATTTGTCATAGGAAACGCGAGTAGGCGCTTAAGTGACAAGAAACAGGTACCTTCTTTCTATTCTGTTAGTTCGAGATTCATTCCATATTCAAAATTATGTGTCCATATGTTCGAAAATGGAATACGGAGTGGTTTGAAGCATCTTATGGAAGTGTAACTATTTACAGTTTTAAGCAATTTGTATAAATTTTTTAAATAAATAATTTACTATGTAATTTTTAAAATAAAAAAATACACGTTAACATTTACCACGCATTGTTAATAATATAAAAGAAGGATAACGCCCTTTTTCCTGGATACGAGAATTCCCTCTTAGTCCTCAGTGGTGACAATGCATCTGCAAATAGATGTCTAAGGGACACAGGATCCACTTACTATCAGGTGGACTGTGTGCTCGTTTGCCACCTTCATTCTGTATAAAAAAGTACTCTGTAGTTTTGTTTTGTATTTTATTTTTCATCATTACCATTTTTTCTTTTTTGTCATTAGTCCATAAAAGTCGACTTTTAGACACGTGCCTCTCTCATTGTAGAAAAGGTTTGCCTTAATTGTTAAGCTTAGTATCTGGACATGTGAGGGCCGTAATGGTGATGATGATGATGATGATGAATCTTCACGGTCTTTTTGAGAAGTAAAAAATTAAAGCTTCTAAGTAATCGCAATCACGGCTATTTCTGTCACTTAAGTTGATACTAGCAAACTCACTCATTTAATCCTATAGGGTTCGACATAGAATCTTGAAATTTATCAAGACACAGGGTCTCAAAGCACAAGTAAAGTAAAATACGTTATTTACGTTATACTTTAATTATCAGTTATATTATAATAATAAAATTACGATTAGAAACTAACATCTGCAGTTAAAATATTGACCGTAATCTGGACAGAGTAGGGGAAAACGTATTTTTAATCAACTTCAAAAAGGAGAAAGATATAATGATTTCTTATATTTACGCGAACACTACACATTGAATAAAACTACTTTTACGGATTTTATCCCGTTTAATTAGGTTATTTTATATTCCCGAAGTTTGTTGTGGTCACGGGGGCCTGAGGTGACTGACGTCCCGATGTCAAAGTTAACCCGGAGTAGCTTCAGCTTTTTAATTATTAACTTTGGTCCGATCTACGCAGAATGAACTAACTGTGTCTTGAAGTCTTGCAGTGGTATGCTTGGGTTTAGTTTTAATTTTATGAATTATAGGATCCCAAGCAGGTGGTAGTATCCAGCCTCCACCTGCTTGAGATCCTGTAATTCGGACCAAAATTAATAATTAAAAAGCTGAAGGTACTCCGGGTTAACTTTGACATCGGGACGTCAATCACCTCAGTGCCCCGTGACCACGGTTGCTGGAAAGCAACCGAAACGTCGGGAATATAAAATAACCTAATTAAACGCGATAAAATCCGTAAAAGTAGTTTTATTCAAGGAGAAGGATATATTCGACCGTATGTTTTTTGTGTGTTAATTCATAATTTTTTTCTAGGTGAACCAATTTGGATGATTTTTTTATCATTTAAAACCTGGTGCTTCTCGTGTGGTACCATATAAATTTGATCAAGGTCTCATCAGAAGTTTTTGAGTTATGCCTAATAATTTATGTTGAAGTCGGTTGTACAAAATGTTTAATTTTACCACTTATACACTTCGAAGTTAAGTTCGCCCCTTAATCCGACTTACCTTTTCAGTGCTTAAGTGCCTTACCAATAATTTATGAATGACAGTTAGTTAATAATTTTGATGAAAGTAGGAACTTGTACACTGCTAATATTTTTATTTACCTGAAACCCTCAGAAAGGGAGTCCTGCTCGCTCTTGCTCTTCTTTCGCAATGTATCTTTTTCAAACCCTCTTAGGAAGTTTTTTTTTTGTATAATACCGTGTTAGCTTAAAGGAATTTTGCCTACGCCAGCAATCTGAGTTTTAAATGAGATGTTTTTTTATAGAATAAGGGTAACAAATAAGCACACAGTCCATATGATGGTAAATGAATGCTGTGGCCTATAGACATCTACACTTACCCACGATTAAGATTCAAAATGCGGATACGTTGTCACCCTTAAGGACTAAGATGGAGTGTAACAGTAACAAAAGTATCCGGGTCTTACTATACAAAACACAGCAGAATTAAGTTGCTACTTTGCGCCAGTGTTCTTTGAGAGCGTAGTACCACCCCGGCCCAGGCGACCCATTCGCGCTACAACCATAGTACAAGCGTGGATCTACCACGTATAAAATGACTGATTAACTGTATAGAATGACACTTAATGTCGACACCAGTCAAGTTGTAATTTGCAATTTTATGTGTTAATTGGCCTGATACACGCGGTAAAGTTGTCGTCACGAATAAACCTCCACATATGATAAATTACATTCATATTTCGAGGACATGTCAAGTTTATCAAGTCCGTCAAGATCGTACTAGAGGTTTGTCTCCAACGGTGGGATAATTTTTCACTGTTTCACGACGAATATTACTTTTATTTACACAAGAAAATTATAAAAAATATAGCATGTGATTCTTAGAAGGAATATATATTTAATTTTATCATTAAATTTATAATTATTACAAGCCGAACGAATTAGTCTCGCTCGGAAACATAAAAATTGACCTATTTATTGCCTGAGCTCATCTGATAAGCCGAAAAATTCGAGTTCATTAACACGGAGATAACATATATTTCTCTCAAACTATTTTCATAGCCGCGGACATTTGTTTTTATTTCGATAAAGTAAACGACGTCATATATCACGGCGATCACGGGCACAATATTTTTCATTATAATCTGAGTCGGAATCGTCGGCAGAACGTCTCTTCCCCGTTCTAGAACGGGCGTGCCTGGACATTAATCAAAATTTTCGGCCTCACGATAAGGATTTACCGGAATTAAGTATTCTGTGGCTGTGTTTCTTGGATAACGTAATAAAATGATAAATGACGTATCCACTTGTTTCATATTACCATAGACATGATAAGTCCATTACGTTGTACAGGACATCATGTGTGGTGTGGATTATTCGTACTAGCGGTTTACATGTGACTGCGTACATTCCTGTACCTATTCTTCACTTCGGTTTTTATAAGAATGTTATTATTTATTTCAATAAGTAACAACTGCTTTTTTTCCAGTCAGTTTAATTTAGGATATATAGCTCTTCTCTACACTATTGTTGTTGACATTCCATACTAAATAGTTTGCTTGGTATTTCTTAATGCACACAGCAAAGGAGTGGAATAATTTGCCAGTGTCTGTCTTTTCGTCAAGGCAAGAGTGAATAGGTTGTAGTTACGCTAAGACAGTGCGATTTAACATATAGGGCTATATCACTACTTACCGTTAGGTGGAATCGTAATCAAGCACTGGCTTATTCTAAATAAAAAAATAATACATATGCCTTTTCAAGAATAGCAGGTATAGATTTCTTTTAAAATTTGCCAATACTCAATACACCGGGTTTCGGGATAATCAGCGCAAATCCTTAAAGGCTCCTATAAGCCTATGACCAACCGATACAAGTTTATAATAACATTAATGTATATGATCCAAAAGAACTCCTTTGTCGTATCTCCTCTAATTTAAGACACACCCCTCGTTGCCTCAGCTAAGATCGGAATCCTTAGCATCGACATATTGAATGACTTTCAGTTCCGCGGTTACTTTGAAGAGAAGGTAAAGTTGGCCTCTAAAAAATTTTGTTCTCATCTCTGGGCCGGGTCACCCCAGTGTCAGCTCCTTCCATTTGATCGCATGGAGCGAAGAGCGGTTCGACTCCTATCTACCACGAGGAGTGCTCAGAGATATTGTTCGGACTACTTGTAGTTACTCAATTTCACCATCGCACATCACGACATAACTCGTATTACTATCTGGACGATTGGCGGTCCACCACTGTGCATTTTGCAATAAGTTTTCTTTCTCGCACAACTTCCTTGTGGATTGACTTAGGGACTCTCAAGAAAAGGGCCTACTCCTTTTTAAAAGTCCGGCAACGCATCTGCAATTCCCCTGGTGTTGCAGTTGTTCATGGGCGGCGGTAGTCACTTAATTAGGTGAGCCGCATGCTCGTTGGTTCCCTTTTATATAAAAAAGGTGGCTCAGAATCATGCTTTGTGACATTCCTCGGGGGAGGCTTTTGTTTAGCAGTGGTTATGTGAAGGGCTGCAATGACGTTGATGAAGATGGTGCATGATATCCTAATTATTTAATTAGTAATGTTATTGTTTTGTCACGTATTAGTCTTTATACTGCTGTTTCCCTTTACTGATGAGATACGTGAGTGCTTCGTCGGTGGGGATAGAACCCGGGTCGCTCGCCTACTGCGAAAACTCGTATCTACAGCATAGCTTCTAAGCTACCACAGCTCACTGATTTAATTACAATAAATTTATAATAAATATATTGTTTAGGTGAGAAACGTTGCTCAAGCTGAGGTCTCGCCTGAAATTTCATACTACCCAACCGAAATTGTAAATAGCAGTTGTAGGTGCTCATTTACAACGTGCTCGTTAAAGGGAAACATCGTTCGGAAACCTTAATGTCTGTGAAGTTATTAATATCACGAGGACGTGAATTTCGACAACTATCACTGTAGGAACATAATGGATACTGGTTTTCCATGACGTTTATAAAAATTGGAGCAGACATGTGCCCAACACAAGGGTACAACACTCTAGTACAAGCCGTTTATATCGTAGCGTAGTACATGACTACGATTACTATTACCAAAAAGTACTTATACTCAAATTTTTTGAATGTAAATGAAAGCAAATCATTACTATCATATTTTTACGAAAGGAAAAAATATCTGTTATTTTTAGTTATTAAGTGCTTGAACACAGCATTTTTTAACAGTAGTAGAGCCACGCGGCAGCTTTTGCTGTCGCACGGATGGGCCGGCTCGCACCGGGGTGGTATCACAACCTCACAGAATACCAGCGTGAAGTAGATGTTTACCTCTGCGTTTCGCTTGGTGAGTGTAGGTGGCTGGAGGCCCTTTTTACTGGAAATGAGGCATTCCATCTTAGTCCTCACGGGTGACAACGCATCTGCATTTTGCACAGCACAGCACAGTTGCACAGCAACCAATTAAAATCAAGTGGACTGTGTGCTTGCTTGTCATCTTTATTCTATTAAAAAAATTGAAGGCAATATACAGTCAGTAAATAATATAAGAAAGTAATGTAAAGTAAAACCTGTATACGTAGTGGGACGTATGTACAGGCTTTAACTTTACTTTGGGCTGGGAACAGACCTCCTCTCACTTCTGAGAGGGTGTCTGCCGCGCTGCCCCAATGTGTGTTGGCGGACATCACATGTATTCGAAATATTTTTTTTATTTCTCAAACATGCAGGTTTCCTCACGATGTTTTCTTTCACCGCCCAGCACGTGGTAAATTAGCACTAAAAATTGCAATTTTTAATGCAATCCCCGCCGTCACCAGTGAAATTGTTTTCACTGGTGACGGCGGGGATCGAACCCGGGTTGCTCGCGTACTGTGAATCCATCTTTTTTTTTGACAAAACAAAAAGTTCTATTGGAATTAGTTCTTTCAAGGGTGGTCCGAACGTTTTTGTTCTAAAATACAATTCATTTTTTATTTAATTCGAAAAGCGGCTACAATTATACGGTAGCAGCTACCGGTTACGGCACATTCATGTAAACAGAAAGTCATTTCCTATTTTCAAGCTTGTTAAAAATATATACAAAAAAAATATCAAATCAATTATATTCCTATTACACGTTCTGAATTAATAGAATAATATTAGTAGCCTTTCCCATGTAACGAATAGTTGTGCTGATATATTTTTTGTAAGAGTTGCGGATAAACACACACATCAAAATTATAGTTTAGTCATGGTTTCATTTTTTTATTATAACTATTATAAAAAAAACAAGTGTGAGTAGAACTCGCGCTTCTATTGCTGTATTCCAGTCTGAAGAGATAGAAAGCCGGTTTAGTCGCAAACTGTGTGATATTCCATCTTATTCCTTGGTGGTGACGACCCATCTGTATCCTAATTTACCTGAAGTTAGATGCAGTTGTGCATGGACTGCGGTAGCCACTTACTTAGGTGAACTTTTCGCTTTTGTTTTACAAAAAAAAAAAAAACACTTAATTAAGCTTAGTTTATCCATCCTGGGATTTCAGTGTACTCCATGATTTTTGTCTTTTTTCAATACCCATACTAGCTACTTCGAGAAAAAATTGAATTGTTTTTTGTAGTTTGCATTCGTTAATGTTAATGTCCTATTTGTATTAATAAACACGATTTTCTAATTGACAACACAAATTATTACAAATCTTTTGAAATTCGTTATTGAACATTGTTTGAGTTTACTGAATCAAAGCCTTAATTTCCTGCGATGCTATGCGCTCAGGCGTTATGTTTTCAGATAATAATTATGAAAATAATGTAATTATGAGAGATATTTAGTATTAGATACTGATATAACTTGTATTTTGTGTTTACATGCAGATATAATTTTCCATTATGCCTTTTATGTATGACGAAAGCCGTAAGTTGATAAATATAATATTCATTTCCATACAATAGGTAGGTACGTATAACAACATAATTCGTTTTTTAGTGGACGCGCACAAATGTATCTAAAATCATGATGTTATGGATATGTGTATGTAAGTGCGAGTTCTTACGATAAGTTGAGCATGGTTTTGGCTAGGTTCTTACGTCTGACTACTGAAATTATTAAAATGTAGGTAAAGGACAAACTTACTTTTGCAGTAGAAAAAATGTTCTCCCATACATCGGTCTACATTACGGTCAATGCTTCAACTGCAAATATCATGGTATGAAATCGTCAAAAATATTTTTAACTATGTGTTTTAACTACAAATTAACGATACTTCGTTTTTCTTTTGTATACTTGTACTGTGAGAACTTGCTTCTTGCCAAATTTCATGATTTTAGGTCTACGGGGAGTAGTAGTACGGGATGTGACATAAAATAACCGTATCTTTTGATTGCGTTGACTTGGAAGCTTGAATTTTTTACACCTCCAAGGGACTTTATACCTCTACTCATTCCTGAGAATAAGTATCTTGACAGCCCAACGGACAGACAGACAACAAAGTAAGCCTATAAAGGTTCCGTTTTTTCATTTAATACCAATCTATAAAATGTTTAAAAAAAATTAAGAAAATTAAGGACAGTACCTACCGTTTATTAATCAATGTGTTTTATATAAAAAAATCATCTTATACGGATTGTTATAGCACTGAAGTACTATTTATTGCACGTATTGGCATTGACATTTACCGTTACTGCTCTTGTACTTAATTTTTTTCTTCTAACAAAAATAATGGTGTATACAAGCCGTACATCACAAATGCCATACATTAGCCCGTCTTGGATTATAAAGGTCTGGAATGAGAGGTCGTATACTCTTACGCGTTTTTGCTGTTTGCTTTCACGCAATAACCTGGCATTACGTGTTATCCGCGCGGCCTGTTCTTCGAACGAGCCACGACGTCACTCATTTATCGTATTATAAATTTAATGGGCGGAGCTATCGCCCGCGCCAACGAACTTCCCACTTCGCCATACGTACCGCAGAAACAAGACGGCTATATAAATAACAAATAAAGCGAACGAGATGGAATCCATTATTTTAAATTTTACTAGGATAGAAAAATAGGGGCCGATTGAAGGCTTCCCCATATTAATAAGCTATTAGATTACGTGATGTCGCACCGGCCCATTGGTAGGTCATAG
The DNA here is from genome assembly GCA_033319125.1 of Parnassius glacialis. Classification (NCBI taxonomy): domain Eukaryota; kingdom Metazoa; phylum Arthropoda; class Insecta; order Lepidoptera; family Papilionidae; genus Parnassius; species Parnassius glacialis. The sequence goes on along the minus strand of JAVANC010000009.1, from coordinate 27,210,576 downwards.
GGAATCCCAATAAACGCTGCCCCCACTTCCACGTCGATGGCTGTTCGAGAATCAAAGGAAGCCCCGCTTTGAGTGCTCACAAAACAAAACGGGCGCTCGAAAAAGACCCCGCTCTAATTCTCTTTACGATCTCCGATTTCAATTGCTCCTTCAGAAATTTGAATGTAGGGAGGGTCGAAGTTTTGTCACGTAGGGTCGCCGGTAAAGTCTATAGGAGCCCGCGTACACATAATGCGGGCTCGGGCCTCATAGGTACCCCATTAACGAGAGTGCCCAACAACCAAGGGCGATACCATATCTAAAGATCGGATTAACAAAAGTAAAGAAAAAAAAGCTGCTACAATACGACTAGTTTTATGAGCCGCTCTGTTATTAAACATTTTAAATAAATACGGTCTTTATTGCGTTTCTCTTTTATTATTTTTTATTCGAAAATAAGAAGGAAGACCTATGGAGCAACGTTAAATCCTTAACTATGAATACGCACACTAACGCTTTTTCAAACGGTTTTTTGTCGCATAAATGAATGCTCTTGATAAAATGGGGACATTTTAGTCGATTTTTTTTATATGGATCGTTTTTTACGTGACTATTATTGTGTAGTATTGTGCAAACATTTAACCCGAATAAGATCTTCAGAATGTCACCAAAGCGTCTACTGTTCTCTTTTTCACAGCAATGGGCCTTTTCTGTTAATTCAAAAAATAAACCCTTTGAGAACAAAGTAAAAAATCACTAAGCCTTTGTGAATGGTAGCGTGTGATAGATCTAATAAGCGATAAGACACATTTTTCATTTACTCGTAAAATATTTGAACATCCTAAATAAATCAAAAAGGTTTTAAAATCACAAAAAATTGTTACCGAGATGAAGTTCCCTTATAAATTTAACCTCTTCAGATTGAGTAATCATTCGCTCGATATTGAAGGAGTCAGCGCAGTGATCCATCATTACAGATTGCCTACCTTACAAATTCAACGTTCTACGCGAATGAGTATAAAAACGCGTTTTCAATCCCGAACCGAGGCAATTTTGGAGCAAGTGGAGCTGACACTACAAAGAAAGTGCTGAATCATTTATATTTTTTGAAATATCGACTAAAATTCACTGAGTATGTCCAAGAAAATAGAAAAAATAATACTATTTTAAAGCAGCTTAATTTCATACCACTCCACAAATAAAATCTCTTCTGTTGTTATATTGTGTTTTAAATGATAAGCATAGAATTATTACGCATAGAACGCAGTCTAGTACAAAACACGAGCGTTAAAATGATGCAAAGTCATTATGTTAGTGGGCGCGAGTCGAATGTGCCTACGATCGTCACACGCACACATACACGCCATTCAGTGATACCAGTTTCTGGCATTTGCAATCAAATTGTGCAAATCACAACTTTTTTAATTAATATTATTTTTATTTTATACTATTTAGTTTATCTGCCAAGAATGGCGTTTAAGTTAAAATAATAAAACAACAAGCTTTTTATTTTATACTATTTAGTTTATCTGTCAAGAATGGCGATTAAGACAAATCCAGCCTATAAAGGAGAGGCCTGTATCCAGCAGTAGTATTTTATGGGCTGGACAATAAGAATAATTTGTCAAAGATAAATTCCATTTTCATAATTTTGTCACTGTCACGGTCACTGACCATGGGTGCTGTAAAGCACCCGAAACGTTGGGAATCAATAAAAAAAAGTTAACTAAATTCGAAAAAATCCGTAAAAGTAGTTTTATTCAATGTATAGTGTTCACGTAAATATAAAAAATCAATATTATTCTTTATTTTCAATGAATTTTAAAACACTAAATAAAACTAAGTATATCGCGTTCATTTTTCACTTTTTAATCCCCGACATTTAAACAAACGTAAAACAATAAACACGACAAATTTTGTAAAATAAGTAAATATAAGAAATCATTAATTTCATATAATTTTTTACTAAAAGCCTACCACAGGCGGTTTGCCTGTTAGCATGTTACAAAAACAACGCGAGAGACAGCATACTCGTTCTTCCCAGTGACAAAAACATGACAACGAAATTTTCGAGGTTCGTTACACTAGACTCCGAAAATATCTGAAGTCCATCAATCCTCACTGAAGTTGCATTACCATTTCGCCATTTATCTTTCCAGGACAAAAATGATTCTTGTCAGTGTTATTTTTTATACAATTAGGGTGACAAACGAGCTCAGTCCACCTAGTGGTAAATGGGTGGTATGGTCCATAGACGTCGTCGTAGATTACGATTCAAAACGCAAATGCGTTCTCACCCCTGAGGACTAAAATGGAATGCCTCGTTTTCAGTAAAAGGGTTCCGGATCTCTTAACTCATCATACGAAACACAACAGCATGATTTTTTTTTTTTTATTATAGGAGAGGGGGCAAACGAGCATGCGGCTCACCTGATGGTAAGTGACTACCGCCGCCCATGAACAACTGCAACACCAGGGAGGGAATTGCAGATGCGTTGCCGGCCTTTTAAAAAGGAGTACGCTCTTTTCTTGAAGGTCCCTAAGTCGTATCGGTCCGGAAAAATCGCTGATGGTAATCGATTCCACAAGGAAGTCGTGCGAGGAAGAAAACATCTTCTAAATCGCACAGTGGTGGACCGCCAATCATCCAGATGGTGTGGATGGTATCGGGAGTTCTGCCGCGATGTGCGTTCGTGAAATTTGGCGGCTGGGATTAATCCGAACAATTCCTCAGAGCACTCCCCATGGTAGATGCGAAAGAAAATGCAAAGAGATGCAACATCTCTTCGCAGCGCCAATGAGTCGAGCCGATCGGAAAGGACTCGGTCGTCGACGATTCGAGACGCTCTGCGCTGGATGCGGTCAAGTGGAAGGAGCTGGCACTGGGGAGCCCCTGCCCAGAGATGGGAACAGTATTCCATGTGAGGCCGAACCTGCGCCTTGTAAAGTTGCAGGCGGTGTGCCGGCATGAAATACTGTCCCGCTCTGCTGAGCACGCCAAGCTTTTTAGAGGCCAATTTGGCCTTCTCTTCCAAGTGACCACGAAACTGCACGTCACTCGATATGTCGACGCCGAGGATTCCGATACTGGCTGAGGCATTAAGGAGAGTGCCTTGAAACTGAGGAGATACGACAAAGGGGTTCTTTTTAGCGGTAAACGCGCAAACTTGTGTCTTCTGAGGATTAAACTGGACTAGATTTAGTCGCCCCCAGTTCGAGACTTTGTCCAGCAAAGACTCGACTTCAGACACAAGTTTGTTCCGGTACTCGGAGACGTTTTCCCGAGAAATATTAGCACGACCGGTGTATAGAGCATCACCAGTGCTGTCATCCGCATAACAATGAATGTTACCAGTTAGCAACATATCATTGATATGCAGAAGAAACAGCGTTGGTGATAGCACACAGCCTTGTGGAACACCAGCGTTAATAGGCTTGTAGTCAGAACATGCACCGTCTACAACGACCTTGATGCTCCGATCTGCAAGGAAGCTGGTGATCCAATTGCACAATTTCTCGGGAAGCCCATAGGAAGGGAGCTTCGAAAGAAGCGCTTTGTGCTAAATCCGATCGAAGGCCTTCGCAATGTCCAGACTAACGGCCAACGCCTCCCCCTTGGACTCTACTGCCTCCGCCTATCTATGGGTCAGGTAGACCAGGAGATCACCAGCTGATCGACCCCGACGAAAACCGTATTGGCGGTCACTAATCAGCTGGTGATCCTCAAGGTACCGGATGAGCTGGCAGTTGATAATGGATTCCATTATTTTGGAGAACAAGGAGGTGATCGCGATAGGCCTATAGTTGGACGGGTCTGAGCGGTCGCCTTTTTTAGGGATCGGGTGGACAAAAGCTGTCTTCCATGAATTCGGGACTACGCCTTGGGAGTAGGAGTACCGGAAAAGACGCGTTAGGACCGGTGCCAACTCCGGAGCACACGTCCTCAGCACAATTGGGGGGATTCCGTCAGGCCCACTCGACTTCTGGATGTCCAGGGAGAGAAGTGCTTTGCGAACCGAGCGCTGTGAGAACAGCACATCCGGCATGGAGCACTCACACCGCGGGATGGTCGGCGGTGTTATCCCCCCGTCATCAAGAGTCGAGTTGGACGCAAAAAGGGAGCCTAAAAGGTCGGCTTTGTCTTTTGCATCATGGGCCAGTGAGTCGTCCTCCCTGTGCAGAGATGGTAGTGATGAAGCTGGTATTTTACGCTGGTATTATGTAAGAGTCCTTCCCCGGTCAAACATACCTATTACTAAAATCTTAATTGCTGTTGTAGGGCTCTACCTCGTATAAATTATTAAGAACTTTATATTATGTTCCTTCCTTATCAATCTTATGGATCTATTGCGGCCTTCCCATACACATACTCGCCAGTGATAATGAGGGCATTCACGACTTTTTCTGCCACCAGGGCGACGCCACTAGAAAGTGAGGTATAATATTTGACAGTTTCACAGTGGGGAAGTTAATTTGTTCGGAAAATGTAAAAGTTATTGTTTCTTTTTTACTATTAGCTATATTTTATATTATTAACATGAAAAATAAATAAACCACAGATATTCACAAAAGTAGAAAAATTAAAAAAAATTAAAAATGTGCAAAACAAGAGCAAATTACTGATGCATTGTTTTGTGTATTAATATAATACTCTAGAAACTGATAAACTTTTATTAAAAACAACTTCTCAATTAAATTACACTGTGTTACAAAAAAATCTTTACTTCAGTGTCAACTAGCGACATCTGGTGAGCAGAGAATTATTAGCCCTCATTGGGTAGTGATGTTGGAATTAGTAATTTTTTAACTGTCTACCGGACTACTATGCCACCTGATGGCAAGTGGTAATGCAACGGAATATGGCAAAACGCACTGACTCGCTTAACAAAAGCCTATTTGTTCTTGCCTAAAAGATACTCAGATTTTTATCTATGAAATATATATACTTCTGCACATGCAACAAACTTCTAGCAAAAAGGGCTTCAGATGCGTCGGAGTCTCAGTTAAATATATACAAGTGGTAGAGCCATGCTCCAGCTATATTAGTAGTATAGTTGTAGCACGAATGGGTCGGCTCGACCAGAGAAGGACCACGCTCTCACATAATACCAGTGTCAAATACCAGTTTAATACTGCTGTGTTTCGTATGGTGAGTTTAGAGAACCGGAGACCTTTTTACTGGAAACGAGGCATTCCATCTTGGTCATCACGGGTGACAACGCATCTGCATTTTGATTCGCAAACGAGGATAAATGTAGATGTCTATGGGTCACAGCAACCACTTACGAACAGGTGAACTGTGTGCTCGTTTGTCACTCGATCCTATAAAAAAGAAAACGACTCACATCCTGTAATTTTAATGAGTTATTTGTCATTTAACTTAACACTGGTTACAATTCTGTTTGTCTGTTGAAATAGGTAAGCTAGAACCTAGAATAAATCCTTACAATAATAGGAGGCCAAGCATTTTGTTGAAAGTTGAGAACATAAGTGGAACAGCGGTCCAATATTGTTTTAATTTAATTCCGTTAAAATAATCTACCGTTTCGTTATTTTTCTCGCCGAAAGTAATGGACATAATAATTCCTGTCTTTACTCATATATTTTCTGTCCCACAAGGAAAATATCGTAATTCGGTGTAATTTCCTTTTAAGATCGACTACTGTTGGCTGAGACGCAATGGGCTCTTCAAAGGCAAGCAGAACCGTTTTGTATCCGATTACACGTCCAAGAAGACCGGGTATACTGGTTGATTGTTTGCTGTAGCGTCTCGACTTGTTTACACACTCCCGACTAATGTTTTCCTCTTTAGTGGCCTGAGAATAGTCTCGATTTAACTTAGAACACTGCAGATATTATTATTTTCTTAAATTAAGGTAAGAAGCGAGATATTATCGCTAACCTAAAGATTTGAAAGTTGCAATATAATTTTTTTTTTCACCAAATCGCGGACGCTACAAACTTGGTTCGAATACCATCCGGCGGCAATAATTGCGCAAAAACACAAATTGTTGATTTTCAGACATAGTTGCGTTGTGGTTTTCCACTTAACCACTACATCCTAGCTTATCTCTGATTATATCCTATGTTTTTGAGTACACTTGGAACGCTAAAATATCTTCTACGCAGTTAAATATTTCCTTTCAGTCAGTTGCCGCCATGGAGTTCACCTAATGAGTTTTATTTGGAAGGTATTTGTGTGAGTTATTTAAATAACGTTATATTTATAGTAGTGTTGCTATAAATGTAACGTTATTTAAATAAAATCCACTCAATTAAATATTTTCTCCGTATTAGCGAGATTTTATAGAAAACCGATGATATAGGCGCCATAAACTTTGATATTCATATAGTGTCTGAATAACGCTAGAAGCTTCAAATTCGATCATGTATCCGTGCGTACAATTTTATAGACCAATATTCTCATTTTAATTTCTTGTTAAGGCAATTTAAGGTTGTTGTAAAGATTTATTATGAGACTTTAGTGAGTTATGCCAGCCGCGTAATCTTTACGTTTTCCATTATTTTAAGGGAATTTGTGTTTTACATCCCTATAACCATAAAGGTATATTTCTTTATTTAATGGAAATATTTCCAAGACGACAGTTTAATTTAAATGTAGGAAATACGTTAAGGAAAAAGATAAATCATATTATGCAGTAAGGTACAAGGAATTTCAATCTTTACCGAATGTTTAGGTTAGAAGTATTAAAATTTAGACAGCAGCTGTCGATTTCGCTACTAGATTGTGCAAAATTTAATCCTCGTTGCTCTGCCATATTGGATTTCTTGCTCGCTCGATTGAAAGTTTTTTTAGCTTGTCCCAGACTGTCGCCTAAGCTTCCTTTAAGATCTCGAATTACACTGTAGCCTCTTTGCAGTTCTGTAACCTTAGAGAGCCGACCGTGGGTGCCGTTTGTTCATATCAGTTTTCGCGATCTCTGTTTTTTGCGTGTGTATCAATACAAAGTAATTACTAGTAGGTGTTGCTATGGGCGGAACGAAGTCAAGTTTGTGGTCTTATTTAAAACAGTAACAGTGCTTGGAAATACCCGAAAATTTTAATAAACAAAATACTTAAAAGGCACACTTTTTACAAGTCAAGATTTTTAAAATATTCAACAATATTTCAAAGAATTTTGCAAGTCAAATGATTATTAGTAAATAATTATTTTTGATATAAATATTATTCATATATTTAAACACTAATTTCTAATCTGTGATTTCGAGTAATTCGAAGTGATTTTCTACTCTGTATATTACATTAATGGGACCGTAAATATTTTACTGACGAAATATATAAATTGTAGTATTAACTGTCCCACAAATGTAAGAGTCATGAGAAACTTCCCTTTGGCTATATTATCTGGCTTATTCGCTTCGCTATAAGGATAACACAAAGTAAATATAATTAAGATCAAATGTACGCCAAATTAACTTTTAGGCGACCGAAAAAAAAGCTAACAATTCATTGCAGCTGCAGTAGACAACTGACTCACTCAGAAACAATATTTGCTTTGCAATATTCAATAAAAGACTGTAAATACGGCAAGCAATTACTACACCGGTAACATATTTGTTTAGGACTGAGAAATTGAAGTGTTTTCGAGCGTGCCAAGACATTTCGTTCTTGGTATTTCTTCGAATACCGGCGCACTTACGCCTCGTATACCTACCGTATGAGTAAATAATACCCGTTGAGAGACATTACAAGAAATGGGTACAATTGTACGCTATAATGTGTTTGATTTATTTAGCGGCTTTCGTATAACCGATGTATATTACAGATAGTATTGTTAATGAATGAAATCAAAATTATAAATATTGTAAGACGACACATAAAATATATACAAAATTAAAAATATGACAATGTTCTCATAATTGTCATTGGCTGTTGATGCTCACTTGTTTGCATGACATTCTAAGGTCCAATAAAATTTTCAGATCCAATATAAAAATTAAAAATGTTCAGCATAAAGTTTATTACCGTATTTTTTGTGAGTAAATTGACTTATCTTCTATGTAAATTATCTTCTATATATGATTTAACTGACTTGCTCCAGTTTCATTAAAACTTTAAATAGAATTTGAATAAAACGGTATATCACTATAGATAGGGTTTAAACATGTATGTGTCAACACACAGAATATTGTCAGCCAATCGTGAACACTGGCACATCTTAGTGTAGGATAGTTACTGAACATACGTAATAAGATAGGTTATTCAGTTAAAACATTATACGTTCCTGCCTTTACCACATATGTTTCGCCATTGACGCTGCCGTCAAAAGTCATATCTTTCTGATATTATCCAAAGCGAGAAAAAACGAAATGGGAAATATTATGGTGAACGAATAAACGGAAAAATGAAGCTATGCGGAAAGAGTAGCATGGTTTGAAATTGTTTTTATAAAGTTCTCTCGGTTCGTATAGAAAATGTACAAAGAAAATTCACTAAAAACCTCATTTACATGGATATCGTACGAATTTAAAGTACGAACTTACAAACAAAAACTTACACATTTTCATATGTATAAGCTTGAAACCAGAAGAGCACATCTATCGTTAATGCTTATATATAAGACTTTGCACATTGCTATATATAGTCCAGACATTTTGGTCATAATAGACGTTTCCGTTCCTAGAACGCTTAGTCATGTATTACACATTTATATATACATTAGAACTATTTACGTTAAAGTTATAAAAAAAACACGTTTAGCTCAAACGCCTCTCTTCATTCTATAATATGTATGTAATAAAGTCATTGAAGAATTTACGAGTATCGTCATATATATATATACATACATATAACAAAAAAATTAAGATGTTATAAAGTAGTTTTAATTATAACTGTTCCATTTTCCATATCTTTCCACTTCGTTGCCATTTATAATAACTCCAAATGTTGTATCCATATTTAATGAGATATATATCAAACTATAACTAATAGTCATAGGTTACAAAGTAGGTATCTGTTGTTGGTGGTTCTGAAAAAAATGAAAAAAACTGCATTTCTTAAAAGCCTTGCCCACTTTCCAGGTCAGGCAGATGGATTTGTAAGCGTGAATACCGTGGTACTGGTGATGTTGTTCCCACCACCAGCACCGGCATTTTTGGATCATAGTGGTACCATAATTCAGTCTCTAGAACTCCAAGCGCCCTATCCAAGTCTAAGTCGTGCTTTGAACGGAGAGCGTGCAGCGGGATGTTGCGTGGGGTGACAAATCACATCCCCGCAGTACACTGGCCACTCAGCCTCTTAAAACAAATATAAAATTTTATGATCTGGTAAAAAGTATAAATGTTCTTTAGTATCTATTTATAGAGTAAGGGTGACAAGCGAGCACACAGTCCAAATGATAATAAGTGGATGTTGTAACCCATAGACACCTACTATTTCTATCCTCGATTCAGAATCAAAATGTGGACGCGTTGTCAATACTAGACTTGATGAGAGGACTATGATGGAATGCCTCGTTGTCTACACTCACTTAATGAAACATAGGAGCATTATTCTGTTGTTTCACGCTGGTAATCTGTGAGAGCGTGATCCTACCGTGGTCGAGCTGACCCAATCATACCGCATCCTTTTATAGCTGCAGCGCGGCTTTGCCACGTAAAAATTATTAGGTAATTTATATTTTTTGTGAGTATACATTAACGACACCCTACTAGCTAATTTTAATACCTGCAGCATCTTCTATAAATATATTTATTTGTTATTGTTCCGATCGATCATTCTCTCATCATTTATTGAATGTTATACGTTCATTAATTAATTACAGCTCATCACAAGTTCACTGCCATAGTAGCCACGGTTAGCAGGTGTATTGTCAACAGCAGGTTCTTATTAATATTGTATTGACTTGTTATGATGACGGTGCTGCTGCTTGCATCTTCTGTCGTAGTTTCGCTAATTTGTCTATTACAGCATTCTTATCATTAAAAAAAACTTCAAAATCAACTTGAAATGCCGTTGCAAATGTTCTTAGGCGATTGTGATAAAAGAAATCAAAAACCGGAATATCAGATGAACCGTACTTACGTTTGCCTCTTAAGTAATAAGTTTTTTTCTTATCCGTAGAAAAAAAAAATAATATTAAACAAAAATAGGCAATTTTGTTAAAATATATGTGCTCAATCCACTCAATTTATTATTTTCTATCTGTCTTTAGCTCTTCGAGGTGTACAATAAGGAAAGGTAGGTATGAGAAAAAAAATAGCAGCCTATTTTGCCTTAAAATATATTACAATACCGAGCGAAGATACTTTTAATGCAGATATGGCAAACTGCAAATAATAAGAAGGAAGGGAAAACGGAGAAAAAACATGAAACTTTCTTTATTCGATCTCGGGGCGTTGGCGTGCAATCCTCTTCGGCAACTTTCTTTAATATAACTACGTATGACTTTTTTATTATTAATCATAATATAGAATAACATTGTAAATGTTAGAGGAAGTACAAAGCTTAATTTATCATAGTAGCTTAAGTAATTTATAATATTAAAAAATATATACTGAATATAAATAATATTATATATATTCGGTATACATTTTCAGTTTGTTGTTTTAAGTAATATAACAAAGATGAAAAACACACCACGTCCTTGATAATGTAAAGGAGAATTAAAGCCAATTATAAGACGTGCTTCCAGCCTGGTCTTAGGATAACGCTCATTTCAAAGTAATTTCGTGGGTTTTCATTTTCGCCTCGGGAAAATCAAGTTTACGCCTCTTCATCCAACAATTCGCATCTGTACCGAATAGCTCTTACAGCTCGATAGTACCGAAACGGGCGAGACAACAGATTGAAGTCCCTCAATTTTGTGACGAAACGTCGAAACTACCCAGAAAATATCGCTGACATTGGCACGAGAATTTATACCTTAAAGGTTGTGCGTTGAGTTTGAATTTTTATTGTGCCTATAGCCCATAAGGAAAGTAGACAAATGCAATCTCTGAGCACTCTGATACGAGTAAAAGGTACTCGCCAGATGTTGTGGTTTACAAATTTCGTTGTTACTAAAAGCTTCGTTTGGAATTAAGGGCTATTCGCAAATTTTAGCTATAAATGTTGTTTTAACTCCTACGATTGGTTTAGTACAAATTAATTTAAGTTTTTATTAAAGATCTAACTTTATGCCTCTTTCAGGTTCGCAGATTATATGCATTATAAACACATGAGTAAAAAAACCGTACCGTACGGTTTCTTTACTCATGTGCTATAACTAAATATACCGTGTAATAAGGCTGTGATCGAAATGTCCATCCTAATACACTATTTCACATGTATGTATAATGCGAAATGTTGTGTTCCACTTCTCATTTCAAATGAAATTTTGTGTTATGGTGCAATCAAGTCGAAGGTACGCCAGAATGAAATATTCAAAATATAAATCAAATGCACAAAAAAAATAAAAAAATGTTTTTTTTAATTAATCCGGTTTAAATTAGAGCCAACAACTCGCGGCGTAACAATACTTCGACCACTGAACCAAGTTTAAGTCAATAAATTAATATTACTGAAGTGAAAATTTCTTTAGGCACGTTGAACACTTTTGGGATGGGGAAAAAACACTGAACTCACGTGACCGTCATGCTCAGATACTCGTACATATACAGATGCGTATTTATATTTTTTTTATATTATATAGATAATAGTCGTGCTTTATCATGTAAAACAGCGCAATAAATGAAAATTTTATTACTCTATTAATTGAGTCGTGATAGCTTGGGGCCTATGAGCTCCCTGTAAATTTCACAAAATGCGAGCAAACTGGGTTTTTAAAACTAAAAACCTTTTTTCCACATCGGTTGTCGGTTCTTCGAGCTATATGGCCGGCCCATTGCCACTTAAGCTTACTAATCCGTTGGGCTATGTCGGTCACTCTGGTTCTACTGCGGATATCCTCGTTTTTAAGTTTATCCTGCAGGGAAACGCCGAGCATAGCCCTCTTCATAGCACGCTGAGGGAACCTTGAGCTTCCTCATACGGTCAGCAATGAAGAACCACGTCTCAGTTCCATAAGTCATCACTGGCAACTCGCACCAGTTGTACAGTCTCGTTTTCAAGTTTTGAGGTATACCTGACGAGAAGATGTGTCGTAATTTACCGAACGCTGTCCAACCGAGTTGAATCCGTGGATTGACTTCTTGGTCAATGTTGGATTTATCTAGTCGGACTATTTAAATCAGGTAAACATATTCGTCAACAAATTTGAGCTTAGTGCTCTCAACAACTACCGGCATAGGTGTGACATGGACGTTTACATCTTTGTTTTGTCCATATTCATCTTAAAACCTATCCGTTGGAAGGCACTTTTGAGGTCATTGAGCATAGTGCTTAGGTCCTCCAGCGATTCTGCCATAAGGACTATATCGTCAGCAAATTGAAGGTGAGTGATTGATGTCTGTAATTAATGACTCGCCATTGATGTTAATAGCGTATCATTTCCAGGCCAGTGGCTTGATAACGTCTTCTATTGCAGCGGTGAAGAGTTTCGGGGATATAACGTCACCCTGTCTTACACCTCTCTGCAGTTTGATAGGTTTTGTACTATGGTTCTGTACTCGGATATCCATCAAAGCCCTAGTGTACATATACTTCAGCACTTCGATAAACTGACAGTCAACTTGGCACCGCTCATGGTACTGCAGCACCGCCCAAATTTCGACGGAATCAAAGGCTTTCTCATAGTCCACATACGCAAGACATAGTGGTAAATTGTACAATTTGCCGAAGGATATATCTATGGTGCTAAAGCCTATTCGGAAACCGGCTTGTTCGGATGTCGACGACATCCGAATATCATGTCGACATCATGTCGTCGAGTCTGCCTGCGAGGCGATTCGTAATGACTCTCTAAAACAGCACGTAGACGCGGCTGGGAAGGGAAATCGGTATGTAGTTCTTCAAGAGATCATTGTCGACTTTCTTAAATTCTTGAAAAATAAGACTACTTACCGCATTTCTACTGCACGCATACAGAGTGGTGCCACCATAGAAGACGGAATTGAAGAGTTTCTGAAGGGCCTCAAGTAGGTTTCCACCCGCTTTCAGAAACTCCGCTGAAATTTCATCCTTGCCCTGGGAATTGCCGTTTTTAAGGCACTGGAGAGCTATAATAATCTCGCTCAGACTGAATTCCGGGACATTATCAGAATAGTGTTGGATAAGACTTGCTCTTGGATTACTTTTTACTTTTACTCACACTTGCTTGTAGCTCCAACGATGACGTGTACAGCTGCTCATAGAACCTCTCAATCTTATTTAAATCTCAGATATCCCGGAAAAGATGCTGCTACATTCGGTCTTCAGCTTTGACAGTTGGCTCTTTCTGACAGACAGATCTCTGGCAAAGACTTTGGAGCCCTGGTTCCGCTAGATCTTTTCTGCAATACGAGCAGTATTAAAGTTGTGTAAGTCCCGCCACATGCATTTGGAGATCTGTCTGTTCAGTTGCTAGTATGCTGTCAAATCTACTAAAGACTGCAGCTTCATTTCCCGTCTAACAACCATGAAATTAATAGTGTGATTGGAGAGTTTTTGTGTTCTTCTACGTCGGGTCTTGCAAAACTTAGCGCCGACCACATGAACAGTTTCCCCGAGTTTGTCATTCATATCTTTCACTGCATTGCAATCTTCTAGGCACTGAAAATGCTTTTGTAAATCGAGGTGGAAGGTTTCGTGACTTTGGATTAGAGCACGAGGGGGACAGAACGTTGAATTCATTAAATGACACCTCTCCAATTTGACGTTTAGGTTCAGTGTGCCTCTAACCATTCGGTAATCGCTGCCAGTTTTCACCCTCGCGATCACTGAGATCACTGAACTGTTGCCGTCTAGTCGTCATAATGAAGTCAATCTCATTTTCTGTCAAGCCGTTGGGGCTCAACCAGGTCCACTTCTTCCTATGGGGTTGCTTCTGGAAGAAAGAGTTCATCATAAAGAGTCTCTCTTCCTTCATGAAGTCAGCCAGCTGCTGGCCCCTTGGGTTCCGTTGCCCTATTCCCAATTTCCCTACCCTCAGCTCGCCGTTCTCTCTTGTGGCTAGTTTTGCGTTGAAGTATCCCATTAACACAGTATAGTGGGTTTTGGAGGAATGCATGGCTTTAGAGATATTGAAGAATTTTGATACATTTCCTCTACCTCCTTATCGGGATGTGCCAAGGTTGGTGCGTAAACCTGTATGACCTTCAATAAATAACGTTTGATGATTCTGAGTACGCCACCCTCGTCGATACACTCACAATTTTTACTACGTTGTTAACAAGAGACTTGTGGACGAATAATCCGACACCTCCTTAGGACAGATGGTCGCCCTCCCGGTGATAGAACAAGTTGCCGGATTCGAGGATTACCTTGTTACCTCCCCCTCTCTTCGGACCTCAGATAATCCTATAACATCCCAGTGGAACTTGTCTATCTTTTCTTTCAGCTCCCAGATCTTCTTGTCAGTCCTCAGGTTGTGTACGTTGTATGTTGTCAGGTCTGTTTTGCTAGGTGCTGTGGCCCATAGACATACACATATATAGTCGTACAAAAATCTAAACGCAGATCTGATCACCCTAAAAAAGACAAGATGCCTTGTTATCCCTGAATTTTTCCTCAAGATTTTGTTATACATCACAAACAGCAGGATTATGATACTACGAGTATATCTGGAACATTCTGTGGCTTGTAAAAAATATTGGTATACCTCATCGTTCATTTGAGCAGACTATGCAAATCCTCTTTTTTAATCGACTTCAAAAAGTGTCCCTCTTTTTAACAATTTGACGGTATATTTTTGTATGTATATTACGCGGTATCATCGTTAATTATGAACCTATTTTGATAATATTTTTTTTATTAATTAGTTAAGATTTTAGGAGAGGCCCCATTCAAATTTGGGAATAAGTTTTTAATAGAACTGTTTAGACGAAATTAAGATTTTGATAGTCCAATCGAAAGAGTAAATTTTCTTTATTTATTACTTTTAATAAAATCGGTTCTAAGATATATTTTACAGAAGAAAGACTCGACTTTAGACTTTAGACTGTGATATTATTATATTCTGTTTATTTGATTGAAATATTTTGATTTTTTGAATATGTCAGTAAGATCCAAAACCCTAACCCATAGATGTTGTGTAAGACCCATAGGTGTCGCAAAAGTTAAGTAATTTTAAGGAAAATGTTAAAATTTTAATAGTATCCGATAGATCGCAGAACAACTAGGTACATAAAAAAAAGCCCAAAGCAGGTTGATCTGTGGTAGGAAACACTAAAATGGTGAGGCCTTGTGGTAGCTGCTAGCATTTATACACCTTACGCAAAATGGGAATTAAAAATCTGATCCTTTTAAATAGGGTGAGGCTTACGTCTAGAATTCGTAACAAGTTGATAATATTATTGTAGTAATATTTTGGGCTAAGCTGTTACATTTATAAGAGAAAATTTAAATTAAGATGTAATAAAGAATGTACAAAAAATCCTATAATATATGATAAATGTGTTATCATAACTTTATTTTATATTCATTTCATGTCTTCACTGGATGCCGTATATGGAAAACAGGTTAGTTAAATAAATTTCTTTAATGGTTTTCCTGTTTCGTTACTTTAAATAAATTAAATACATGTATTTTTACATGTAATTATATATGTATATATATATATATATATATAAGTTTCCGGTTTCTAATATATACGCAAATACTACAAATTTAATAAAAACTACTTTCACGAATTTTATCGCGTTTAATTCATAGTCTATGGTTTAATTTAATTTTTTCCCTCCGAAACGTCGGGAATTAAAAATAAGTAAACTGAATGCGATAAAATCCGTAAACAGTTTTATTCAAATACGTTTTTTATTAAAAACTGAAGTGTCAAACGAACTCACAGTTCACGTGATGGTAAGTGACTAACCAACTCCAAATAAAGAAGACAACAGATGCATTGTCACTTCTGAGGACTAAGATAGAATGAGATATTACAGTAATTATACTGGCTCTTTATTTGTTTTTTACAGAATAAGTGTGACAAACAAACATACGTCCACCTGATGGTAAGTGAATGTTAGACATCTACATCTATACTTGATTAAGAATCAAAACGCAAACACTTTAATATTCCAAAAAAGCTAGAAAAACAATTATTACTCTTTTAGTAATTTATAACTGGTTTTAACGAATACATGAATTGATTATGTTTTACGCTTTCGTATTTCCGATGCTTTCAATAAGCAAATTATTTAAAAATGCATCCATGGTCCTTTTGTGGTGGAAACAAATGCATTGTGAAGCAACAATACCGGAGAACCCAGGTACCCAACCCACCAATTACAGCATATTGTCAAAAAAACTATCTCGGAGACACTTTTGAACATGTCATTCACAATTACTCACTACCGTTTTAAAATTACTAGAGCGAAATTTCCACTAAATCTAAACTGCGCCTTACCGCTTTGAAAATAGGACACGCAGAAAAGAGATCAAATGTTTTGTCATACATACTTTTATAAACTATTGTGAACCGATCCTTTTGGCCTGTCGCATATCCTCTCTATTGTAATTTTTTTCTACAATAGCCTCGCATCTATTGCGTTTTGAGTTCGCTTTTTAGCAAAGAGTTCACAGGGATACACCTGCTTTTATTTTTATCCTGGGTATCAGAAAGAACAAATCAACGTACCTATCCATAACGTACGTATCCATGTAAATTTATGTAATTAAAACCTTTTTTCTTATACCCCATAGTTATTTCCCGATCATTATCAATGCCAAATTTTATATTATTTTTTCTTACATATTACAACCACGGGTCGTCTAATATATTCAAGGATAGCTAAGGCTGCTACTAAGTCATACTTGTATACTTGTAAACCGGTGCAGCTTGTGGGGGGTGATCTCCTCGGGTTCGCTATACACTGATATACTCAAAATTTTTAGACTACTTTAATTAAGTGCAATATAGAAAACAATAATTTTAAAGAAAAAGAAATAATATGAACGGACGGTAACTGTACCGATTTTTCCGATATTGTTTTACATTCTTTGTGTACTATGCTATTGTAATATTAATTTATAAAAAATGAAAAAATTAAAGAGTATATCAGCGGCTTTTTTCTATCGTTTCATTAACAATCAGAGGAATTTCATTTCGAAACGGCAGTAGATTTGAAACAAAAATGACCTTTGACAATTGATTGCTTTATTGGGGAATATTTGCCAAGGTGGCATTTAGCATGCGAGTTGGCGATCGTAGGTTATTGTTATCTTCATTGGGTCAACAGGAAGATACTGCTGCCCGTCTATTATTTCAGTTTTCCTCTGTCACCTCATATCATATGACACATATGGGGCATATGATATGATATAGGATAGTTGATTCTCATACTTAAAATAAAACTATGAAATTTAGCACTTATATTAAACGCTTCATAAATAAAAAATGGCCATAAAGCTCGAAGACGAAAGGTTGGAAAGGAGAAGAAAGGTTCTCGAGTTGCAGCCACGTACCGGTTGGTGAATTGTAGGGTGCCCCCCCCCCCCCGCCCCCCCACTAGATGAAGTGACATTGACAATATGTTGAGAAATGCAGGAAGTCGATGGATGCAGGTGGCTCAGGACCGTATTTTGTAACATTACTTAGGGAGGCCTATGTTCAGCAATAGACTTGCGAAGGGCTATAACGACGAAATAAAAATAAATATTTTTTAATTTATACACCGAATACTAACCTTACCTTATTTTATTCGAGGTACTTTTGATTAGATTTTACGACGAGGTTTTGTTCTAAAGTAAAAATACTTTTGTTTCAATTTCAAAATCATTTTTTTTAAAGTCGAAAGCATAAATCAATGTGAAATATTATTATTATTTTTATTGTTTCCATGATACACGCATTATAATGGTAACGCTTGTCAAATACAACTTTTGGTGAACGGAAAAGTTCTACATTAGCGTCTTATACGCTTTATTATACGATAATGATAAACATTATCATATTATACCACACTAAAGATTACTTGGCTTGATTTTAGAGTGGTCTATATCCATTCATGAATTAAGATAAGCTATTTATGAAGGTAAATGCTCTCTTAAAATTAAAATGATAAAGTTCTAGAAAATTGCCAATTTGTATTCAAACAGATAATTCTTTTGAGCAAGGTGGCTAACTTACAATTCTTAATATCGTTCACACATTGTTATTACAGTGAAATTAGCATTTATTATAATTTCGTTCGCTCTGTATCTTCTTCCGAATTATACTCTCTTAAACTTTACTAAAATATGCAAATTATAACACTGTGAAATACAACGTCGGTATAATTTTTTGAAATGCTGGGCTTAGAGTGAAATTGTACTCTATTGTTACTCATCGGGTAAAATTCTACGAAATCGAGATAGAGCTTTTTGTTTTGTTTATTTTCCAATTTTTCTGGGTAGAAAAATAAAAAAAAATTATCTCGCGATTTGATTGTTTAGATTCTTCAAATACTAATTGATACATGATAATAAAATAAAATAAAATTTTGTGTTTTCTACGAAATGCAACAGGACAGTCTTCTATTCCTTTAACTTTCATTGCAATGGACGGCTCATTTACTAGTCTACTTTAAAGCAAAATACTTATTAACATAGAATATGACATATATAGGACATTTTTATTTTTAAATATTCATTAAGTAAGGATTAATGTAATGTTTAACAGAACGAATCAGTATACTAATTTACTCGTACGAGTAAATAGAATAAAACTACTACCACACCGTTCCGAATCTTATTTCATCGTATGTCCTTCTCAATGTCTATATCGGAAGCCCGATCATTTTAACCGTCGTATTTATTTCAACACAATGGCCGCTACCACCTCAGTTCACATGTCGGACCCCTCAGTAATTAAAAAAAGACTGACGAATAAGACCGGCGATTTTTATCGCTCGCCGAATCGTATATCCAAAGATATCACGTAGGCGTTCTCCGTATCGTTTCCTTGTCTCACATGCTGTATGATAGATTAACTATCTCTATCTGTCGTATTTTCTACCGTTTCCCTTTATTCATTAAATCAGCTCGTAATTGTTTATAATTATAATTCATTTAAATTTGGAAAAAGCCGCTGCCGCGTCTTCGTTTTGGTACTGTAATGGGTCTGTGAGAATTTGATACTTTATCTCTTTGATACAAGTTTACGTTAGAGTAGCCTTTTGCTGCTTAAGCTTAAGCATACATACGTAATACAACCTTATGCAAGCGGTTATAAAACCTACAAAGTTCTTTATGAGATGTACAAATCCATTCATGTTCAACAGCGGTTAGATGTCGTAAATCGAAATCAAGAACTCGACGGTGACAGTGTTTTTGTTTGAACGTTACTGGTTTCGTGACGATAGTACTTTATACGGTCTTAATTATTGTTATGGCTGTCTGGAGATAAAAGTTGTGATGGCGTGATAATTATCATAATTGTTGTTCGTTTCTAAGAAAACCAAGATTTTTTGAGCTTATGGTAGATTTCGTGAAGCCCGTTTTGTGATAAATTGCTATCACTCTAAAATTGTACGTTTATAAATTCTTTGTAATCCATTATGAATATTTGTATTTTGTCTAACGAACTTTTATGTTTAATATTGTAAATTATTAATTTATTTGTTTCTTATATTTATTACAGCTTCGTTTACACAATAGCATTATAACTGTATGTTGTCAATTCTTAGAAGAGATAATATTAAGAAAAAAGTGAGGTCAAATAGTCTTATTTCATTAGCGTGTTAATTAAAAGTTTTGACTAGCTAACTACTAGTTGAATATGAGCAGTTATACTAAAAATATATATAACTGAAAACCGTTGGTCGATTAAATAAACAAATTTTAACATCTTTGAATTACTTTTAATTAAAGTTTTAAACTAAAATTGAGTCTTAAAATTCAATTTACGTGTAAACGGAATGTGACACATTCAAAATACGCTTATCAGCTACTTTACAAAATTTATATACATATTTGAATTTAACGTGAATAAAAGTATGAGAGTACTGGGTACTGATTGCACACCATAAAATAAAACGAACAATTCATTGAATAGTATTTTTATTCTTTTTAATTTTGCTGTGTATTTGTGATAATAATGGAGTGAAAACCATCTGCCAAATTAGTGCATTAATCCAGGCGCGCTTTGCTTATTTTTTAATCATCATTCATCATTCATTACAGAATATCAAAAGGCCACTACCAAACATATGCCTCATAGGGGTCCTCCTCTCCTCCTTTTGCCATAGTTGCCACGCTTGGCAGGCAAGTTGGCAACCAACGTTTTCATTTTTATTTTCGATTATTATCAAGAGGATGCTGCTGCCTATCTTCAGTCCCTTTGACGCCTTATTATAATCACGGAATGATCTGGGGTAGTAGATATTCTAACGCCGCCACTACGATTACACATATAATAATATATTACGTTAACTTAATCCTAACGGTGTAATTTTATTACATTACTACATAGATATATATGCTAAATCTATGCATTACTATAATAAAATAACACGAATCTCTTTACTGTTTATTACTTTATATAGTTTTGTTTTACTCGCATAAGGACAATTTATTTTTTTCCGACTTCCAAAAAGGAGACGGTACTTAATTCGACTGTATGTTTTTTTTATGTGTGTTACCTCATAACTTTTTATGGGGTGAACCGATTTCGACGATTCTTTTTTTATTTGAAAGCTGACACTTCACATGTGGTGCCATATAAATTTGATTAATTTCTGGCCAATAGTTTTTAAGTCATTCACAATAATTTATATTGAAGTCGATTGTACAAATTTTTTAATTTTAAATTATTGTATTAACTTCATGTAGTTAGTAGACGGGTCATCTATCCCTCCCTTGACGCTTCAAAATTTATGACAGAATTTTTATGCAGTATGATGACATTTTATTGGCCAGTTAGTTTATACAACGATGCGTAGTCCTCCGTTAATAATCAGTTAAATTTTCCATATCTTGATATTTATGTACGTGATACGATCAGATTTTTATGTAGTGCCAAGATACGGCGAAACGTATTCCAAATTATCGCCAAATTCTTAATACACACAATCCATCCATCCATTCATTACAGCCTATAAAAGCCTACTGCTGAACATAGGTCTCTCCCATAGTCTGCCTCATTGAGAGTATTCTGCCATAGTTGCCACGCTTGGCAGGCGGGTTGGCAATAGCAGTTTTTATTATTTTGATTGGTTATCAGGAATATGCTGCTGCCCATCTTCTGTTTTAGTAACCCTCTGTCGCCTCTTATGACACCCTGGGGCCGTTCCGGGTGGTGGATATTCTTACATCGCCACTACATGGCTACATCAAAATATTTAGTAGCATGTATCAGCTTCGACTAGATCCGAATAATTCACTGGAAAAATATGCAGATTACTATGCTTTGCGATATATTGTGCGAAATACAAAGCTTCTCCAAATCCGCGACGGGTTATATTGGTGAATTATTGCGCAAGTCTTCTATAGATAATATTTTCAGTCGGGATAACTTGAACTTTGTATTTGATACTGTTTATCGTCTTTCAGATTTTCTTACCTTTTAATGGCTAAAACTTTTAATAGCTTAAACTATCTTACCCAAGTCGACTCTCACACTCTGCACTACCATAAGATTATTTAATAATTGCATACATAATTCTTAGGTTGACGGCTCCGTGGCGCAGTGGCTTAGCAATGAGTTGCTACGCTGGGGTCCGCGGCTTAGAATCCCGCACGGATTAAGTATTTGTATGTTTCTCCTCGTGCAATTTATGTTTGTAAACTGCCTCCACGACACAGGAGAAACTCCTAGTGTGGGGGTAACGTTTTTTAAAATAAAATAATATGTACATACATACTTCTAAATGCACCCAAACGCGCATAGAAATAGAAACTTTACATAACGCACCTTTTATTTTCCAATTTCATACAAATAATAAAATTCAAGCAGGTTCATAAAGTTCACAAGTATATTATTAGTATAAGTAATGTATTATGATATCAACCGTGATAAGAAAATTGTGTAAGAAAATAATATGCAAATCACAACGAAAGTAAACAAAGTTATACGAGGACCTATGATCATATGAATATTTATTGACTAATAACACATCATGTTCAAGCTCGGCAGAGCAAAGATCCCTCCTAAAGGGCATATACTAAATAGATCCTATAACATATCCACCTAATAACATGCGAACTCATTAATATGCATAACGCTAGAATAGCGGTTGTAAGCTCACCATCGATGAAGGAGAGTAATTTAAGATAGAAACTTCATAACTAATTCAAAGTCTCAGATCGAATATGGTTTATTACACCGACATTTCGGTTTAGGCGATCGGACATTAATTTATTCAATGTTTAGCTGTCGATGCTGTGTAGTTTATTAAGCTTAAAATAACTGATTATAATGAACTTTATTCGAAACTTAAGTTATAACTTAAACACAAACAATTTTTGACGTTAATGTAATTTAAATTATGCTAAGTATACAGAGCTTAAATTTAGTCTACAAATAAGAATAAATCAAAATATACAAATATAACTACAGAATGGGTTATTAATATACACCGTATGGTGACGACGTGAGAGAAACTATTACCCTATTTCTTCACCTAGGTCTTTTAGGAGAAGACTACGGAAAAAGCCAGAAAGAACTTAGCACTTGTTCATCTATCTCCTTCTTTTTCTTTTTTATCAGTCTCTATAAGTCAAACTGGATGGTTAAACTGGGCCTCTCATGTTGTTGGTTGTCTCATGTTAGTAGGCGAATTTGCAGATCGCATTGAGAGACGGCTCTCACGATTATCGCTGTCATAGTCGGTTATTATCGCCATCTATCGGAAGCGAGGAGATTTTTCTGGTCTTTTTCATGGTCGCATTTTATAACACCTATGGAACGATGGAGTGATGGACTCTTGAACTTAGTAACACTGTATGATGACAACGTAGTCATCACACAGTGTTACTTTCTACTAGCTCTTCATATTTTAAGTTGGAAAATATTATTTAGTTCACTTGTTAGCGGAATTAGGTACGAGGAAGAAGCTCCCGGACCGACTCCTAATAAATAGTAATAATGTACATTCTTTGCTCTTAGGAACAAAATGAGCCATTTTGTGATATAAATGATTTTAATAAAATAACAAATAATATAAAGCAATATAAACTAAAATAAATCTATACAAATAAATAAAATTGAAGTGTCCGTTTGTAATGTCAAAATTACAGCTATTTACTAAACGCATATGAAAGTATATACGGTACTAATAACAAAAATACGATTTTTGAAGTTTTTGTCTGTCTGTCTGTTTGTTCCGGCTAATCTCCGAAACGGCTGGACCGATTTTGACGGGATTTTCACTGGCAGATAGCTAATATCACTTAGGCTACCTATATTTCAGAAAAATAATTAGGGTTCCGCGCAAACAATTAAAACCCCAAAAAACACGCGGGCGAAGTCGCGGGGAACAGCTAGTTTTATATAAAATATAACGTTTATATAACTTAGAAACATTTTTTTATTTTTTCCAGCACTATAATAAAGTAATTCTATTTTTAAATTATATTTACCCTTGAAGTGGTAGAAAAATGCCGCAGCTACGAAACAGGGAAAAAGTAGTTCTATTACAGAATATCAGCGTAAAATAGTAGTATGATGATGTGTTCCGTACAGCAAATGTAGAAAGCTAGAGAAGTTTTGCATTATATTTTACTCTTCTGGGGTGGCAACACATCTGCATGGGTAACGTGGTATAAACGAAAATGAACTGATGAAGCCTGTCAAAATAAAAACATGCTATGCGAATTATCGGATATAAACCATATGGCGTCAAAATAATCGAAAATCGTTTTCGGGGCCTGTTTGTTCTTGTGCAAGCTATTATTAGGCGGCGTCTTGTTAACATTCTCTTTCTGCTAAGGCTTTAAATTAAAAGGGAATCGTCGAAGACCAGCGAGCTTCGAACCTCAACCGCAACTTACAGTTATTAACGATTCCGGTACAGAAAATATTTTACTTCCACCTTCTTATTAAACTCGTTTTTCGGCCCTTTCTGTTCTATCATTACGAATTTTCGTAAAAATTGAGTGGATATGACTAAATGTATTAAATTGCCAATCTATATTAGTCGGTTCCGTTTTATTATTTGCCTAACTAGGAGAATTTGCTGATTGCAAGGAATATGACGACCGACGAATTTCGATTGTTCAGAAATAGTGGCAGTAGTCGATACTACTGCCATTATTTCCGAATCTGTTAACTAGAAGATATTGTAGTACCATAAATATACGTCTAAGTATAAAGGCACTTACAAGTCCTAACAAAAACGTGCAAGATATAATATTTATGCGTCAGAAGTAGGCTATATAATACAGTGTGAGAAATGTGAGAAAAATTACGACTCTACAACCCGCAACATTTAACACAAATTGTGTTTTCGGCTTATTCTTGCTTCGACTTATTCGATTTCAGTGTTGCCAGCGCAATATTGCCAGGTATTCTGAATACTAATCGTAATAGAATATATTATTAAATTATCGTTATATGATTTGGAGTCGATAATCTTAAATAAAAGTTAAATAATAATAATATATCTAGACATGTAAACCAATTGTACGTTTTAGATTTCTACGCGATCCAGCGAGTAAAAATTTCAAATATTTATATATAAATTTGACAGAAGACGACAGAAGAAGAAGGCAGAAAAAGTATTACCTCTCGTAATACTTTCAGTAATAAATTCTCAAACACGTATTAATAATGGCATACAATAATAAATTTATTGTTCCAGGAAAATCCAATATCATTTACTAACAAAGATAACGACATGTGACACAATCAATTTCGGAAACAATTTGAAAGGTTTATTACATCGATTAATCGATTTAATTTACTCTTTATGAAAAAATATCTTCGACAATTTTTTTTTAAAATAAATTTTTTTAAAATTTATCTGTGCATCTTACGCTTATACTTTACTCATGGGAATGTCCAACCTATTATATCGACATCAATTTTATTTTTTAGTTTCTGGTTAGCCCCACATTCGTGAGGCGTCGTTACCTCGGGCGCGGCGGCCAAGGCGCACAATTACGTAATTACGTGTTAGAAGATCTGTTTTTATCACGTCCACCCTTGTCTATGGGATAATAATTCAAACTCTTGTTTTGTTCGTTATTTTGCGTAATTGCTATATCCATTTTTGACGCATAACTGAAATTGTATTATCATATGGTGTTCTAATGTTGTAATAATTTGTAGTGGCCATATTTAAAAAAAAAACGATTAAAAATGCAGTATCTACCCTAAAGTATCTAAGTGACTACCTCCGCCTATGAACAACTGTAACATAAGTGAAATTGCAAGAGCGCTGCTAACATTTTAAAAAGAAGTAGGCTCATTACTTAAAGGTAGGTCCGAAAAAATTACTAGTGGTAGCTGATCCCACAACGTCGTATTAGCAAGAAAAAACCGCCAAACATACGGATAAATCACGAATTTTGTCGCTATGTTTGATGGTGGAATTCGATGCCAGGAATTAATTCGAAAAATCAATCTAAGTATCCCCTGTAACATCCCTTCACAGCGCCAGTGAGTCGAGCTGATCAGAAAGAACTATATCGTTGACCTCAATCAAGGCCACTCTTTACTTCACTAGTGGAAGCAGTTAGTGTTGCGGTTGTTCATGGGCGGCGGTAATCACTTACCATCAGGTGAGACGCATGCTCGTTTGCCCCCTCTTCTATAAAAAAAAAAAAAAAAACTAGTGTCCCGTCCGAATGATGAGAAGAAGCGCCTTGTTAAGTTGAAAGCTGAGTGCCAACATGAAATACTGTCCCGCTTTACTGAACACGTTAAATTTTATTAAAGGCCAAATCAGCCAAATCCAAGTGACCGCGGAACTGTACGACATTTGATATGTCCACGCCAAAAATTCCGACACTTAAGCAGAAAGGGGAGTGTCTTTAAATTGAAGAGATAAAGGGTTCTTTCTTGCGGTAAACGCAAACTTTTGGCTTCTGAAGGTTAAACTTTTTATTTATTTATTTATACATAGAAAGATAGATACATTATTATTACAATTCTTTCGCCAAACTGCAATCAGTTTGTGTATCATATACAAGCAGTGTCGCTCTTAAAACTATATATTATTATTCACCATAACTTAACTTATCTTCACGCACAATCCCTGACGGGGTAGCCAGAGAGAACAGATCGCCAAGTGTCACGATCCTTACATACCTCTTTCGCTTCTTTCAGATTCATTGTCTTCTTCATACATGCACGTCTAGGTATCCGAGTACTCTTGACCCTCCCCTCTTCGAGCAGTTTGCTCACATGGTCTTCGAAAGTTAGTCTCGGTCTACCTCGACACCTTTTAATATTAACTTTCGCGCTATATATTTTCTTCACCATTCGGTCTTCACTCATTCGCTCAACGTGCCCAAACCATCGAAGCACGCCCTTATCAATTTTTGTGATAAGGTCATCTTTCAAACCTGCCATATTGCGAATCTCTTCGTTTCGCTTTCGGTCGGCCATGGTAACGCCGCACATTTTACGAAAAGATCGCATCTCCACTGCATTCAACTTGCTTTTATGCTTCTTCTGGCATACCCAGGTTTCGCTGCTATATAACAAAGTCGGTACCAACACTGTGTTATGTATTGCAAGGCGTGCACTCTTCACTACGCCTTGGCTTTTGACTAACGCAGTCAGGGCACCATTGACTTTGTTCCCAGCAGCGACCACCATCACCTATACAAATACAATTAATTACAAAAAACAAAAGAGAATAAAAGAAAACAATAATCAAAGTTAACTATTACAACTATAAAATATTTAAAAGATAATTAGAAATAAAATAATAATAACAACAAAAACGATCAATAAATGTATGCAATAATGTATAAGGTGTAGTTATAGCTCAGTTAATAATGTCTTTATTTAATAAATTAATTTAGATTGTCAACTCCAAATAAATGTATGTTGTATTCGTCTATTAATTATATTTTCAAAACTATGTTACAAATTTGTATCTGTCTTTTATTTTATAGTCAAGCAACTTGAATTTTTAATCCATTGCTAGAAGAAAGCCTTAAAAAGTAAGTGCCAGGTAACGAGCATTTCTTGAAAGCTTCTTTACGTTGCTCAAGCAGGTTGATGTGAGCAGAGTAGAAAGCAAAACTTTAGTGTGTAAGTGTCATAAAGTCCACCATCAGTCTACCGCTAAAGCTTCCGTCCGTCGATTAGTAGGGTACACCGCGTTCAGGTTAGCTTGGTAAGGTAAACTTTACCCTTTGGAGGAAACATTTAACATATTTCCACTCATATTCCTACTTTTAAGTTACCGTGCTTTTGAAATATCCATATATGCTTCTTAAAATAAAAAAAAACGCTTATAATAAAACATAATATATACATACATGGTCTTGGAAAAGTTTATTTTACAGAGAATAGAAATATTCATCGCACAAAACACAATAACAGAATGTTAATATTATTATTTGAAGCGAACAGTGGTATTCAATTTATACATGAATATAAACTTACAGCAATAAATTTAACTATTTATTGATGCATTTACTTAATATAATAGTAATACACAAGAAAGTCAAAAACATTTACATATAATTAATTCACATCTCTGCATAATATAAACAAAATCTTACCACCTCTTGAGTTAAAATGTAGTTTCTCCTAAATAACTGGTAAAAGATATCGTGAAACAGTCCATCAAATGCAATATTGTAGCTTAATCTGTGGTTTAAGATAATTTGACTGCCATATGGCGGTAACAATAGGGCAGGGTCAATAACATGTGTAAGCATACCGTCAGCGGGACGTCCTACTTGCTTGCGATGTCCCAACACTGTCCCTATACTTCTTAAGAGTCGATACAACTGAGCCTAAATGCATTTCAAAATTTATTTCGAACATATTTAATACCCATAAATGTTAAATGACTGATTGACACCATAAGCTTTGAACGTAAAATATCCAGCATAAAAATCTTGCCACTATGAATTGCAAATTAACGATAGTATTTACCTTTATTACGTGTATATACGATTTTAAAACATTGGAAAAACTCTATCCTCAAATAAAACGATAAGGTTAATGAATATTTCATACGAAATATTTTTTACCGTGCAGTAGTAGAATAAAATAATATCAACCTTTCTCATACAGGAGGTGTTTCAAGATGCGATTTATAGAAACGCATAGAAAATAATATTGTAGCTACAGGAAGAAAGGAGGCATTATCATTTCATTTTATAGATGTAAAAACCCCAAACCGACGACAGAAAGAATTTTAAAGAGACAACAATTACTCTGGTACTGCGATCCCCAATCCTCGCCAAGCGTAGAAAATACGGCAAATCCTCTGTATAATGTAAGAGGGATTGAGGCTTATATCTTGCTGTGGACTGTTTGAGAAGAGGAAGAGTTTAAGTTTTTCGACATTCGATAGTCATTTTAAGCTTTTTCGTATAATAAAATAAGAAACAATGACGAAAACGATTTAAAGGTAAGTTAAATACAGTTTTGAAAATTAAATTAACTCACAAAGAATTAACAATATAATGTTTTCCAAAACATGTCAAATTCAAAATATTCCTTCTCTATACAAAATAAATTAAATAGAATATTATTTATGAATGAATGAATTACAAAACAAAAATATATATAATATATAATGTTATTATAATAATGTATTCGCAATTCACTTGAATATTTTTGAAGACTGAATATAAATCTTTTAAGTTGTTTATAATTGTGACAGCTCTATGTTAGTTACTTCCTTCAACTAGCTATTACCGCAGGTCCAATCAAAAAATCATTTTTAACAATATAAATTTGACCGGACACGGCTTGTTCTTGTAGCACATAAATGACTTTTATAGTTAGTTTGACGTACGCCTACACAAAATAATGAATTTAACGTTATACACCATTCGCTCTCATAACTTAAATATCTATTGTGTACAATTATTCATTCATTATTCATTCCAGCCTATCAAAATTTCATTGTGAAGAAGGCTTCCCCCAACTATTGATTTAATGGTGTGTGTTGGGGGGGGGGGGATGGGTTGTATTGCCTTGCTTGGCAAGCGGGTTGGCAACCGCAGTATTTTATTATTTTTAATTTTTAACATGAAGAGATATGATACTCATGTTTCTTTCATTTCCCTCTTTCGCCTCTTACGACACCCACGGAATGGACTACCGCCGCCCATAAAACACTGCAACACCAGGAGAACTGCATATGCGTTACCGGTTTTTTAAAAAGGAGTACGTTCTTTCCTTCAAGGTCCTTACATCTGATGGGTCCGAAAAGTTGTTTTGTGGTAGCCGATAGTTGTAGTCTTGCGGGTATATAATAATTAATTGAAGAAAATAATGATCATTTTGAAATAATTTATTTGTTATATATTAAACGTGTTGTCTAATATAGCAGAGCCATGCTGCAGCTATTAGTGGTATAGTTGTAGCACGAATGGGTCGGCCCGACCGGGGAAGGACCACGCTCTCACAGAATACCAGTGTTAAATAGCAGCTTAACGTTGCTGTGTTTCGATGGTGAGTGTAGAGAATCGGAGACCCTTTTTACTGGAACCGAGGCATTCCAGCTTAGTCCTCACGAGTGACGACGCATTTGCATTTTGATATGTAATCGAGGATAGATGTAGATGTCTATGGGCTACAGTAACCACTTACCATCAGGTGGACTGTGTGCTCGTTTGTCACCCTTATCCTATAAAAAAACCAGGTTGGAGAACAATGTTTCGGACTTCATAAGAGCTGAACTCTGGCCGTTCCAGTACACATCTGAATATGTTGACTACAAATTGAGATCAGTGCTAGAAGACATGGACTGCTTGTGAACTTATTCAGATACTGAGTCTCTCAATAATCTTTTAAGCTAGCAGCAGATAAATTCCCGACGCCGACAGTTCATAAATCCATAGATCGGTGACTAGAAAAATTAAAGACCTTTATCAAAGACAAGGGCAGCCGTTTTGAATAAAGCTTTTGATTAATCGCTTCATATTCGTCAACCACATTACATGTCTTTAAATCAACTGCTTTTCACATTAGGCCTCTTCCGAAGAATGCCATAAAACACGATTCTGAACCACTTGTATCCATCGCCTTCAGTTGGTCACTCCATCTATTTGGGGACTGCTCGACACTTCGTTTTCCTAATAATAAACGTGGTTACTATTCGAGAACCGTTACGGCTTAGAGACCTTCCAGAATAGAGCTTCCTCCTTTTTAAAAGTCCTGCAACGCACTTGCAATTCTCCTGGTGCAGTTATTCATGGGCGGTGGTCAACACTTACCATGAGATGAGCTAAATGCTTGTTTGTCCTCTCTTCTATAAAAAAACTGTTTTTTCCAATCATTTGTAAGTTTTTGGAGCTATATAACTGACCCATTGACCCACTTCATCTATTCAATCCGTTGGTTACTCTGGTTATAATGTAATGTGCGGATATCGAGTTCTTTCTTGCAAAAAACTTTGAGCACAGCCCTGTTCATAGCTCACTGAACGGTTTTAAGTTAGTTACCTAGTGGGAAAATTATTATAGATAAATATACTCATCAACCATTTTGAGCATAAACTTCTACCAGTATAGTTGTGATATGGACGTTACTCACATAATCTTTGCCTTGCCTATCCTGTTAGACTATATCGTCAGCAAATCGAAGGTGAGTGTTGTACTTGCCATTGATGTAGACATATGTGGTACCTACACGAATGGCCTTTCCTCTTTGGTCGCTTGAAAACCTCTTTAAATGCAATAGTGATTAGTTTGATGGATAAAATCGCTTAGACTTCTAAATATTTAAGCGTAAGTTAAGTTTACAGACAGTTTAAAAAATATTTGCATTTTAATGAGAAACAAAGCTTATATGTATTAATATAAGGAGTGTTTTGAGTAAAGTTTGTTTTACAATTTATGTGCATTAATTAACCAGAAGTAAATTAGGCGGACATTGTACAAGCTTTCCTTCTACTTACTGTTCATAAAAAAAATCTCACATAAATTTCGTCTCTCGCGGTCGCCAAGCCCTTTTTAATGAAGCTAAGCATCTTTAATTAAAAAAAAAAAACTTTTCTATCTCGATATAAATATATTAAATTAAAAACAAATGATGCTTGAAATGAAAAAATCTTAAAAATCCAATCTTCACGTCTACTATTTGTATAAATCCTCTCTAACAAGAACAAAAGACAAATCTCAGAGGGATGCCACATCTTAGTACGTAATCCTGCAGCTTTACAAAAATATCATGCAAGTACTGTGTTATTGGGCTGCTTAGAGTTAGATACAAAGATGGTACGTGTACACGAGGAAAAAAAGGAAAATAAGATGTTCGGTGATGTAATAACACAAATTCGTGTACCTCAAAATGTTCTTAGGGCTTATTCTTTTAAAATGCCGACTCGTGATAAAAAATACACAACATATTTAGGAAAAATAGTAGTTCTTTGTGATTTGCTTCATCACATTTTCTTTATAGTAACAAACCAGCACTCGTGACTCTTGGTAATTATTCCACTACCGTTGTATAAACAATGTTGACAATTCTGATACAAAGTAAAACATGACATTATCTTTTTACCTTCACAATATTTTTATATCAATTTATTTCTTATGACTAAACAAACGTAAATCAAATTTACTGGCATAGAAACACGAAGGGATACAAATTTACATAACATAATAGTCTTAGCTGTTGATATCTTTATATATAAAAATTACGTGTCACATTTTTTGTTTGCGATGAACTCCTAAACTACTGAACTGATTTCAATAAAATTTTGCACATTTTATAGGACTAAATGTCGTGGGCATAACATTTTCCTGGCCAGCTAGCTATACTATATGTTATTCCTAGATAGTATCTACGTAATGCCGTGTAGTGACTAAGTAAAATAATTGATTATATTATCGTCCCTTGTGTGCGAAATGCTATTAAGATTTCGTCGGCTCCGATGAAAATGAATAAATTATGAAAAGAAATGAAAATTGACAAAGTGGCATATTAACCATCATTTATTGATTCCAACCCTTCACAAGTCCACAGCTGAACATAGAACTTCCCCAAGGAATACTACAAAACATGGTTCCGACCCACCTGTAGCCATTGATTTGTTGTGTTTAACAAAGTCATCTCTATTCATAGTGTGTAGCCGCCCTACACTTCGCATATCGGTACAAGGCTACCAATACTACGATATAAAACGGCCAAACTTGTGATAACTGGTGACGGCAAAAGAGTCTTGTACGCCTATAGCCACTCTAGTGCCAAGCGTAGCGATTAAGTCAAATATTCCCTAAACAGGAAAGACCTAGTAGTGGACTTTTCAGGACCAACGACGAAGAATTATTTTTAGTAGTTATGTATTTTTATAGGATAGGGTGACAAACGAGCACACAGTCCACCTGATGGTAAGTGGTTAGCTGTGGTCCATAGACATCTACATTTATCCTCGTTTGTGAATCAAAATGCAGATACGTTGTCACCCGTGAGGACTAAGACGGAATGCCTCTTTTCCAGTAAAAATGGTCTCCAGTTCTCTACACTCATCATACATAGCAGTGTTAAGCTGCTGTTTTACGCTGGTATTCTGTGAGAGCGTGGTCCTTCCCCAGTCGAGCTGACCCATTCGTTCTACAACTATAATATTAATATAGCTGCGGTATGGCTTTACCACCTAAAAATTATCCATACTGTGATGTGTTCGCCAAATTTATCTAGGAAAATTTAATCTTATATTTATTTCATATAATTAATCGTAATTTTAACTATGTAGCCATTCTAATTATACCACTTTAGTGAAATACCGACAAACAGTATATATACTTATGAAGTCCAATATAGTCTTAATCAAATATAACTTTTTGTGATGCTAATTTCAATCTTACGCCGAGAAAATATTTTGTAGTAACTAGTAACAAAACTCACACAGAATACCAGTCTGTAGTGAGATAATTCTATTGTTTCGTATTTTTGACAATGAGAACCGGAAGTTTTTTTACTGGTAACGAGAACGACATATTGACATTGTACATTAGTGTCAAGGCATGTGCCTTTTGTATTCTTCCTTTTTTTTATAGGATAAGTGTGACAAACGAGCACTCAGTCCACCTGATGGTAAGTAGTTGCTGCGGCCCATAGACATCTACATCTATCCTCTATTCCAAATCAAAATGTAGATGCGTTGTCACCCGTGAGGACTAAGATGGAATGCCTCATTTCCAGTAAAAAGGGCCTCCGGCCACCTGCGCTCACCAAGCGAAACGCAGAGGTAAACCTCTACTTCACGCTGGTTTTCTGAGAGGTCGTGGTACCACCCCGGTTCGAGCCGGCCCATCTGTGCGACAGCAAAAGCTGCAGCGTGGCTCTACCACTGTTAAAAATTAGTTGAAGTTAGATGTAGGATTGTGTCATCATTAGCCTGTAATCCAATGCTGTATTTGGACCTCTCCCTTTCTACTGCCCGTAACCAGTCGGGTATTCCACGTCTGGCGATGGTGTACCATCAACCATCGCAAGTCATATTTTTTCTGCCATTTCTCATAGTTGCTTCTTAAGACAACTTCGGGATCAAAAGGGGTGATGGATACTCTAACGCTGCCACCACACATCAAAAGTGTGTGAGTCAAGGATTGATTTAATGATAATTTTTCATTATGATTTATATGATTTAAAAAAATCACAAAAAATGTGATCTGGAAAAATGATCACAATAAAGTATTTAAGTGGTGAATATGTCCTCTTTGCATTAAAAATATTATTATATCATCAAAATAATCTCATCAAAAGTCCACAGCAGTACATAGGTCTATTACTATACCATAGGAATATATATATAGGAAAATATTCCCAAAATATAATTTAAAAGATCTTGAAAGTTATTATTACCACGGAAAAAAATTCAAAAAAAGGACTCGGTTTTCGTCCTTTCTAGAAAAAAGATTGCAAATAAAATTCATGAAAAATTACGGTAAAACCCTTTTCACCAAACGATATAACCTTTTATATGTTGTTATGGTAGCTAAAATAAATAAAAATATGATATACTAAAAGATTCGCATTAGACTAGAGAATGGGCGCTCGCCTTTAATGCCTTCGGAAGTTAGTAGCGCGAGTTCGAATCGAACTTAACGAATAATATAGCGAATAATACTAGCGAATCGATGGAACCAAAGGTGGTTTTAAAATTGTTAATTTTAATTATAAAGTAATTTTTTTTATAGGATAAGGGTGGCAAACGAGCACACAGTCCACCTGATGGTAAGTGGTTGCTGCGGCCCATAGACATCTACATCTATCCTCTATTACAAATCAAAATGCAGATGCGTTGTCACCCGTGAGGACTAAGATGGAATGTCTCATTTCCAGTAAAAAGGGCCTTCGGCCACCTGCACTCACCAAGCGAAACGCAGAGCTAAACCTTTACTTCACGCTGGTATTCTGTGAGGTCGTGGTACCACCCCGGTTCGAGCCGGCCCATCCGTGCGACAGCAAAAGCTGCCGCGTGGCTCTACCACTCTTAATTGCTTTGTGATTATAACGGTGCGTCTACCACCGAACATGTCATAGGTAAATCTGCAAGTATAAAAAATATTTATTTCAAAATTAATTTATTTAGCCATTATTAGCCATTTCTTACTACCCCACTTATTTTTAACTAAGCAAGTATTATTTTTAAGCCATATTCTCATTTTCTGTAAAGTATTGACAGGTGTGGATAGTTACCGTCCTCTTACCTATCTCTGTCACGAAGCAGCATGCACCTTTGTCTGTGTTCCAATCAGAATATTATGGAGAAATAGCATTATTGAGGCCACATTAGGACTTGTGAAGAATGTATAGTAGGCAGCAAAAGCGTTTCTTCAAAGAGTAGACAATAACTACCACGATGAATAAATGGCCTTGTGAATACTGAGACATAACCCCCGCATTGATTTTTTCAGTGGCTTGGCTTTTTTAGATGCATTTTCCGGAGGCATCACTCGGCCGTCAGAAACTTATTCATTAAACAGCAGGGTACTCGTACGTTTGGGGAGAGGATTAATATATCAAGTAACTTAAACTAAAAATAATGAACGTAATGGTAGATATACTACCATTACATTCATTTAATTTTTTTTAAACTAAAGTTAATTAACAGCTCAACGGTTAAGGAGCAATTAGTCCACCGCGCTGCTCTAGAACGTGTTCATATGGAACTCACATTAATTCGACATAGTTTTTTTCCACAGACATGCAAGTTTTCCTTTACTATCGAAAACTTGGTAAATAAGTACTTAGAATTGCTTTTAACATTATTTTGCTTTACATTGAATTGTCATTGGTGCCGATTTCATTAATTTAAAATGTTCTAAGTTTACTGTGTTTAAATAATGTTTTAAACTTTAGTTATGTTGTTCAGGCCAACAGTGCCTTTTTAATTATAAAACTTAATTGACAAATAAACTTACAGTCTTAGAGAAGAAAAAAACGAAAATGAATAACCAAAATATTACGTTCGTACTTTCCAAACCATTTTAAAATAAATAAAATATATATATATATATATATATATATATATATATATATATATATATATACTATTTAATTTTTTTTATAATAATATTAATAATTTTGTATATAAACTCCAATAACTGCATTCATTACTTGGACTTCAATAAATTGTCTTAAGGCAATTCATATCGGAAAGAGTCAATAAATCTAGGTGCCTATTGTGGTTCAAAGTACAATAAATAACCAATACTCAAGCTTGAATCGAAATGAAAAATTTTTAAGAGGAAATAAGCTGAACAGAGATTCTTTGAAATAGGTTAGATGAAATTGCTATTGAGATTGGCATACCAAATACTAGTTCATTTGTTTTATAGATAATATTTTTCTAATTATAAATTTTAATTGTTTTTAATAAAGCTTTTAATTCTTTCATATTACTTTGTCGTTTACTATATTTCTTAACAAAATGAGTAGTTTATAAATATAAAAAACTACATATCGGTTTTAATCATTTAAATTATGTTCAATTATAATTATTTGAAAAAGCCGCATTGCGACAAGCGTGTTGCTTTTCGCTGTTCGTTCTAAAACGTCATGTAGCTCCCGTGCTTCACGTGTACTTTAAAATATTTTTAGTTTATTTAATAGTACAACAAAGTTTGCTCATGAAACCCAATTTTTTTCAACTATAGTTAAATACATTTAGAATAATAATACTTACTACATAAATATACTATACCTCATATCATTGCAGCCTATCGTAACTCCCCGTAAAGACCCAGTTTCGTTTAACAACTGCAGTACTGAGATGTCAACTTTAGCCTACCACTAACCCATTATCCTTATTGTTTGACCTATTTCGCTTGCTATATTCTAAATAATTTCTATGATGCAATGAAATTCATATAGAGCGAGGTGGGGTAAGATAATCACTGTTTAGTATCTCGATAAGTATAGCTTCCTTATGAAATTATCTTAGTCGGTAAAACAGTTCATCCGTAAAAGTTCCCGGTTTAAAACACAGATGTTACTACTAGTAAATATGGCCGGAAAATCGTCACTGAAAAAATCTTATAGGTGAAGTTCCCGGGTTAACGAATATTAAAAATTTTTTTGTGAAAATTCAGTCAAAATCGAAACAAACAACTTGAAATTGTAAGCTGAGGAAAGATTATCCAGTTTGTCACAGGCAAGACAAACGTATGTTAGTCTTTCCCCAAATCAGAAGTAACGAACATTATCTTGGTGAATAATTTAACTTCAGACTTACTCTGTTTTACTCTGTCTTTATTTATGCCAAAAAATTATGCAAGTGCAGTATGCGTACAATCTGAATTAATTCAGGAACGTAAATAAAAGCGTAAATTATTATCTACCTGCATGAAAATGAACTTAAAGGATTATTTAATTGTAATTAAACATCATTATAATTATCATCATCATTACAGCTCTTCACAAGTCCACTGCTAAACACAGGCCTCATTATTATGATGACTGACTTAACTATAATTATTCATTTGTTACGTACTCTTACCTCCGTTTTCGAAGTCAATCAGATCGCATGCGTCGTTATCATAATCCTCCTGCCCTAACCCAATTTATTAGGGGTCGGCGAAGCATATTGTCTTCCATACATCCCGATCGTCCGTCATCTTTGTATTAATTAGAAAGGGTTCTAGCCATATAATCGTTCACACAATCCATCCCATATCCATGTTGCTGAAGGTTTTTTGTTAAGTCAACGAATAACCTGGCTGACTTATACCGACCTTGGGAATGCTTTCGTTTCGCATGTGCTTGTTAAATACTAAGAGAACGCTGCAGACATTCTCTGGGGTAAATCCCTGAGACGTCTTTTACGACACCCTCGCGAAGAAATTGGGCGACGCTTTTCTTTGCATCCGGCACCACACGCGCACATGATAGCTATAGTATGATAAATTCATATAACAATATTAATGTGTTATTATTAATTTCAAATATTACGTATCCACAATGTCTTAAGATCCGTGCGAAATACAAGTGGGGTGAGGATTACAACGTATACAGTCTCCATAAAGTACACAAATGAAACTGGGTGAAACTAGACTTAATATTGTCGCGGGGAAAATGAATAGTAAGAACAAAATTTTAAGAGCAAAACAATAAAGAATTTGGAATTTTGTTGTATATGTTACATAAACAAAAGAAAAAATATTTGGTACCCCTGATTATGATTGTATATTATTCTTGCCCCTTATTTATATTTACACAAGTAACTTAAATGGGAAACCTTTAAAGTTATACATAAGATGCAAAATAAAAGTTACTACTGTTAACATTTACGATTTTTCTTCAGAAACTGCATAAAGTATGTAGGAGAAAGGTGTCACCATGCTGAATAAGAAGTCAGGGATTATAAGATAATATTTAGTTTTATCAATTATAAATTGCACTTTTATAATTATTGATAATAATTGGTACAACCAGTGCACCGAGTCACGCCAGAGCCAAGACTACCCGCTCCGTTTTTTTTTGCGCCCAGAAGCAAAGTAAAGGACTACCCTCCGGGAACTGGGGGAGGAAGGTAATGAATGCGCTCAGCATACCACGTGCCGTATCGGAAGCGACGCCCCCTTAGTGAAAGGCCGCGCTCCGTCGCTGCGCGGTCGTTTTAAATATCCATTGCAAAACAAGTCGAGCAGTGGGGTAGTAGAAGAAATCGAGTAGCGCGTCGGGTGGCGTACGATGCCTTCGTCATGCCGTCACGGCCATGCTGACATGCGGACGTCCTCGTACGCAGCGACATCATCACTATGGTTCTGAAACAATAAGCATCGCTCGATTATCCTGATAAAAATCAGAAATTTTTACACGTTTAGCAACAATGTGGTCTATAATAGCACTACAAATAATATATAAAAAATAACAATTAGCTCTGGTCCTGTTTTTATCGACCCTTCTGGCAATTAGTATTGGACCGGTTCCTTTGAACCCTGCAACACTAATCAGTTTTGGTCCGGCAATATGCCCTTCAAAACTTCTTTTTTTATTAGAATCATTCTTTTTTTCTATTTTCTCTTTTTTTCAAGTGTCATTTATGCTAGTCCAGGATAATTATTTCCTGTAGCCATATTATTGGACCGACAAAAGCCCTGGATTGATAGTAAGAACCATTTGTTTTTTTTTTTGCGCCCGAAGCAATTGGAAAAGGGCTACCACAGAGGGAGGCGGAAAATGCATTATGCATACCACGACAGCCGGTCTGTCCTGGTTATGCGGGACTCACTGCCTACCGGGGGACCTAAGTGATACCCGCTAAAAACCGCCTTTGGGGACTGGCAACTAGCTGTTTAAAGCTTCTTATGCCGTATCGGAAGCGACCCTCTTTTGGGAAAAGAGGGCGCAGGCGGCTACGAGCCGCTGAGGGAGTGCCTACGAAGGCAAATTAATTATGAATATTTTAATTAGAGTTGGCCTGAGCCGCCATGAGGCAGTTCAGGTCGTTTGACAGTTTATTAGGCGGGTCCGAGAGAGAGTTTCTCGGCCTGCGGACTCGATAGCGAGAGGGGAGTGGGGCTGCATAAGTAGCTGCCTCACGAATAAGATGATTGGAGTGCGACTCTGAGGCTTTGAAGAAGTTCTCAGAGAGTTTTTTAAGAAATTGTTGAATTGTAGGGAGCTCTAGGTCCCGATGAAGGTCGGCATTACGGACGTACCAAGGTGCGTTCGCAGCTCGACGACAGAAAAGGTTTTGAACTACTTGGAGTTCATTAATAATTTTAGGGTTAGCGTGGGCAAAGATGGGGCCCGCGTAGGACATGACTGGTCGTATACAGACCTTATAAAGGGTACGCTTGTTTCTGAGGGACATTTTACTGTGTCGGCCCAACATACTGTTGAGCCTATTCAGGTAAAAACGTGCGTGACGGGTTACTCTTTTGACGTGGGGCCTGAAAGTTAGCCCTGTGTCTAGAGTGACACCTAAATATTTGGCAGACGTATGCCAGGGGACAGGGGTCCCTAGCATACGTATTGGTGGAGTGTTTTTGAGACGGCGTCGTTTATAATCGAAGTGAACGGCGGAGCTCTTCTCCGGGTTCACATCGATGCGCCATTATTTGAACCAAGCTCCTAGGTCTAGGTCATCAACTGACTTTTGGACCTTGTTCCGTATGAAAGGTAGCGAGATACCTTTACAGTAGAGAGCAGTGTCGTCTGCGAAGAGGGAGAGCTGAACACCTTTCGGCGGAATGGGAATGTCGTTGGTGAACAGGATGTACAGCAGAGGAGCAAGTACTGAGCCCTGAGGGACACCAGCTTTGATGGGGCGCTGTGAAGATAGCGTGCCTTCGTGTCTAAAACGAAAGGTACGATGATTTAGATAAGAGGCCACGAGACGTACTAGACGATCGGGGAGACCTATTTTGTATAGTTTGTAGATAAGGCCTGTATGCCAGACTCTATCAAAGGCTTTGGCGATGTCGAAAAAGACCGCGATAGTCTTATGACGACGGGGATAAAAACCGCTGAGGATATATTCCACAATACGGTGAACTTGTTGGGGGTAGGAGTGTTTCGCTCGGAAACCGAATTGATGGGGAATGATAAGAGGGTCACCGTCTGTGGGAAACAGATGGCGCCTCATGCGATTTTGGATGACTCTTTCAAAGAGCTTGCCCATTGCCTTGAGGAGGCTAATGGGGCGATGACTGGAGGGGAGGTTGAGAGGCTTGCCTGGCTTGGGAATACCAATCACAGTTGCCTCTTTCCACGTAGTGGGAAAGTAACTAAGGTTGAAGCAGGCGTTGAAGATAATAGAACCATTTGTTTTTCTTACTCTCTTCTAAGTACTGTAGCCAAGACATTATGGAGTGGGGGTAGATCCGATCCCACTTTTGAAGTAGAGAAAGGGGTGGCCATCAAGAATATACACATCGTCAAGTACGTACGTTAAACTGGAAACATTAATCTAATGAAAAATCCCCTGCCACCTGGGGTAAAACTAACAGTTTTTCCTGTTATGTATATATTTTTTTCGGTAGTACCGTTTTGAAAACACTTATGTAAATTTCTATAATATGCAATCGTAAGAATTATTTTATATCACGATGTTGATGAATAGTAAAAATTATTTTTATAATTACTTGATCAAGCTTTCAAGTAAGTTGTCATTCAGCATATCAAGCATAACGTGCAAAAATCGTCGTAAATAATCCATGATAAAAGTCGATTTTGGATATTCTTGAATTATAAAGTGAACTTTTTTTTCGTAGTCGACCTTTCACTAAAAATTTTATATCACAACCCGATAATTTTAATTTATGCAACTGACAAGCCATTTTATAAATCCTAGATAACATCCACTTAATTCATAAACCTCGCATTTATCTTAAAGCAAAAGATAATAAATAATACCATTGCAAATTATTCCTAACGTAGGCGCCCTCACATTAAATCGTTGTTTATCTTTAATCACCCTTTATTTTTTCCCTCTTTCACCCTTTGCTTGTTCAGTTTGAACAGCGAGGATTAGGCTAGGTAGTACCTGAGTGACAGACGGACTCTACGGATGAACGGGTAAGAAATGTTTATATAAAATGAACGCTCATCGACTACGTTCCGTATAATAATATTTTGTGATTCGTAGGACTTCAAACATTACGTATTAATTTATCAAAATACGTTTTTAATAGGGTTATGGTGGATATTGTAACCCGTGGATATCTACTCTGTCTTCGAATAAAAATCAAAATACAGTAGCGTTGTCACCCTTGAGGACTAAGATGGAATGCCTCGTTTCTAGTAAAGATGGTCTCCATTCTCTACACTCACGTATAAATGAGGAAGGACCACACCTTCCTCATTCGTACTACAACCATAATATAGCTTTAGAGTAGCTCAACCATGTACGAAATATTATAAATAAACTTAAAGTAATATTTTAATATAGTATATAATGTTTTAAAGAATGTAACATGAATAATAATTAACATATTTGTTTAGAAAAAACGCCCCCCACAGTAGAATTTCATTCTGCATCGTGGTGGCGTGTTCCATACATAATTATCACGTGGACTAACGCCCAAATATTTCGGGCCACCAGTGTGAGTATTTTACGAGTATGTCTGGCATATTGGCAAAATATGCTAACACCCACAATAGATATAGCGGTGGCATTGTGAAGAGTAAAATAGATGGGTTCAGGTGGCTCTGGACCATGCTTTGTTTTATGTGAATGCCCATGTTCAGTAGTGGACTTGCTAGGCTGCAATGGTCATAAAACAATTCTTGAATCTTTTAGTTATTATCATCTATACAAATAAATAAAATTGAAGTGTCTGTTTGTAATGTCAAAATACCAGCATTTTACTAGATGCATATGAAAATATATACGGTACTTATAACAAAAACACGATTTTTAACATTTTTGTCTGTCTGTCGGTCTGTCTGTCTATCTGTCTGTTTGTTCCGGCTAATTTCCGAAACGGCTGGACTGATTTCGACGGGACTTTCACTGGCAGATAACTAATATTATAATGAGTAACTTAGGCTACTTTTATTTTAGAAAAGGAATTAGGGTTCCGCCAAACATAATTAAAACCCCAAATTTCACGCGGGCGAAGTCGCGGAGAACAGCTAGTTCTAAAATAAACATGAGTAAATTAAACAATACATTTTGCTTTCATTTGTAGAAAAACTACGTTAATATCTTTTTTTCAAGTTTAATATTTTTCTCTTTTCGTAATTAGTAACTAATGTTCCTGGTGAATACTGACCTACTTCGTGAAGAAAATGTGACAAAATTTGCATGTAAGAGGTATCTATCGAAGCTGATATGTTCGTAAACTTTATGGAGACACCCCACAGTAAACGGAATTATGCGGTCGCACGCCGCAGGTTTCCTTAACCCTTTCAACCTAACCCGTGATTTTGCTTATCTCGTGTCGGGATCGAGGAATTTAAATACGATTTTGTCGGACTCACCCCGAGAGTTCCTTGCTTGTACAAGCGCAAATTTAAGAGCCCCTTCAGCAAACATCTCGCAGTTTTCAATTGTTTGAGTAAGTACAAGGAAATTTATTCACAAATGCTTTTATGTATATTCTTGTAAGAACGTAGTGTTGAATGATGGGAGGTGTTCTAATGGTTAAAATTCAAATTTGCTTCAATACTTTATACATTATATCAGAAATATAGTACATGATAAAATAAACTTTGAAATATCTGGAAATGAACAATAAAATTCTGATGGATCTTCATATTTTCTATTAATTTTTGGCAATTATTTAATTTTTTTATAAACAGTATGTGTTTGTTGATGGATTGAAATAAGTGAGGTATGATATCATTATCATCATCATTACAACCCTTTACAATTTAACGAACGAACAAAACACGGTCATCTGCATTCATCAACTTTCTAACAGTGGTTGAGCCACTCGGCAGCTTTTGCTGTCGCACGGATGGGCCGGCTCGAACCGGGGTGGTACCACGACCTCACATAAAACCAGCGTGAAGTAGAGGTTTACCTCTGCGTTTCGCTTGGTGAGTGCAGCTGGCCGGAGGCCTTTTTTACTGGAAATGAGGCATTTCATCTTAGTCCTCACGGGTGACAACGCATCTACATTTTGATTTGGAATAGAGGATAGATCTATATATATGTCTATGGGCCGCAGCAACCACTTACCATCAGGTGGACTGTGTGCTCGTTTGTCACCCTTATCCTATAAAAAAAATCTTACCAAGTCGTCACTACGTCTACTAGAAAGCCGCCCTACACTCCACTTACCGTCTACTTCATTTGAGAACCATTCTTTCCCATCGGTTGTCGGTTCCTCGAGCTATATGGCTGTCCCATTGCTGCTTTAGCTTACTGATGTTGGTTACTATTCTTCTACTGCAGATAGCATCATAGCAGATAGAAAAACTCCTTGCACTTTAAAACTTTTAGTTTACTCATACGGCCAGTTGTAAAGGACCACGTCTTCTCTCTCATTCATGTGTCACAACAGGCAGCGTGCACTGTTAAAGAAAATCTACTTAACACATAAAATTGATTTGTGATAAATAAGTATATATTTGTAGTAACATACATACGTTAACACTCACGCCTGTTACCCAGAGGGGTAGGCAGAGACTATGGACTTCCATTTGGCACGATCCTGACACACCTCTCTCGCTTCCTCCACATCCATATACGTACGCATACACGTTCGTCGGTTAAAGGTACTCTTGATTTGGCCCATTTTCAATATTTATAAATAAATAAATATATATATATATATATATATATATATATATATATATATATATATATATATTTTTTTTTTTTTTTTTGTGGTAAATATGTGGTATATAAGGTGAGTTGCTACATAGCAACTCAAAAAAGGATAATTTATGTAAGCAACATTGTCACTTCCCTTCTCACGTGTGTGCCCTAGCATCTCGGTTCAGTTCTGTACGCTACTGTATATAATAAGTATTATCTCTATATATAAAAAAGTAATGCTGTCCGTTAGTCTCGCTAAAACTCAAAAACAGCTCGACCGATTTTGATGAATTATGTGTATGTTTGAATGGGCCACAAGACGGTTTAGCTTCTTATTTGGTCCCGGTAGGTGGCATTGTTGTCGATATCCTGAAATCACGTACGAAGCCGGGGCGGATCGCTAGTCTCTTCCCTACACAGCATAAAACAACGTCGCTTCCTGCTATCTATACGGTTTTCTTTTGAAATACGAAACGAATTTTGATGCGGTTTTCATCAGCTGGCAGAATGATTTAAAGAAAGATTTATATGTATAATACATGCAAGTTATGTATTATA
Source organism: Parnassius glacialis (assembly GCA_033319125.1). Lineage (NCBI taxonomy): Eukaryota > Metazoa > Arthropoda > Insecta > Lepidoptera > Papilionidae > Parnassius > Parnassius glacialis. Next base: position 27,166,212 of record JAVANC010000009.1, on the reverse strand, counting down.
TAATTCTTCTGTCCGTATGTATGGGATTGATTTGCTCTTAAACGGCTGGACCGATTTTGATGAAATTTTGTGTGTGTGATTGAGTTGATTAGAGAATGGTTTAGATCATAGTCTATTATACTGTGATTTAGATTCACAATAGGGGCCTGGTAGGTGGCGTTGTTGTCGATATACATTAATCAACCGTGTGCAACCGGAGCAGAACGCTAGTATAAAATAAACTTATTCAAAGTTTGAAACTGCATTTTATTCTTACACGCACTGTTTCAAGTTGGGGAATGCGTGACAAAAAAAGGTGTCGAAACGAGCTCTACCCAACCGAGTTGGATCCATCGATTGACCTGTTGGTAGAAATTGACCTTACCTAGTTAGACAATTTGACCTAGGTAAATATACCCGTTGACAACTTCAAGGATAGTTTTCCCAACAAAAACTGGCAAAGATGTCACATGGACGTGACACATAAGCTTTGTCTTGTTCGTATTCATTTTAAGAATCATCCATTGGAAAACACTTTTGAGGTGATTGAGCATACTTCTGATGTCCTCCAGCGATGCTGCCATAAGAGTTATACTGTCGAAAAATTGCAGGTAAGTGGTGTACTCGCCACTGATGTAAATACCGCACGATCTGTATATTGTCCATGTTTATTTAAGACGTTTATTTTTTTTTATATTCAAATAAGCCAGCGCTTATCTACGATCCCACCTGATGGTAAGTGGTGATGTAGCCTAAGATGGTGAAGCGCACTGACTTAACAAAAGCCTATTCACTCTTGCCTTGAAGACACCCACACTGTAATCGGATGGAAAGACAGATGCTGGCAACTTATTCCACTCCTTTGCTGTACGCATGATGAACGACGTGGCGAACCGTTTGGTTCGAATGCGTGGTAAGTCAACAACGAAAGGGTGGGCACTGGCCGAACGTACGTACGTTTATATAGGAGACATTATTGATTACATCACTTACCTTCGAATTGCCGCAATATAATGTATTAAGGCATAATCACTGAAGAACGTTAGTACTATGCTCAATGACCCCTGGCGATGATAGTTCAGAAGAAAAAAACTCACCTTAAAATTATAATAATAATAATAAGTGAGTAACGAGTTCGACCCTCATCCGTATCAATAAGATTGTACATTGTAGTGCCGATTAAACACATGGGTATATATGGTGTATCATGGTGGGTAATGAAAACATTGTAAGGTAACCTGCAAAACTAAAACATTAAAATTATTTCAAAAACACGTCAAGCCTGCAATCGCGTATTGAAAAATCACCTAAGACATGATTGAATGATTGACAGTGATACAGCCACGCGGTAGCTTTTGCTGTCGCACGGATGGGCCGGCTCGAACCGGGGTGGTACCACAACCTCACAGAATACCAGCGTGAAGTAGAGGTTTACCTCTGCGTTTCGCTTGGTGAGTGCAGGTGGCCGGAGGCCCTTTTTACTGGAAATGAGGCATACCATCTTAGTCCTCACGGGTGACTACGCATTTGCATTTTGATTCGCAAACGAGGATAGATGTATGGGCCGCAGCAACCACTTACCATCAGGTGGACGGTGTGCTCGTTTGTCACCCTTATCCTATAAAAAAAAGACACTTATCTGCATCAAAAACGTCTTTGTAACGAAAGGCGACCTGTACCCAGCAAGCATATGTACACGGTTTTTGTGTTAATTGTAATGAATAATAAATACACATAAAGAAACAATACATGGTGGCATGACAGTCGTGTACGTATACATAACATGCATAATGTACAATGCGAAAATTGTACGTGGGAGAGCCATGCTGCAGCTACATACATTAGCAGTATAGTTGTAGCACGAATGGGTCGGCTGTACCAGGGAAAGACCACGCTCTCACAGAATACCAGCGTAAAATAACAACTTAACACTGCTGTGTTTGTTATGGTGAGTGTAGAGAACCGGATACCTTTTTTACTGAAAAAGAGGCATTGCATCTTAGTCCTCACGGGTGACAACGCATCTGCATTTTGATTCTTTATTGAGGATAGATGTAGAAGTGTATGGGTCACAGCAACCACTTACCACCAAGTGGACTGTGTGCTCGTTTGTCACCATATCCTATAAAAAAACCTGGGCCTGTGAAGGAAAAAATTACGACAAAGGCACAAAACGATTTTAGAGCTGTTACAAAAATCCTTATTTAGCAATTAACATTCTAAATGATAATAAATGTAACTTGATGACGTAATTTCTTAAACCTAATAATTTCAAATTTTGGTAGTGAGAGGTTAGTGCCTTTAATTAGAATCCTCGTCGAAGTCAGTACTTTTGTAAAATGCAAATTTCTTTTTGGATTCGAGTCGAATTTAATAGACTCCTTTTTCATTGACCCTGCATCCAAACACCACTGCAATCTTATCACAAAAGTACATCAGATACAGAAAAGTGACCTTTGCGTTTTTGTCTAAGAGAATTCATTCCAAAACTCGTCACATGAGTGTAATTAAAGTCGATATTTAATTTTAGAATTAAGGGTGTTAAACGAACACTCACCTCATGGTTAATGGATGCTGAAGCCTATAATTGCCTGTATCTATCATATCACATCTAAATAGATTAGGAATCAAAATGCAGATGCGTTATCACCACTGAGGACTAAGATCGAATGCCTCATTACAAGTTAGAAGTGTTTCCAGGTACTCGTACACACAGGTCTCGTACAGGTACCGGTAACACATTTGTGATGCAGTCTACACTTCATCTTACTTCTTTAAAAAAACCTGCCTAATTTAACATGCTCAGGTCGACAGCAGAAGCATTAAACCTGCTAAAGAAAGTTTCCTTACTAAAGAAGAACTAGTACTAGGGACTACTACCTAACTAAAAATAATGAAGAAAATTAATTAATTATTAATCTTTCTGCTTGAAGGGTTACATTTTAATTTCATATGATTCTAATGTAATACTGAAAATATATCTAGATACCTTCGCTCCCGCTAACAAAGTATAAGTGGAAACATAAAAGCGGCAAATTATATCAAGGTACATAATATCTGAAGCAATAAAAATGCTCTGAATCGATTTATAGAACTGCAACATTAAACAACGGTACGGCGTTTATAGCACTGCGTCAATTTTTAACGATAATTGTTGAGGGTAATAAAATTTTAATGAATCCATTGAAAAATTCAACGCTAGGTGGTTATTATTTAATTTTAGTGCGTACGAGCGACATTCGGGTACGCAGCGTATCCTTCAGTAAAGATTATAAAACGTAATTAATAGAATATGATACTGTTTGGTAAAATAGACAAACGTTGTAATAGTTATTACACAATTTATGTTATTTATGTGTTTTACCATTTGGTAATAGTATGAAGTTGATACAATAAACACTACATAAAAGTAAACTATATTACCTAGTGACTGGACTCAAGGACAATGGCGTCACGAATTCATTTATGGTTGTCAGTTGTCACGTAATTTTAATGTTTTACTTCTCTTATTTATATTTTAGGATTTTTTGATATTATACGTGAACTAAATATTTATATTTTATATTCAAAATATAAAAACCAGCTTTTTTTTGAAGTCATTATTTTAATTATTTAATGAAAAATTCAGTAAAATTAATAATACTTTCAAAATATAAATTTCAATTCAAATTAAATAAAAAAATTACACTTAATATTTACGAATTTACGCTACGAATTTATTCATTTATTCATTACAGGGCATCAAAATTCACTGATGAATATAAGCTCATAGGGGAGATATTTGCTATAGTTGCCATAATCGGCAGGTGAATGTATAACCACAGTTTATTATAATACGAGTTGTTAGCAGAAAGATGTTGCTGCCTATCTCCTGTATCATTTCTTTCTGTTGCGTCATTACTTACAAGTATATTTAACACAATTAACGAAGAAGCGACCGAGCGGAACCAGAACTCCAAAGTCTTTGCTAGAGATCTGTTTGCCAGAAAGACCCAACTCTCAATGCTGAAGACCGAGTGAGGCAGCGTCGTGTCTGGGACACCTGAGATTTTGAGTGAGATTGCGAGTTTCTATCGGCAGCTGTACACATCATCGTTGGAGCCGCAGGCAAGTGTGAGTAACGATCCAAGAGCAAGTCTTATCCGCCAATATTCCGATGATATACCTGACGTCAGTCTGAGCGAGATTAGAATGGCTCTTCATCACCTTAAACAGGGCAAGGCCCTAGGTGAGGATGGAATCACAGCGGAGCTTCTGAAAGCGGGTGGAAAACCGGTACTTGAAGTCCTTCAGAAGCTCTTTAATTCCGTCTTCCATGGTGGCACTACTCCGGAGGGGTGTAGCAGAAGTGCGGTGGTCTTATTCTTCAAGAAAGGCGATAACGCTCTCTTGAAGAACTACAGACCAATTTCCCTTCTGAGCCGCGTCTACGTGCTGTTTCGAGAGTCATTACGAATCATCTCGCATGCAGACTGGATGACTTCCAGCCTCCCAAACAAGCCTTTTTCCGAAAAGGCTTTAGCACCATAGACCACATACATACCCTTCGGCAAATTTTACAAAAGTCCGAGGAGTACAATCAGCCACTATATCTGGCGTATGTGAACTGTAAGAAAGCCTTTGATTCCGTCGAAATGACTATCAGTATATCGAAGTGCTGAAGTGTTTGTACAGTAGGGCTACGATGGCTATCCGAGTTCAGAACCAGAGTACGAAACCTATCCAACTGCAGTGAGGTGTAAGACAGGGCGACGTTGTATCCCCGAAACTCTTCACCGCTGCATTGGAAGACGTTTTCAAGCTACTGGACTGGAAAGAATGCGGTATTAACATCAATGGCGAGTACATTACTCACCTTCGATTTGCCAACGATATATTCCTTATAGCAGAAACGCTGGGGGACCTAAGCAATATGCTCAATGACCTCAATAGTGTCTCCCAACAGATAGCTCTTAAGATGAACATTGTCAAAACGTATAACGTACATGTCACACCTATGCCGGTAGTTGTTGGGAACACTAAACTCGACTTTTTTTGTCCTGGGACAAATAGTCCGACTAGGTAAGTCCAACTTCGACCGAAAGGTCAATCGACGGATTCAACTCGGCTGGACAGCGTTCGGGAAACTACGACACATCTTCTCGTCAGACATACCTCAAAACCTTAAAACGAAATTGTACAACCAGTGCGTTTTGCCAGTGATGACTTACGGATCTGAGACGTGGTCCTTCACTGCTGGCTGGTCACTCAGCGAGCTATGGAGAGGGCTATGCTTGGAGTTTCTCTACGTGATAACTTATAAATGAGGATATTCGCAATAGAACCAGAGTGACCGACATAGCCCAACGGATTAGTAAGCTGAAGTGGCAACAGATCGGCCATATATCTGGAAGAACCGACAACTGATGGAGAAAAAAGGTACTCGAGTGGCATCATCGTACCGGTAGGCAAAATGTAGGGCGACCCCCACTAGATAGAGTGACGACCTGGTAAGACTTGCAGGCAGTCGATGGATGCAGGTGGCTCAGGACCGTGCTTTGTGGCATAACTTGTGGCAGGCCTATGTTCAGCAGTGGACTTGTGAAAGGCTGTAATGATGATGATAATGATAAACCGGTGAAAAGATAGAATATAGCATAACTAACTTTTATAAATAGTTAGTTATCAGGAACATGCTGCTTACCATTTCCTGTTTTAGTTTCCATCTGACGCTTCTTCCAACACCCCCGGGATCATATAGCCTGATTAATAATATTCTTAAACTACACGCTTAGTATTATCATGCTTAATATTTTTTCCAAAAATGAAATTGAATCACTCACGTCGTAGTCATTAATAGGATCAAGATATTCTAAGTATTCCAAGAACCAACCAACCAGGTGTCTTATTTCTTTTATAATATTAAGGTAACCAACGTGTGGCGGCCTCGCACCGGCGGATGAAATGTAGGGCGTCTCCCCACTAGATGGAGTGACGACCTGGTAAGACATGCAGGAAGTCGATGGATGCAGGTGGCTCAGGACCGTGCTTTGTGGCATTCCTTGGGGTATATTCTTTAACAGTGGTAGAGCCACGCGGCTTTTGCTGTCGCACGGATGGGCCGGCTCGAACCGGGGTGGTACCACGACCTCACAGAAAACCAGCGTGAAGTAGAGGTTTACCTCTGCGTTTCGCTTGGTGAGTGCAGGTGGCCGGAGGCCCTTTTTACTGGGAATGAGGCATTCCATCTTAGTCCTCTAGGGTGACAACGCATCTGCATTTTGATTCGTAATCGAGGATAGATGTAGATGTCTATGGGCCGCAGCAACCACTTACCATCAGGTGGACTGTGTGCTCGTTTGTCACCTTTATCCTATAAAAAAAAGGCCTATGTTCAGCAGTGAACTTGTGAATGACTGTAATGATGATGAAGTGCAGTTTTAAGTGTTACATATTATATTAATTACACATTAGAAAAGATAATAGGTACCCTTGTTTACTTAGTAAAACGAATATATCAATTGCTTTTTGGACAGCAGAAAATTGTTTGCTTTAATTTATATGATGCCTAAAGCGTAAAAGATCGCATCTATAACAAACACGATTCTTTGGTGATCACCCATATTCGTGCGCGACTATGCGATTATGCGGTCGGTTATCTCTATTGTTACGGGTATAATTATGGCTTAATATATTGCTGTACCCAATCTACACGTTAGATATTAATTTACATTACAGCCAAGTTAACGCGATATTTATTGATATACAATATGTAATAATACATTGTTTGGCTATGAACGGTAACTTGAAATAAATATCATGATAGCATATTATTCGATATTATACTCTTACTATATTAAATGCCTGCAGTATAACGTTGGAATTAAAATACTAAATAATTCTAAATTTAAAAAAAACCAATTGAAATCGCACATAACACGTAAATAATTAAATAAGTTTTCATATCAATTAAGCCGTTGCTTCAATTATCGACGATTAATTAATGTAAATCATTAAAATATAGTAATTGAATCCCAGTATAAACATGTTAAAGAAAAAATAAATGAGACAAAAAAACATAAAATAAATCACACTCAACCATGGACTGAAAACACGAAAAACGTTTCACAGCACCTTCCTCAAACAACCTGTCTATCGAACATTTGGAGCCAATGTACAGGGCATCGATATCTGTCAAATGGACAGAAATAAAAAACGATTGCTAGGAGTACGAAGCGCCTATTGAGAATCGAAAAACGCCAAATGATACCATTAACTCAATAATATACCACAGGGGAACGACAATGCTCTAAGGTCCGGAAAGTTTAAAGAGGAATATTTTACAACTGTTGATCAGCTTAGAACATTTTTCACAGCGATATTAAATTGTAAGCTTTATTTGTTTTGAAATACTTTATTTTGAAAGGAATTTGACACTTTAGATTGCATGAAAAAATCATGCTTAAATTCTGAACATAACGTTCAAACAAACGTCTATTTTAATACATATTTAAAGTAAAAAAAGAAATACAAACTCCTCGTTAATATTACTAGTAAATATTAATTTATATCTTATTGAATTAATTAATTTAAAAAGAATTTTGAAACGCAAACAACTAAACCAATTTTCTTCCTGAAAGTTAGGAAAATAAAAAGTGTCTACTCTGAAAATTTACATGCATATTAAGTTAAATGAAAAGCGCTTTGCACAAGGTAAAGTAAATTATAAAAATGAATGAACTCTAAAAAAGTAAAAAATTAACTATCAAAAATTGAGTCTTGTCCATAATATATTTCACAATAAAATCAGATACAATCACAAACCACAAGAACATTTGGAATACATATAAAGTATTGTGTTAATATGACATGATTAACGTAAAATTGTGCCACGGTTATGAGCGTAATTGATACGTGCATGAGGGGAGACTAAAATTTATCTTTTGAGAACACATTTAATATTATGAACTTAATCATTATGTTATTATGTAGAACGTAATGCTTTGTGATAACTTAGTATCAATCCTAATATTTGAAGATTTTCATTATTTGTCATACCAATTGAAATTCAAAAGTCGCATTTTTGCTTTTTTAAATTTCATGTAATCCCTTCTCGTTTGCTTATCTGTGTTTCACCAGACACGCATATTTGCACGTGATGTTTTAATTCACCACACAAGCACTTGGTAAATAAGTAATTGACAATATCATTGATGCCGGCGGGGCTCAACCCAAGTTGCTCGTGTAATGTGAAAGTACGGCGAGCACTAACCGCTGCGCCAGCACAGTGCTACGTAAAGACTGGCAACACGTATTGGAAAAGTGCGATGGGCTAATTGCTCCATAACCCTCAGAGTTATAAATGGCTCTCTCTACAACATCAATTTATTATTTATGCATGTTGCTCGTTAAATATAGCGCGAATCAGTCGTTAAAGTAAACGTAATTAAATTAAATTTAATAATTTTGGTCGGAGCGCGTCACAATTTCACAAGACAATTCTAGGAAAAGCTGGTAGTGACAGCCGTCATACGTTGCCATACATACTACAATACTTTACTCAATAATAATTTTCATTTTTGATGTTACAACTAATATTTTGGTCTATTGTATTACAAGATCATTCAGATTCTAATCATGTCAGTACAGTTAGTACACTATCCAAGAAATTAGCAGCGGTATTGCAGGCCGAGGACATGAAAAGCGCACGTAACAAATTGTTGTATAGGTTATATATAATTTTTCTGGGTTTGACTGTATGTTCATGTACGCATAAAATGCCTCCACAATATAGAAAATATTCCTTGCCTTTAAAAAGAAAATGAGTAAAAAAGACAAATTTGAGAATTGTATTCTACATCGAGTAATGTTTTAAAAAAAATACGTTAATTAGACGTTAAAAGAATTTGTGCACTTGCCAATAAAATGGTTTGGGGGAAACCACAATTCGATTACGAAATTGCTAGCAGGAAATTAAAAATACTTCAAAGGTATTTGTGTGAATATATTTCTAATTAATAAATTAAGCCGTATGGCATCAATTTAATTGAAAAAAAGTGGTTCCTAGAAATCCCTAGTGTGTAATTATGTTAGCGAACGAACAGGAAAATTCTGTAATCCCTAAAGTTGTAATAACCCACCTTTAAATTAAAAATGATAATTTTTCAAAATTCTATCACGAATATCCTTCAAAAACTTATAAATATTCTATTTCATTTTCTTCTATTTTCTCAAAATACTTATATTAATGTATACATTTTGCCTGAATTTTGAGTAATTTTTTTTTAAATAAATTGTGCAATAAATATAAATACTAATCCTTCCTCACCCCTTTATCTAAAAGAAAGATTTCAATTCTGTAGTGACACTCATTATCTCAATCTACGTTATTCACACAGTTTAATCCTGTCTACTCCTCTGCACCATTCTGGGTCTATGTCAAATTCTTTCACAGTTACTTCTATTACCCTCTGGAACAAATTGCCTGTTGACCTGCGAACAATACCTGTCAAAAATGTTTTTAAAAGAAAACTATATTAGCATATCCGTAGCCTACAAAGTTGAATCAACTTTCTTTATATGTTTATAGTTATTTATATATACATATACATATATATATATATATATATATATATATATATATATATATATATATATATATATATATATATATATATATATATATATGTGTGTGTGTGTGTGTGTGTGTGTGTAAATGTGTGTATTTATTTATATATGTATATGAATTATATATATTTTATGTATATATGTGTATATTTTATGTATGTGTTGCATGTACATATATTTGAACTGAATAATATCATGACAACTTAACTGCCCAAACTCACTTTCTGTTCTACCCAAGGTTAGCTGGTAGAGAATGCCATATAGCATTAAGCTCGCCTTTTGTACAAATATTTGGTGCAAAAAAGAATAAATAAATAAATAAATACGCGAGTATGTTGGAACAGATTTATGGATTATAATCCGTGAAATATTGTTCTATTTTTTTGTTGAAATTGTGTTTATAATAAAAAATATGAACTCCGTTAACTTGCACAAGAGCAGCACTGTCTGGTAAGAAGAGGCCATGTAAGCAGTGGGAAATATTATATAGACTGTTACTTTAACGCACCTAACTACTTAGCTATTATTTATTTTAGCTATTATTATTTACATTTTTCACTAAATTTATTAACAAAGTTCTCACTTTAACTTTTTTTATAGAATAAGTGTGACAAACGAGCACATAGTCTACCTGATGGTAACTGCTATGCTATGGCCCATAGGCATCTACATTTATCCTTAATTGAGAATCAAAATTCAGACGAGTTCTCGTTCCTAATGACTGAGATGGAATGCCTCGTTTCCAGTAAAAAGGGTATCCGGTTCTCACACACCGTATGAAACACAGCAGCATCAAGCTGCTATTTTACGCTGGTATTCTGTAAGAGCGTGGTCCTACCCCGAACGAGTCGACCCATTTGTGCTGCAACCACAATATGGCTGCAGTATGGCTCTACCACGTAATAAAATTGGCCCTTGGTCTGACTTGCAAAAACTATCATTACAGTCCATTACAAATTCACTGATGAATATAGGCCTTCTCCAAGGAATGCTACAAAGCACGGTCCTGTGTCACCTTCTTCCATTAACTTCCTGCATCTCTAACCATCTAGATAGGGCCGCCTTACACTTTTCGTACCAGTAGCGAGGCTATCACTCGAGAATCTTTTTACCTCATCGATCGTCGGTTCTTCGAGCTATATGACCGGCCCAAATCCACTTTAGCTTACTAATCCGTTGGATTCTGGTTCTACTGCGGATATCCTCATATCTATCCAATCATCTATCATCATTTCTAAGCTATCACGCAGAGCAACTTCGAGTATAGCCCTCTGCACATCTCACTGAGGGACCTTGACAGTTTATGCATAATTAAAAATATATCATAAGAGAGAGTATCCATCATCATCATCATCATTACAGCCTTTCATAAGTCCACTGCTGAACATACGCCTCCCCCAAGGAATGCCACAAAGCACGGTCCTGAGCCACCTGCATCCATCGACTTCCTGCATGTCTTACCAGGTCGTCACTCCATCTAGTGGGGGGTCGCCCTACACTTCGCCTACCGGTACGAGGCTGCCATTTGAGAACCTTTCTTCATCTTTTCTGGATATCCATGCCCCAGTTTAAATTGGGGAGGTCACAAGAGTAAAACGTCAGGATAATCTCACAGTTCCCGTAGTATAAAATTTTAAGTTAGGTAAAATATATCCCACTTGGCACAAACCTCCTCACATTCGTCTGATTCAATCGAAATATTTATATCATATGACTCACAGAACACAGAAAAGGTAACAATTTATTCAAAGACAGACAAAAAGTAAAATTAGTGGAGAAATAGTAAAATTTTTACATTTTTTTTAAATAAAATAAAATTCCACTTCTGTATTTGTATTCGAAACATACATCAGATTAGCTAACTAAAGAAATAGGATTATTGCTTCCTATAATACAAATCTATTTACCAAAATAACTTCCATACAAGAGACGAAATATGAAACAATATTTAAGCGTCCCGCACGCGTCCTGTACAAATACTCAATTGTTATGACAAAACACTCTTTATTACAAAACAAATAAAGATCGAAATTACCTAGTATATTTTATCATTATTAATATATTTAAAATAACGTTCGGGCCACTAGTCACGGTTAAGCTTAAGCCGGTTACGTCCCTTCCTATTTTCTGATGGAGATTTATGTCAGGGGATCAAAAGTTTCCAACCCGCACACTACAAAACCACCGGTTCATTGGTTGAGTAGTAACATCGTATGCTTGCAAAATAGTATCATAATATTTTCCCCTATATATGAACAATCTCTTTCGTTTTTTCTCAAATAAACAATAATCCAACAATCCTAAATGAATTTTATGCCACTGTAAGGTCCCTTGATATTAAATGAAAATACAGGTATGAGCTCGCCACTGGAACATGTCATAAATGCCAGTAATTCATTTTCTCATTAAAAGGTTTAATTTTAGTGATCCGCCAGCCGGTCACATAACTTTATGAGTCTCAATTTATGGGGCTATGAAGTGTCGTGCCCGACTATACGTGTAGTATATTTATTTGTGTAACGTATGTACATACGAGCACATGCCTGCCAAAGACCATACGTTATAATTTTACTGGAAGGCTAGTGGATCACTGCCAAGTATAGTTCCGCTATTATTAATCGTTATCAACGTTTACACTATAGAGAATATTTATGGGCGCCTCGTAGCTGCACTAGAACAGTGTGATGTGAATTAATTCGGATATCGCGTCGTATCCAGTTAAACTATTTCCATATAATCATTTGTTTTTTTATCTTGCTTGTACATTCGCAGAGTGAACTTACATCCCCACATATTTAATCTCTTTCTCTCTGTGATGCTTGTTTATTTATGGGAGCATTGTTTAATAGTTGGGGTGGCTTTGATTCAGTAGAATTAAAACGACGCTTGCGTTGTTTGTTGCTAAGTATTGCAATCATTACTATTTATATCTTGCGATTTATTTTAAAACCAATAGAGGTCTATCTCAAGGTCTCTTTAAAAATAAATACGTATTTAATTTATTTATCACCGTGTAGTGAGAAAACAACTACACTATATCATCCTAACTCACTTTTTTGTGCACTCCGAACTCTGAGTTGCACACAATCCCGAAAGGGATTATGTAACTTTCTATTTGGAAAAAAAATTGTAAAACAAATTAAAATAAACATTTATGTAAAAAAAATCCATCAAACACAGCAGTGCAAACACTATAATATGGAGGCAGTAATAAGTAAGAGAAAATTAAATACTTAATATTTAACCTTGTATTTGAAAATTAAATGGAAGTTATGGATTGGTCGAAAGAAACCATCATAATTTTTAGATTTCTTCGATTCCTCGAAATTTGGTGATGTATTAAGTAAACAAAATTTTCAAATTTTGACGGTTAAAAAGAAGGAGTCAAAAAGGTCGCGCTGGCTTAACACAATAAACACTAACTTTGTGCAATAGATAGGAAATGACTGGCAAAACATCAAGTGAAATAGATAGCAAAATTAAACATTTGGAAAAACCCTCAACGGATGTAAACCAACCAACGATATCATTTGATTTTTTTCTTTCTTTTCTTTTTTGGTTTGTTAAGTAATGTGATAAAAAATTATTTAATCTAAAAAAAAATTAAAAATTGAAAGCAAAATACTCGAGCACAAATATAATAATTTCATTGCGTAAAAACTTATTTGTGAGAATTAACTTCATCCGAGTCGATTCGGTTATGTTAATCATACTTTCCACGTGACTTGAAAAACATATAGTTTTTTCAGAACAGGTTATTTGTAAAGTAATTAACTCGCAAGTAATTTACGTGGCGTCCTGTTTCAAACCCAGCTATAAGTGTAACACCATTTTCACAAAATTAGTTTTTAATGGACAAAAATGTTATTTTTACTGTTAGTTAACGCTCAGCCGAAAATAGTGCGGCTGTCAGCACTATTCGGAAACTTTACACTGAAAAATTATGTCTCACAAATTTATTATTCATTAAAGTAAGTTACGCACTGCAACTGTGCTATTTTGAGTAATGTTCCATGCGTGATTTAGCTAGAACCGTATAAATCTTCATCAAAATTATGCCTGAGCCACTGTAGAGGTTTGTTTTCATTACGTGTAACGTCACGGTAAAGTTCTCACGGCGCAAAAGTTAGTTCATTGTCATAAATTCTAATAAGAGAGCTTGTTTAGTTACCTTATTCGTGAACTTGTGCTTTGCTTCCCGTTACCTTGTATAAGCAACTGCAAAGAATCGTTAGACAGTAAATTATGTAACATACGCAGTTAGTGTTTTCATGTTCTAAGTAACTTTTTCCAATCCAACAAAAACGATCACGTACGTACATATTTAATAGTTACCGTTACAGCCTAGCAAAAGTCCACAGCTATATTTGCCATAGTTGCCACACGTGCCAAGCGCAGCAACCGCAGTTTTTTTTAAGTTGTTATAAGAAATACTCCAAGTCTATTTCCTTTTGTCGCCTCTTATGACCCACAAGAGATTTTATGGGTTAGTAGATATTTTTTACACTCTTATTGCTTCTCTAATATAAATTTACTAGTTTTATTTATTTAATATATAAGTAATAAGTATGTTCTTGAGGAAAGCTTACTTTATTATTTTCAAGAGGTTTTCAATTAGAGTTTATGTCTTTGTTTGTATATTACGTGATATCAACACCAATCGTTGATCTATTTTAATGATCTCTTGTGATGAGTGGCCCCATTTAATTTGTAGAAAAATGTCTACCTTTATGGATACAATAATAGGTACTGGGCTTTTATATTTAGACGATTTTTCAGTTGTTAACTTGATGTTGTGATATTGGTCCACTCTAATGTGTCAAAATATAACTTTTAATAAAAATTAAAGTCCACTTCAAAGAATTAATAACAATAAATAATTTCCCCAACGTAGCTTCTGGAGTCAGAGCTTTAGTGTTTTTGTATGTCTTAGCATCGAATGAGAAGTTATAAGAATTTATAAGGAAACTATATCATTCTTTTCAGTTTCTTTTTTAAGTTGACTTTTCCTTTTTTTAAGGCTTAAGAACTCTAAAAACTAATATTATCGGTCTTTACGTGTTCTCGAAATATTTTAATTAAAAAAAACCCTGTGCATGTTTTCTTCGCGATGTTTTCATTTATCAGCACTGAAAATTGCAATTAACAACTTTAATGGTCTCGGCGGAGGGTGCTGATAATTTCTTTTTTAATTAATGTGTGCGTTGCTCATTTATAAAGCAAACATATTATGTGTTATTACATTATATACATACCGCTCTGATCCAAAACTATTTTCGCTATTTTTTCATAGAATAAGGGTGACAAACGGGCACAAAGTCTACCTGATGGTTAGTGGATGCTGTTACCCATAGACATCTACATTTGTCATCGATTAAGAATCAAAATAAGTTATCACCCCTGAGGACTAAAATGAAATTCTTCATTTCCATTAAAAAGGGTCTCCGGTTCTCTACACTCACCATACGGAACACAGCAGTATTAAGCTGATAGTTTACGCTGGTATTCTGTGATAGCGTGGGCCTACCCATTCATGCTACAACCATAATATAGGTGCAGCGTGGCTCTTCCACGTACGAGTATAATATATTCTTCCACGAAATGCTCTTTTAAATACAATATTGAATTTCGCTTAATTAAAATGTATGCTATTGCTATGATTGTAAACGACAATGGAAACTAAGCAAGCGATGCGGAGCATAACTCACCAATACAAATGTTAATGGACAATAAATTAATTAGTTCAGTTAACTTGAATTTGTGGCACTACTTGTATCATTACCTAATTGTCTCAGTTAATATAATAGTTGTGAGTAAAATGTTACATTTATCATTATTATATATTATTATTTCAAAAGAAAAAGGGTTTGTTTTATAAATTCCTAAAAATTATACTGTCCGTTATTTTCTTTTAAAATGTAAAAGAATAAAATATAAACCTAATACATATTTAATATTTGTAAAGACATTTTTTTTTTATAGTAGAGGGGGCAAACGAGCATGCGGCTCACCTGATGGTAAGTGACTACCGCCGCCCATGAACAACTGCAACACCAGGGAGGGAATTGCAGATGCGTTGCCGGCCTTTTAAAAAGGAGTACGCTCTTTTCTTGAAGGTCCCTAAGTCGTATCGGTCCGGAAAAATCGCTGATGGTAATCGATTCCACAAGGAAGTCGTGCGAGGAAGAAAACATCTTCTAAATCGCACAGTGGTGGACCGCCAATCATCCAGATGGTGTGGATGGTATCGGGAGTTCTGCCGCGATGTGCGTTCGTGAAATTTGGCGGCTGGGATTAATCCGAACAATTCCTCAGAGCACTCCCCATGGTAGATGCGAAAGAAAATGCAGAGAGATGCAACATCTCTTCGCAGCGCCAATGAGTCGAGCCGATCGGAAAGAACTCGGTCGTCGACGATTCGAGCCGCTCTGCGCTGGATGCGGTCAAGTGGAAGGAGCTGGCACTGGGGAGCCCCTGCCCAGAGATGGGAACAGTATTCCATGTGAGGCCGAACCTGCGCCTTGTAAAGTTGCAGGCGGTGTGCCGGCATGAAATACTGTCCCGCTCTGCTGAGCACGCCAAGCTTTTTAGAGGCCAATTTGGCCTTCTCTTCCAAATGACCACGAAACTGCACGCCACTCGATATGTCGACGCCGAGGATTCCGATACTGGCTGAGGCAACCAGGGGAGTGCCTTGAAACTGAGGAGATACGACAAAGGGGTTCTTTTGAGCGGTAAACGCGCAAACTTGTGTCTTCTGAGGATTAAACTGGACTAGATTTAGTCGCCCCCAGTTCGAGACTTTGTCCAGCAAAGACTCGACTTCAGACACAAGTTTGTTCCGGTACTCGGAGACGTTTTCCCGAGAAATATTAGCACGGCCAGTGTATAGAGCATCACCAGTGCTGTCATCCGCATAGCAATGAATGTTACCAGTTAGCAACATATCATTGATATGCAGAAGAAACAGCGTTGGTGATAGCACACAGCCTTGTGGAACACCAGCGTTAATAGGCTTGTAGTCAGAACATGCACCATCTACAACAACCTTGATGCTCCGATCTGCAAGGAAGCTGGTGATCCAATTGCACAATTTCTCGGGAAGCTCATAGGAAGGGAGCTTCGAAAGAAGCGCTTTGTGCCAAACCCGATCGAAGGCCTTCGCAATGTCCAGACTAACGGCCAACGCCTCCCCCTTGGACTCTACTGCCTCCGCCCATCTATGGGTCAGGTAGACCAGAAGATCACCAGCTGATCGACCCCCACGAAAACCGTATTGGCGGTCACTAATCAGCTGGTGATCCTCAAGGTACCGGATGAGCTGGCAGTTGATAATGGATTCCATTATTTTGGAGAACAAGGAGGTGATCGCGATAGGCCTATAGTTGGACGGGTCTGAGCGGTCGCCTTTTTTAGGGATCGGGTGGACAAAAGCTGTCTTCCATGAATTCGGGACTACGCCTTGGGAGTAGGAGTACCGAAAAAGACGCGTTAGGACCGGTGCCAACTCCGGAGCACACGTCCTCAGCACAATTGGGGGGATTCCGTCAGGCCCACTCGACTTCTGGATGTCCAGGGAGAGAAGTGCTTTGCGAACCGAGCGCTGTGAGAACAGCACATCCGGCATAGAGCACTCACACCGCGGGATGGTCGGCGGTGTTTTCCCCCCGTCATCAAGAGTCGAGTTGGACGCAAAAAGGGAGCCTAAAAGGTCGGCTTTGTCTTTTGCGTCATGGGCCAGTGAGTCGTCCTCCCTGTGCAGAGATGGTAGTGATGGCTTACAGAAATTCCCTTGGACAGCCTTGGCGAGAGACCAGAATGCACGGGTTCCCGAAGGAAGGCGAACTAGTTTCTCGCCAATTCTGCCTATGTGCTCTGACTTTGCCTTGGCAATAACTCTTTTGAAGGACCTGGAGGCGAAGTTATACTTCTTTTTAAGTGTGCTGGTGTTTACATCCCGAGTCGCCGAAGCCGCAGCCCAGGCTTGATAACACTCCTGCTTACTACGTAATGCAGTTTTACAGGAGCGACAAAACCAAGGCTGAGATCTGCCTCCGATGGGTACCACAGATGATGGAATAAATAGTTCCATTCCCTGTAGCACCACATCAGTGACAGAGTCAGCAACAGCGCTGGGATCATCCGGCGAGAAGCAAACCCGCCCCCATGGGTAGGATGCAAAGAAAGACCGCATTCCGTCCCAATCCGCCGACCTGTAATGCCAAACACGGCGGCAACCTGCAGAACGCAACCGCGAGGGGAGCGTGAGTGGCACCATACTCCGGTACCGATCCGGTACAAACAGTGGTCCGAAGAGCCGAGAGGGGCATCGACGGAAACCTGATATCCGTCCGGATGAGAGGTCAGCAGAAGGTCCAACGGGGAAGGTGTATGATCCTCCACATCTGGAATCCGCGTAGGCGAAGTAACCAGTTGTGTCAGACCATATGCCAAGGCAAAGTCATAAACAGATCTCCCCGCATGATCGGTTAAACGTGAACCGAGCCATTCGGCATGGTGGGCGTTAAAATCGCCAAGGATCACGATCTCTGCGGATGGGACCTGTTGTAGCAAGGAATCTGTAGCCATTTGGACGTGGTCGATGAGTCGGTCTGTTTCGGCATTACCGCTATGGGACCTATAGAGGCACCCGTAGACGCGCGGATGGTCGTCGCTGTCTACGCGTAGCCAAAGGATGGACAGGTCCGAACCTTCAAGACTGCCGAGGCGTCGAGAACAGATGTCCTCTCTGACATACACGCAAACTCCAGCCCGAGGCACAAAGGAGTGCTCCAATTTGTACCCAGGGTAGGAGAGATACGAAATATCAGCCGGAGAGGAAACCTGTGTCTCGGTCAGGAAGAGCAAGGCCGGCTTCGCCGTCTCGAGATGGTAGTGGACGGCGTTTAGGTTAGAGTTAAGTCCCCTGATGTTGCAGAAATTCACGGATAGCGTGGCAGGGGTCGCCTTGGTATTGTTGCTCTGTTTACCCCGAGCAGTTATGTTTTTGAGCGGAATTTTGCCCCCCCCAGAATACGTGGGGCAGCCTGAGTACCCACGCTCAGGATTGGAATAACATGGTCGTGGATGCTCAGCGAGGGATTCTCCAGGGGTACTGGTACCCTCCTGGGGTAGTCTATTGTGTAATTCCGCTACCATGTTGATGGGGGGGGGGGGGATTGGGCCTCCGGCCACCTGCACTCACCAGACGAAACGCAGAAGCAGAGCTTCTACTTGACGCCGGTATTCTGTGAGGTCGTGGTACTAACCCGGCTCGAGCCGGCCCATACGTGCAACAGCAAAAACTGCTGCATGGCTCTACCACCGTTACATACCCATTATTCTGCATTCTTATTGTGCCGGACGGGCGTAACTCTCCGGAGTAAATGTTGTCGAAGATACTCCGCGAGTCGCTCACGTTCTACACCTGTAGGTTCCGGAATCCTCCCTCTGCCGTCTTTCACTGCCGTCTCTGCGGTTGCTGCGGATAAACTGTGGACTGAGGTTCAAAATTAAAATGCACGATTATAAATTTAAATAGCAAGGGAGTGGCCAGCGGTTCGACTAATTAATTTGTCGCGAAATTTTACAACTATTATTTATTTATCACTATTATTCAAAACGGTTGGTCAACTACGGTTGTTCACTATAGATTGGTCACTATATATTTTAAAATATTTAATTTAAATGAGCGGTAGTATAAAATATCTGTCCGGAGTAGTTGGTTCTTTAACACTATTGACTAGCAGCTATTAATCAACTAAAATTAGTTGAATTTAACACTTGTGTAACTGCGAATATCAGTTATCACTTTTTCCGTCTAGCTAACACTTTTCACTATATGCCACACCGAATTTTCAGTTGTGACCTTTTTCCGCTAGCTAACACTTTTTCACTATATGCCGCACCGAATTTTCAGTTACGACTTTTTTCCACTAGCTAACACTTTTTTACTATATGCAACACCGAATTTTCAGTTGCCACTTTTTTCGGCTAGCTAACACTTTCACTATTCACTATATATTTCTGCTAGTCACTGCAACTACTACCGGATACTACTGCTGGGCACTGGTAGTTCTTCCTACTACAACATTGATGTGTTTCGCTCCCATAAGGTAGACTTCGGCTATACTCTATAGTGAGCCGCTTGCCATTTCCCATTTGCCTCTTTATTTTTAAACATTTTTCTTTATGCAAATGGCACAAATTGCAACATTTTCTATATAACACTAATCTTAATTCTAACACGCTATACATCATTAAATAGGCATTTTTGTTCTTCATCAGTACGTGATAAAGGATAATTAATATATTTACATTCAAAAAAGTTATTAAGTGAAATGTCCCAAACTTTTACAATAAATGGGCATATTAATTCTTTAATTATCCTATAATTATTCAATGTGTTTAATTATACGAAATATTTCTTTATTATCATGATCTATGCAACATATGCTAACTACATATCATATTTACAACTCTTTTAGAACATAAAAATATTCTCATTATTTTTTGGTACAAACTATTACGCAGTTAATTTAAATTTCCAGAAAGTTATACGACACGGCGCGCTGTGATTGGTCGGTTTTTCTTAAACAAAATAAAGTTGTTTATATTAACTATTATTAAAACGACCTTCTATACAAACATATTAAGAGTTGTAAATACATGGTAAAAACTATATTAACACATTATTTGATTGATTTTGTCCGTATTTTCACTTTTTAAACAAATTAATATTCTTTAATCACTTTTTGCTTAAAGTCATTTTAGGCCGTCTCGAACATCTCTCCCGCCGTGCAGCGTCGCGAAGACTCGTCGCAGCGGCGCTGCATAAATTCCGGTGAGAGGCGTGGCTTCTACTTTGGCAGCGGCACGAGTTTCCTGGTTGGCCTCTTGATTAGTCCGTTTGCGGTGCGTACCTCCACAGTGCGGAATTGTCCGTCCGCACCGGGGTAGATTTTTTCAATCCTTCCTCGTGGCCAGGTGTTACGAGGTAACTGGCTGTCAGCTATGAGGACTGGATCGCCCACCTGGAGATCGGGGCCTTGACCATGGGCCTCCCGCCGGTTTTGAAGTTCCGGCAGATATTGTTTGACCCAACGCTGCCAGAACATGTCAGCGAGTATCTGGGAGCGTCGCCAGTGTTTTTTGCTATTCGCATCTTTTTCATTAAAAACTCCAGGTGTTGGCAGTCTCGCAGATCCTCCCAATAGGAAGTGATTTAGAGTGATGGACTCATTGTCTTTGCTGTCTACTGAGATGTGAGTCAATGGTCTGCTGTTTACTGTGTACTCCACCTCGCAGAGCAGCGTGTTTAAAACATCTTCATGCGGATGTCTCTCATGAAGGACGGTGTATAGTGCCGTCTTCACGCATCGAACAAGACGTTCCCACACCCCTCCCATGAAAGGCGCGGAGGGGGTTATAAAACGCCACACTATGCCTCGTCGGCTGGCTTCTTCTTCGAAAAGCCTCTCGAAGCTCCTTGTCGGCACCGTGCATATTGGTGCCGTTGTCGGAATAAATCTCGGTGGGACACCTTCGGCGCGCTGCAAATCTTCTTAATGCCAGTATGGCGGAGTTTGCGCTGAGATCTGCCACAATTTCCAAGTGGACAGCTCTGGATGTGAGGCAGGTGAAGAGAGCCACGTATCTCTTCTGATGTTGACGTCCCACTGTGACGGAGAGTGGCCCAAAATAATCCAGACCGATGAACGTGAACGGTCTCTGGTGATGAGCGAGACGTGTGCTGGGATGATCACCGGTGGCTGGTACGGATGGTTGTGCCTTTCTAATGCGGCACTGAACGCATTGGCTCACTATTCTTTTCGTGGTGGGTCTTAGTCGGATTACCCAGTAGTGCTGTCGAACCTCGTTGATGGTAGGTTCGGTTCCACAATGATGCAGGCTACGATGTGTCCAATCGATATACAATTGGGTGATATGATGATCACCATCCAATATAGCTGGCCCTTTCATATCTTTCGAGACTCCTTTTACAGCGGCTGTGCGACTTCGTAGCGCGATGATCCCGTCTTTCAGTTGTATTTGAAGCGGTCGTAGGCGGCTATCATGGGCGACCTTTTTATCGTTACGGAGATCGGCTATCTCTTGTGTGAAGGAGTCTTCCTGGATGACATGTATCAGGAGCTTTTCGGCCTTTTTTATGTATTCGGCCTCGAGTGTGATGTATCTGTTTACATCTTTATTTTTCACCTGACTGGGAGGCTGCGCGAGGCGTCGCGGATTACCTTTCGATCTCCTCCAGTCGGGATCTTCCTCTTTATTTCTTTTGGTCCTTTTGTAAAAGGTCCTGTCGGTTGTTTTGCGGCAGAGTGTTATGAATTGAAGCACTCTGGCCGTAGCTCGCACTAAGCGTTCCCATTTCGAAAATTTCGTCGGATCGGGAATGGCTTCTCTGTATAACGGAGCTCTATACCTTTCTGTAATTGTCAACGATCTTTCCTCGCTTGTAGGTACGGAGGATGAGGGTGTAGACCTCTTAACTGTCGTTTTGTCATTGACAGGCATCGTGACATCTTTCTTTGTCCAGAGAAGCTCTTTTTCTATATGCCCGTCTTCCAACTGACGGGTGCTGCTATTTAGTATTTCTTCAGCTTTCTTCTCTGGATCGGAATCTGGTCTTCTCGGATTGATTATTAGAGATTCCAGCGCGAACTATTCGCGGAGTTGGTTATTTATGTTCTCCTCGCTCGTGTACAGCTCGTTGGCCGTGTGGACGCGCTGATGCGGGGCTTTAGTGTGTGCCCCGTGTAGCACCCATCCCAGTTCTGTGAGCGAGGCTATTGGCTGGTGCGGTGGACCTCTGCGGACTTGAGTGGCTATCAAGAGTCTCCAGTTGTCTTGTCCTATTAGGATCCTGGGGTTGCCTGAGTCATATATCAATTGCTCCTTTAAGTCTTTCAAATGCTGTAAGCATTTGAAAGACTTTTCTTTTACTTTTTTTTCTATATCTGTTGCACGCACAGTCTGTGGCCCCAAGTTTAGGCTGGCGACCGTGCGTGCTCTGAATGGCACCCTTTTTCTGTGGAGACTCTTCAGCGACACTTTGATTCTTCGAGAGTCCGGCGAATCGAGGGTAGTGTTCCCGATAGCGGTGATCTTAAATGGGTCCAACCGCCCTGTAGCTCCAATTTGATTGGCAATCTCTTGATCCATTAATGAGACTGTCGACCCATCATCCAGCAGAGCGTGTGTGTTTATCGCTCCCGCCGGTCCAATTACTCGAACTGGAATTATCTTCAGGTAAGCTTGATGCTTTGACACAGCGAATGAGTTTGCAACTGTTTCTTGAGGTTCTTTTAGTGTGACCTCTGTCTTCTCTTTTTTATTATAATGAAGAAGTCGATTGTGTGCCGCGGTGCATCCTTTTATTCCACACTTTGTGGTTTTACATCTGTGTGTCTGACTTCTATAACGTAGACACCGGAAACATAAATTCCTTTGCTTGGCGAGTTGCCATCTTTTATCAATATCTGCTTCTTTAAATTTGTTGCAGTCGGATCCGTAATGACCTTCTTTTTCGCACACACTGCATTTCGGAGGCGGCTTAGTGGTAGCTGTGTGCGTTCTATGTACTGGACGACTGTTTTGCCCTCCGTTTATAATTTCAGGAGGCGCAAATGCACTGCAGAAGCGAGCTTGTTCTGTTATAAACTCGCTGAAGGAACCGAGGTCTGGTCTCGAGTCGTACTTTTCTGTATAAATTCTATACCACTGCGCGCGTATAGAGTTTGGCAGTTTGTCTGTGAGGTGTCGTAGCAGCTCTGCGTTGACGAGGTAATGGTCTCGTTTGAGTGCTCGAAGAGTGACGACGCTTCCCCTCACTTTGCTCGTGAATGTACAGATGTCTCTGGGTGCTTCTGTACAGCGTGGTAATCCTAGTAACTTCTCGGTTTCGGCTTGCGCGATTGAATCTGGACGCCCAAATTGTAGCTCCAGTTCTCGCATAATCTCATCTGGTTTTGCATGCCCGATGAGTTCTGAACTGACTGTTTCCAAGGCTCTTTCTTGTAGACTTCTTCGTAGTCTTGCAGTATTTTCTATGTCATTGAAATAGCCTCGGGTTGTTTCATAAATGGCGCGGAACGAAAGCCATTCGGTATGTGCTCCGCTAAAGCTCGGCAGTGTCATTATCGCTTTTGATGCTGCGAAAGTATTCGACGATGCACTCTCTAGTTTTGGTTTGTCAGCGAGTGCGGCTATAGCGGACGTGAGCTCCGATATGAATGGTCGGAGCACCCTGTCTTCATTGCTGACAGGTGCCTGGTTAGGCCTTTTTGTTATGGGATTCTTAGTTGCTTCTTCCGGATAGGGATCCTGGTAGGTGGGCTGTGATACAATTGGTAGGAGCCCCCTGTCTTCATCAACCTTGGAGTCCTGGCAAATCTTCTGAGGTATGGGACTCTTCGGTATATTTTCTGCATTGGGATCCTGGTAGGTGAGCTCTGATACAACAGTTAGGAGCTCCCTGTCTTTATCAACCTTCGAATCCTTGTTTGTGAGCTTCATTGGCGGCTCACTGAGGTCGACAACCTCCGGGGGTGGCTTTGTGATGTTTTTATTAAGTGGGGCCTCCCCACCGGTGGTTGCGCCTTGCGTTGGCTTTTGCTTGGCTACAGAATTTTCGAGCCAAGATCGGACATACTCACTTTTGGAGTGACCATCTTCATCATAGTCGTCCGATTCATCATCTTCTTCAGCCATCTGTAATGAGATCTGTGCGAGTTCCAATTTGATTCTCAGCACTTCCTCACGAGCCTTCAATACTTTTTTATTGGGCCGAGTGGTCTTCTTTGACCTTGTACTTCTGTCGGCGTGGTCCCTTGGTGGCTCTTCAGCGCGGGAGTATACCCGGGCTGTTGGCGGTGATGCACAGCGAATTTCATCGTTGCCTTCTATTTGTTCCCTCTGCTTCGGTGTACCGGCTTTAACGGCGGCTGGCACAGGCAGGAGTACCCCCCCATCGCGGGGGCAAACTATTTGTTCCCTCTGCTTCGGTGTACCGGCTTTAACAGCGGCTGGCACAGGCAGGAGTACCCCCCCATCGCGGGGGCAAGCTGGCGCCTCAGCGCCTTCTGTTGTGGATGGTGAGCGTGGTGGCATCTGGTGGCGGACGGTGTCGGTATTGTCCGACTGCCCTTCATCCAGACCGACAGTCCACGCCATGGCTCCCCTTCCTTGCGAACGAGTGATCGGCATCTTGATTCTGAAAATTCAGCAACTTTAAAACGGTAGTGACTATGTACCCGGTTCCGAAATACTAACGGATTGACGAATCCCGTTCGAATGACCAGCAAATGTGGTCCGGTGTATACGGATGATTCGGCTCAAAGGACCATAAAATGGTCCGGTCGGCAGTACAGGCGGATATATCCGGTTCGAAGGACCATAAAATGTGCCGGACGGGCGTAACTCTCCGGAGTAAATGTTGTCGAAGATACTCCGCGAGTCGCTCACGTTCTACACCTGTAGGTTCCGGAATCCTCCCTCTGCCGTCTTTCACTGCCGTCTCTGCGGTTGCTGCGGATAAACTGTGGACTGAGGTTCAAAATTAAAATGCACGATTATAAATTTAAATAGCAAGGGAGTGGCCAGCGGTTCGACTAATTAATTTGTCGCGAAATTTTACAACTATTATTTATTTATCACTATTATTCAAAACGGTTGGTCAACTACGGTTGTTCACTATAGATTGGTCACTATATATTTTAAAATATTTAATTTAAATGAGCGGTAGTATAAAATATCTGTCCGGAGTAGTTGGTTCTTTAACACTATTGACTAGCAGCTATTAATCAACTAAAATTAGTTGAATTTAACACTTGTGTAACTGCGAATATCAGTTATCACTTTTTCCGTCTAGCTAACACTTTTCACTATATGCCACACCGAATTTTCAGTTGTGACCTTTTTCCGCTAGCTAACACTTTTTCACTATATGCCGCACCGAATTTTCAGTTACGACTTTTTTCCACTAGCTAACACTTTTTTACTATATGCAACACCGAATTTTCAGTTGCCACTTTTTTCGGCCAGCTAACACTTTCACTATTCACTATATATTTCTGCTAGTCACGGCAACTACTACCGGATACTACTGCTGGGCACTGGTAGTTCTTCCTACTACAACATTGATGTGTTTCGCCCCCATAAGGTAGACTTCGGCTATACTCTATAGTGAGCCGCTTGCCATTTCCCATTTGCCTCTTTATTTTTAAACATTTTTCTTTATGCAAATGGCACAAATTGCAACATTTTCTATATAACACTAATCTTAATTCTAACACGCTATACATCATTAAATAGGCATTTTTGTTCTTCATCAGTACGTGATAAAGGATAATTAATATATTTACATTCAAAAAAGTTATTAAGTGAAATGTCCCAAACTTTTACAATAAATGGGCATATTAATTCTTTAATTATCCTATAATTATTGAATGTATTTAATTATACGAAATATTTCTTTATTATCATGATCTATGCAACATATGCTAACTACATATCATATTTACAACTCTTTTAGAACATAAAAATATTCTCATTATTTTTTGGTACAAACTATTACGCAGTTAATTTAAATTTCCAGAAAGTTATACGACACGGCGCGCTGTGATTGGTCGGTTTTTCTTAAACAAAATAAAGTTGTTTATATTAACTATTATTAAAACGACCTTCTATACAAACATTTTAAGAGTTGTAAATACATGGTAAAAACTATATTAACACATTATTTAATTGATTTTGTCCGTATTTTCACTTTTTAAACAAATTAATATTCTTTAATCACTTTTTGCTTAAATTCATTTTAGGCCGTCTCGAACACTTATACTAATATTAGTTTTTAGCTTTATTTAATTTTCATTCGCTCATTCACTCATTCGAATGCGAGCGAGCGAATGAGTGAAGACCGAATGGTGAAGAAAATATATAGCGCGAAAGTTAATATTTAAAGGTGTCGAGGTAGACCGAGACTAACTTTCGAAGACCATGTGAGCAAATTGCTCGAAGAGGGGAGGGTCAAGAGTACTCGGATACCTAGACGTGCATGTATGAAGAAGTTAATGGATCTGAAAGAAGCGAAAGAGGTATGTAAGGATCGTGACACTTGGCGATCTGTTCTCTCTGGCTACCCCGTCAGGGATTGTGCGTGAAGATAAGTATTTAATTTTCATAGTATTCAAGCAGCTTGATCTTTGGCCACTCTGAAGTTCATTTTAATGCTATTTAGGACACTCACTTTATAATTATTGCGAGAGTGATATAGGTCTAAAAATCTTATCATCATCATCATCATCATTACAGCCCTTCACAAGTCCACTGCTGAACATAGGCCTCCCCCAAAGAATGCCACAAAGCACGGTCCTGAGCCACCTGCATCCATCGACTTCCTGCATGTCTTACCAGGTCGTCACTCCATCTCGTGGGGGGACGCCCTACACTTCGCCTACCGGTACGAGGCTGCCACTCGAGAACCTTTCTTCCCCATCGGTTGTCGGTTCTTCGAGCTATATGGCCGGCCCACTGCCACTTCAGCTTACTAATCCGTTGGGCTATGTCGGTTACTCTGGTTCTACTGCGGATATCCTTATTCCTAAGTTTATCACGCAGAGAAACTCCGAGCATAGCCCTCTCCATAGCTCGCTGAGCGACCTTGAGCTTCCTCATACGGCCCGCAGTGAAGGACCAAGTCTCAGTTCCGTAAGTCATCACTGGCAACACGCACTGGTTGTACAATTTCGTTTTAAGGTTTTGAGGTATGTCTGACGAGAAGATGTGTCGTAGCTTCCCGAACGCTGCCCAGCCGAGTTGAATCCGTCGATTGACCTCTCGGTCGAAGTTGGACTTACCTAGTCGGACTATTTGTCCCAGGTAAACATACTCGTCAACAACTTCGAGCTTAGTGCTCCCAACAACTACCGGCATAGGTGTGACATGGACATTAAACATGATCTTTGTTTTGTCCATGTTCATCTTAAGACCTATCCGTTGGGAGACACTATTGAGGTCATTGAGCATAGTGCTTAGGTCCTCCAGCGATTCTGCCATAAGGACTATATCGTCGGCAAATCGAAGGTGAGTGATGTATTCGCCATTGATGTTAATACCGCATCCTTTCCAGTCCAGAAGCTTGAAAACGTCTTCCAATGCAGCGGTGAAGAGTTTCGGGGATATAACATCACCCTGTCTTACACCTCTCTGCAATTGGATGGGTTTCGTACTCTGGTTCTGTACTCGGATAGCCATCGTAGCCCTACTGTACAAACACTTCAGCACTTCGATATACCGACAGTCAACTTGGCACCGCTGAAGGGACTGCAGCACCGCCCAAATTTCGACGGAATCAAAGGCTTTCTCATAGTCCACATACGCCAGACATAGTGGCAAATTGTACTCTTCGGACTTCTGTACAATTTGCCGTAGGGTATGTATGTGGTCTATGGTGCTAAAGCCCTTTCGGAAACCGGCTTGTTCGGGAGGCTGGAAGTCGTCAAGTCTGCGCGCAAGACGATTCGTAATGACTCTCGAAAACAGCATGTAGACGCGGCTCAGAAGGGAAATCGGTCTGTAGTTCTTCAAGAGAGCGTTGTCACCTTTCTTGAAGAACAAGACCACCGCACTTCTGCTCCACGCCTCCGGTGTTATGCCACCATGGAGGACGGAATTAAAGAGCTTCTGAAGGACTTCAAGTACCGGTCTTCCACCCGCTTTCAGAAGCTCCGCTGTAATTCCATCCTCGCCTGGGGCCTTGCCGTTTTTAAGGTACTGGAGAGCCATTCTAATCTCGCTCAGACTGACGTCCGGGATATCTTCGGAATAGTGTCGGATAAGACTCGCTCTTGGATCGTTACTCACACTTGCGTGTGGCTCCAACGATGACGTGTACAGCTGCCCATAGAACCTCTCAATCTCACTCAAAATCTCAGGTGCCCCGGAAACGATGCTGCCACATTCGGTCTTCAGCTTTGACAGTTGGCTCTTTCTGGCAGACAGATCTCTGGCAAAGACTTTGGAGCCTTGGTTCCGCTCGATCGCTTCTTCAATACAAGCTGTATTGAAGTTGCGTAAGTCCCGCCGCATGCATTTGGAGATCTGTCTGTTCAGTTGCCTGTATGCTGTCAAATCTGTTGAAGAATGTAGCCTCATCTCCCGTCTAACAGCCATGAGATTAAGAGTGTGATCGGAGAGTTTTTGTGTTCTTCTGCGGCGGGTCTTGCAGAACTTAGCTCCGACCGCATGGACAGTTTCCACGAGCTTGTCATTCATATCGTCCACTTCATTGCAGTCTTCTAGGCACTGAAAACGGTTTCGTAACTCGAGCTGAAAGGTTTCGGGACTTTGGATTAGAGCACGAGGAGGACGGAGCGTTGACTTCATCAGACGAAACCTCTCCAACTTAACATTTAGGTTTAGTGTGCCTCTAACCATTCGGTGATCGCTGCCGGTTTTCACCCTCGCGATCACTGAGACATCACTGAACAGTTGTCGTCTGGTCGTCATAATGAAGTCAATCTCATTTTTTGTCGAACCGTCGGGGCTCAACCAGGTCCACTTCCTGTGGGGCCGCTTCTTGAAGAAAGAGTTCATCATAAAGAGTCCCTCTTTCTCCATGAAGTCGGCCAGCTGCTGGCCCCTTGGGTTCCGTTGCCCTATTCCAAATTTCCCTACTTTCAGCTCACCGTTCTCTCTTGTGCCTAGTTTTGCATTGAAGTCTCCCATTAACACCGTATATTGGGTTTTGGAGGAATGCATGGCTCTAGAGATATCCTCATACATTTCCTCCACCTCCTCATCGGGGTGTGCCGAGGTTGGTGCGTAAACCTGTATGACCTTCAGCGAATACCGTTTGGTGATTCTGAGTATAAGGTACGCAACCCTCGTCGACACACTCCCGATCTTTACAACGTTGTTAACGAGAGACTTGTGGACGATAAATCCGACACCTCCTTGGAACAGATGTTCGCCCTCCCGGTGATAGAGCAAGTTGCCGGATTCGAGGATTACCGTGTCCTCCCCCTCTCTTCGGACTTCGGATAATCCTATAATATGCCAGCGCAACTTGTCTATCTCTTCTTCCAGCTCCACGATCTTCTCGTCAGTCCTCAGGGTGCGTGCGTTGTACGTTGCCAGGTCGAGTCGTCGTAGGTGGCAACCAAACCTCCACCGGAGATTCTTAGCACCCCCTGCCCCGCCGTTACCATGGTCGCCACCGTAGCCAGGAATAGCGGGGCCGCCGGGGACTGGGGGCCGTTTCTTTATTACATCCATTCATAAGGGGGGTATTTGCCATAGTTGCCACGCTTGGCGAGCGGGTTGGCAACCGCAGTTTTTTTTTTTATTATAATATTAGCTATTATCAGGAAGATGCTGCTGCCCATCTCCCACCTGTTTCCCTTTGTCGCCTTTTACGACACCCACGGGAGGATATGGGGTAGTGGATATTCTTGACCGCCACTACACGGTCATCTTATAATTCAAAAATCTTATAGTTTATAGTATATATTTAAACTTTTTGTCTATTTTTACCACCAAGCATACATCGTTCCGGTAGGAAGTATAAAGAGAGGCAAAATATGTACAGGCTATGAGGCAAACCATCTAAATCCTTTTATTTTTAAAGTTTGATCATCATCATCATTACAGCCCACCACAAACCCACTGCTGAGCATTTCCCTCCCTCACAAAATACAAAAAAGCAGTTCGAAGCCGCCTGCATCCATTGACTCTCTGATGTTTTACAAGGTCGTCTCTCCTAGTAGGGAGACACGGTACATTGTACTTGGCATGCTTGCACACTTGTACATGCATGCACGCTTGTACTTGAACTTCAGCAGCCATTTTTATCAGGTTGGCTTTTAGCTCCATTAGCACTTTAAGAATTATATAATATATATTTTTTTAAATTATTCCACAATCCTGCATGGATGCGCTGGACGAACTTTTTATTTTTTCTAAGAAATAGAGTTATGTCTGGCCATTATACTGGTACTGGTTTTTAGTTAAACATTCATGCACTAAAATAGTATTCATTATTTATTTTGCACTAAAATGGAATTTATGCCGTAGAGCATTTTCTCTCAATCAGAACAGAGCTACACATACACATACAGGCTAAACAGGGATAAATATATGAAAGACAGAACAAAAGTAAAAGTGGAAAATATACATGTAATTACGGATAAATCTATACTAATACTAGCTGACAAGGCAGACGTTGTTCTGCCCTTTCCGACGACCGTTTACTTTCCTAAAAAAAAACTCTTGAGATTAGCAACAAAAACATTGAGGGTCACTTATCGGAATAAAAACTATCCTATCTCTCAAGTTGAACCAAACTGCACACAGTATGCAAATTTTTATTGAAATCAGTAGTTTAGGAGTCCATCGCGGACAAACAATGTGACACGTAATTTTTATATATGAAGACTAGCTGGCCAGGCAGACGTTGTTCTCCTTTTTGTCGACCTTTCCCATATAAAAAAAAACTTAAATTCGTAATAAAAAATATTGAGGGTCACTTATAAGGATAAAAACTGTCCTATCTCTCAAGTTGGACCAAAGTGTACACAGCGTGCAAATTTTCACTGCAATGAGCTAAATAGTTTAGGAGTTTATCGCGGACAAACAATCTGACACGTAATTTTTATACATAAAGACTAGCTGGCCAGGCAGACATTGTTCTCCCTTCTCCGACGACCTTTCCCATAAAAAAAATCCTTAAATTCGTAATAAAAAATATTGAGGGTCACTTATAAGGATAAAAACTGTCCTATCTCTCAAGTTGGACCAAAGTGCACACAGCGTGCAAATTTTCACTGCAATCAGTTAAATAGTTTAGAAGTTCATCGCGGACAAACAATGTGACACGTAATTTTATATATAAAGATAATAAAGCGGAAAAGTTTTTTGTTTTTTTTTGTCTGTTTAAACACACTAACCTCTGAAACTACCAGTCCGATTTGAAAAATTATTTTTGTATAATATAGCTAGATTCACGTGAAATAGTTAATAGCTTTGTTATGCAAGTCAGAAGTAAAAGAGCTTCCGAAATTATTTATCGGCGTGTGCTGGCGTAATGGTAAATGATACGTAAATACAACATTCTACACAAATATAGATCTTTACTCCATCCAAAAAATAGTCCATGGGACCATATGCCTATTTCTTATACATAAGCCACAGTAAGGTATTTTGTGACAAAAAATATTGAAAATTATTGTGATTTATGAGCGTTATTATTAGGCACGGCATTTTAATCCTTACGAGCAAAAGTTACTTCATCATCATGACTAATGAATTGGAAGAATAATACATTAAAATAATTAATAATAACTTCAGTATCATAAGTTACACAAGCTTTTCTTATTTCTGAAAGGATTATGTTGTAATTAGTCCATTGCGCTTCTTCAGTGCATATTGGCAGACATCACTGGCTTTGAATATTTTAATTTCTCAGTTTTGCACATTTCCTTACTATGCTTTGGTCACCGTCAAGCATGTGATAAATTATTATTTAAAATTGCAGCTTATAGTTTGCGGCGGAGAACGAACCCGAACCTCTCGCGTACTGTGAAATTTACAGCGAGCGCATATCCCCTAAGCTACAGCTCTTTTACGTACGTATCGTAATTTTAAAACCAACTACAATAGTTCGGTGTGCAAAGCTGTTAATTAAAAGAAATAAATTAACTGTCACTGGAACACATTTGAAACTGGCACGCACAATAACCCGGCCAAGTTTCAGTGGCACAGAGTGCGGCGGACTCGCACCGATGAACCGGAATTAAGCTGGCTCAACAAAGCTTTGATAATGTCAACACTATTATATCTACACATATAACTCATGTACATGCGATCACAGAGATAATTGTGCATATATATGGTAATTAAGGAGTGCAGACTGGGAAATGCACTAATATATGTTTATCTTTAATGTATATTGAAATTTAGGCAGTTATACACATACTACCCGCACTTTTCACATCATAATCATCGTCGTTATTATTACAGCTTATCTTATCTAGTCCATTGTTGAACATAAGGCTCTCCAAAGATTATTTCATAGGGGCATATTTGCAATACTTGCCACGCCTGTCAGGCGGTTTCGAAACCACATTTTTTTTAAATTCATTCACATAAATATATGGGATAGAGGATTCTCTCACAACACCACTAAATGGCGTACTATTCTAAGTAAATAAATTATTTTTATTTTATGACCTACATGGTAGAGCCACGCTGCAGCTATAATTATTGTGGTTGTGGCTGGAATGGGCCTGCTCAACCGGAGAGGGGGGGGGGGGCATTCTCACAGAATACAGGCGAAAAATGGCAGCTCAATGCTGTTGTGTTTTATATGGTGAGTGTAGAGAACCGGAGACCCTTTTTACTGGAAACTCGAATTTTGATTCTTGATTGAGGGTACATATAGATGTCTATGGGTCGCAGCATCCACTTACCATCAGGTGGACTGTGTTCTCGTGAGTAAATTTTTACGAATTAATGTAGAAGAAAGAGATATATCAATAAAAGTTACTCTAACTGGATTCATGGCCGCTTATTGAAACGAAGTTCTTTAACGCGGCTTACAGTAGAGTGAACTGGCAGAAATCATCACGCAAGGAAAAAGCGTTTTAAGCGGGAAAGGTCGCCTGGAGATCTTTACTACTCCTTGTCTTTCTTTATTTCTCTTTCTATTATACGGTTTTATGTGTGTCTGTTCTCAGAATAATTTTATTTAAATTAATTTAAAAAAGTAATATAAGTAGTAATATTAATCAATAGAAATCTTCATATTAAACCACGATTATACTTGAAAAGACAACGTAAGGAACTTCGTTCCCGATGGCTTTCCCCCGACCGCACAGTTTTTTATAGCATAATTTTAATAAATGAGCACACCATCCACCTCATGGTAAGTAGGTGCTGTGGCTAATAGATTTCCACATTTATCCTCGATTAGGAATCTAAATGGAGACTCCTGAGGACTAAGATAGAATGCCTCATTTTTAGTAAAAAGGTCTCAGTGCTTTACACTGTTTGAGTGTATACTCATATGAAATACAGCCAGCTTTTAGCTGCTATTTCGCGCAAGTATGCTGTGAGGGCGTGGTCCTTCCCCGGTCGAACCGATCCATTCGTGCTATAACTATAACATTAATTAAGCGTGGCTCTACCACGTAGAATTACAATTGTAAATTAACACAAATTACCAGGATTAGTTGGTTAATTGGAATAAATGGTTTTCACTTTATCAGGAATGTTTGCAAATTTGGAGCATTGTATTAGTAAGCAATTTACGTACATATCATCATTATCTTTAGACGTCTCATTATTATTCAAAGTATAAGCAGTGTTACAAGTTAATTTACAGTTTATATACGTCCCACAGCTAGACACATGGCCTCCTCTCATTTTTGAGAGGGTTATTAAGTGAAAATAGCTTAGCCTAATTTCACAGTACATGAGCAACCCGGTTTCGATCCCCGCCGACACCAAAGAAATTGTTAATTCCAATTTTAATTAATTATTTACCATGTGCTGAAGAAAGGTATCGCAAGGAAAACTGCATACCTGAATTGTTTTTTAAATACAAAGACAAGCAGTACTTAGGCAGTGCGGATTACCGGATAACACTTATATTTCCATGCCCGAAGAACCACCTCAAATTTGAAAGAAGACCATAGCCTAGCGTTAGTACGTCAATAGTTTGTAGATTGGTTTTACATTCCTATGCTATATTTGTAGAGATAAATAAATATAAAATGAAATCATAAGAGTTTATACTACAACATTACAAATTGAAAAATCGTTTTACAGTAAGTTATATTTAACAATAATGAGATTGAAATGCGGCAAATTTCCTGATCCTTAAGCATAAACCAAAACAGATCTTAAAATTCTTCTTAGAATTCAGTTTAAAGATAAGTTATATCATATAATACTACTTCACATAATATCATTCGTGTGTGAATTTCCTTAGAGCTAACCCAGTGCAACGTAATTGAATTTAAACGTGCCATCGACGGCAGACATTCCATTTTAGAGTTAACTTTGATATCAACACAAGCAAAGGCATCATACAGAATTTATCAACATATATCTTATGACGATATGTACAATCGTGAACACAGCCTTTATCGACATAGCAATAGTCATTCACAAAAATAGTAGCAACTTAATATAACTAAATAATAGCATTTAAAAAGAATTACTGGTTTGAGTAATTATTTTTAAATCATTACGTTTTACTTTAGAGGTGGCCTCATATAAATTTAGAGAAAAAATTCAACCTTTAATGGTGAAAAATAAGGGTGAACATTTTTTAAGTATCGATTAAAACTGCACTCTTGCTGTTACCTTACGTTACGTACGTACGTTACGTAGAACGTTTAATCCTTAGTTCACTTATAAAGGCCAAAAATTACACATTTAATAAAAAGTTTTTAGTAATGTTTACCAAATGCTACAATGTTTTATTACTCGTAAGGGAAACTTTTTGAGGCAGAATGATATTAGATACATCAGTTTCAGTAACTTTTGCGATGCACAGATTTTAGAATATGTGTTTCCAAACCTGTCATATAGAAACGTGACAGATTTTAAGATGAGGTAAACAAAATATTGTTGTGAAACACTCTTACATCGGAATTCGTAACAGGTATACATTTTAACCCAACGGTATTACTTATCTTTCTAGCTAAAGAAAACTTATAAATATATTCTAATTTGGTGCTTTTCCAGATTTCAGTAGTGCCAGTTACAATGTTAGTCGGTGACACATTTTTCATAGCGACATATTCAGCCAATGACGTGGTAATTTTATTTTTAACCAAATTTTACCTATTTATACGCTGAATTTATTACCGCACTTACTTTTTAAAATTACAATAAGTTTTTCCTGATTAAATACCGATTTTTTTTAATTCTTAACTTCTACATCGCATTTTCCACCAAGCTGGAGCTATATTAGTAGTATATTTGTAGCACGAATAGTTCGGCTCGACCGGCGAAGGCCCACGCACTCACAAAATACCAGCGTTAAATAGCAGCTTAAGTGTTAAGTGCTGTGTTTCTTACGGTGAGTATAGAGAACCGGAGCCCCTTTTTACTGGAAAAGAGGCATTCTGTTTTAGTCCTTACGGGTGACAACGCATCTCCATTTTGATTCGCAAACGAGGATAGATGTAGATGTCTATGAGCCACAGCAACCACTTACCATCAGGTGCACTGTGTGCTCGTTTGTCACCCTACTAGAGCCCAATGACTTCGTCAATCTTACTTAGCGGTACCATGTAGCGACATCTATGGAAATGTATTAAATAAAGAACGATGTATTTAGCGCGTCAAATTTTCATATCGATATACATCGCAACCGCTTCCGTAGATAGATAATAGATGGCGCTAGAGTAGTCAAGTGAGCTCGGCCACGGTCCTTTTGCTTTGTAAGGGAGATCCTATAAAAAAACATAAGGCCACCCCGAAGATTTCAAATAATTATTTGAGATAGCTAACGTCTTTGACAGCCACATTTTTAGGGTTCCGTAGCCAAATGGCAAAAAAACGGAACCCTTATGGATTCGTCATGTCTGTCTGTCTGTCCGTCCGTATGTCACAGCCACTTTTTTCCGAAACTATAAGAACTATGCTGTTGAAACTTGGTAAGCAGATGTATTCTGTGAACCGCATTAAGATTTTCACACAAAAATGGAAAAAAAGCAATAAATTTTGGGGGTTTCCCATACTTAGAACTAAAACTCAAAAACTTTTTTTCCATCAAACCCATACATGTGGGGTATCTATAGATAGGTCTTTAAAAATGATATTGAGGTTCCTTATATCATTTTTTCTAAACTAAATAGTTTGTGCAAGAGACACTTCCAAATTGATAAAATGTGCCCCCCCCTCCTGTAACTTCTAAAATAAGAGAATGATAAAACTAAAAAGAAATATATGATGTACATTACCATGTAAGCTTCCACCGAAAATTGGTTTCAACGAGATCTACTAAGTAGGTTTTTTTAAACGTCATAAATCGTTAATTATGTTACTTGCTGCTACGGAACCCTTCATGAGCGAGTTCGACTCGCACTTGGCCGCTTATTTTTTCTTATTGTAGAGATTTATATGGAATGATAATTATGGAATAGTGGGTTTTCTTAAACCGCCACAACACAACAATAGATTAAACATATTTATGCAATAATTCACTTCCCTTCCACTGTGTTATCCTGAGTCGTTAGATGTACAAGTAGGTATCTCAGGCATCGTGTTTTAAGTCTTTGAGGAAGGCCTATTTATACAGCAGGGAATGGAGATAATAATAACATTTGAAATTAATTTTAATATATTTGTTTAAATTTATTAATTTTAAAGCGATTCTTTTATAAGTCCAATAGCAGAGCATGGTCTCGTTTCTATGAGGGTTATGGAGCAATTAATCCACCGCGTTGTTTTAATGCGTGCTGGCAAACTCTTAACATTTTATTCCTTAAACATGCAGGTTGCCTCACGATACTGAGCTGCAAAACAGAGCACGTGATGAATTAACACTTAAAAATCCAATTAACAATTTTGTTGGTGCCGGCGGGAATCAAACCCAGGATGTTCGCGTACCGTGAGTGCTTAGGCTACATGAGTAAAGAAACCGACCAGAGAGGAAGCTACATACAAACGCCTCGCTGCGAATACACCCATACATAGCGCAGCGATGTGTGCGTGAGCTCTCACCGACAGGTTCACCGACGCTCCGTCAGGGTACAAACCGGTTTGCGCCGGCTCAGTCAGAGTATGAATGAAAGGGCCAACAGCCCTCGCGCATTGAAATAAATAGACGAATAATATTTCGTGATTTTATAGATCAATAAATTTATTAAGTGTTTTTGCAATTATTAAATAATTAGATTTAAGTATTTTAATTTAAATAATTAGGAATAAAATTACTATAAATTTATATAAGTAAATAATAAGTTTTCTGTACAAAATTTTCTGCAAAAATGCCTAATAAAATAATGCTTTTTTTTATAGTATAAGGGTGAAAAACGAGCACACAGTCAACCTCATGGTAAGTGGTTGCTGCGGCCCATAGACATCTACATCTATCCTCTGTTACAGATCAAAATGCAGATGCGTTTTCACCCGTGAGGACTAGGTTGGAATGCCTCATTTCCAGTAAAAAGGGCCTCCGGCCCCCTGCACTCACCAAGCGAAACGCAGAGGTAAACCTCTACTTCACGCTGGTATTCTGTGAAGTCGTGGTACCACCCCGGTTCGAGCCGGCCCATCCATGCGACAGCAAAAGCTGCCGCTTGGCTCCACCACTGCTAGAGCGAGCTTGAGTGACATTAGTAATTCTAGAGAAAATAAGGATATTTCTTTTGTCGGATATAAGCTACTTTTTTTGAGTTGCGACCGCAGGGGTAGATACCACTGCATTATAGATGGAATACAATCGCCAGACATTGGGGGGGGGGGGGGGATTGGTGTTGGTGGAAGTCGTGCTTGGTATTGCTGATGGTGTCAGTGGTAGTATCGAAGATTTTCACATGCATCATGTGGAAACCCTATCAGAATAGGTATACATTTTCGACGTTGTTAAGAAGCTTCCCCTCTGGTCCTCTTTACTCTGTGCTTAGGCTCTGAACAAACATTGTAGTAGTAGTAGTGGTGGTGTAAGTGTATCCACTACCCAATATCATCCCGTGGGTGTTTTAAGAGGCAACAGAAGGAAAATGAAACAGGAGTTGGAAAATTAAACTTTTTTTTACTTATTATAAGCCAGTGCTTGACCCCAACTCCACCTAGTAGTAATTGATGATGTAGCCCTAGATGGTAAATCGCACTGTCTTAGCGATACAAAAGCCTATTCACTCTTGCCTTGAAGACGCCCAGATTGCATTCGAAAGGAAAGATAGACGCCAGCAAATTATTCCACTCCTTTTTTTTTAAATTTATTTAGAGAACCACAAACAAGTTTACAATATATCTTATGCTAAAGCTTATGTTCTATTACAATTTATTATTTATTATAAACTCAACGACGATGGTCACATATAGAGTATAAAACATATAATAATTATGTGAGGGACCTAATTTTTATAAAAACAAATTACCTTAATTTCTAAAATATTGTTGAACATGTATTAGAGGTAAAAGTTTTGTGTGTTTGTGAGTAAGGATGTGTGTGCGCGCATGCGCGTGCGCGCGCGTATTTGTGTGTCTGTGCATGTACATATATAGTCATTGGTTAGATAATTTTATAGTTAGTATTAGTAGTTAATGTGTTCAAGACTTTAAAAGAGACATTAAGTGTTTAATAGCAAGTTAACTATCTGTCTATTGTATGATCTGGTACTGCAAGAAAATAAATCTACCGAATTAAATTTTTTATTGTACGTGTCAACTATACGATGAAGGGGAGATCGGATACCAGCGTTTGTCCGAGATCTTGACACAGCAAAGAGTGAGTGAGGACGCAAAGAACGCATACGTGCGCGAGGTGGTACGGAGTAACTAATACGATTAATTATATCTGTGCAATCATACTTGTTATTGCACAGATCATAAAGTAATCTTGCCTCAAGTTGAGTGCGTCTAGACCTTAAGTCTAAGAGTTTATATTTTGTTAAAAGGAGCACATACAATAAACGCTTACGGTGATATTTGTAGTTAACGCGACGCAAGAACTTTTTTTGTATCATTTCAATGCTATGATTATATTTTTTATAAAGTGGGTTCCATACAGGTACTCCGTACTCCAATTGAGGCCTGACCAAAGATTTAAAAAGATAGATTAAAGTGGTGGGGTTTCTAAATTTAGTAGAAGAACGCATAACAAGTCCGTACATTTTAAAAGCTTTACTAATTATGTTTTGTATATGAATATCAAAATGTAATTTGCTGTCACACCCAAATCCCTTATATTATTCACCCTTACAATATCTGTACCTTTAAGAGAATAGTTAAAGTAGCTTATATTCCGTTTTTTTGTGAAAGTGATTACTTTACATTTATTTGAGTTGAGTCGTAAATTATTAAGAGCACAGTAATTGTTAAATCTGTCAAGGTCTTCTTGAAGCAAATAGTGATCCTCTATCCTATCGATGCATTGATATATTTTGAGATCATCAGCATATAAAAGGAAACGACTATTTTTAAAACAATTTTTAACATCATTTATGAAGATCACAAACAAGAGAGGACCTAAAATGGAGCCCTGTGGGAGGCCAGAAGTGACATTAGCAACATCGGACTCTGAACCTTTAATAACAACCTTCTGCGTTCTATTAGAGACATACGACTTAAACCATCGCCAGAGATTACCGCGTATACCATTGAAAGCTATTTTCTCCAATAGTATTTTATGATCAACAGTGTCAAATGCTTTCCGGAAATCAGTATAAATACTGTCAGTTTGTGTATTGGTGTCAAGCGCGTTAAATAAATCTGATGTGTAAGTGAAAAGATTAGTTATTGTAGATCGCCGTTTGACAAAACCGTGTTGTTCATCTAAGATAACATTATGCAAGAGGGGGTAAATAGCATCATGCACCAAACGCTCAAAGACTTTAGAAAGAATGGGCAGTATTGATATTGGTCGATAATTCATAACGTCACTTTTTGATCCATCCTTGAAAACTGGGACTATTCTTGCACTTTTCCAAATGTCAGGAAATATTCCATCGGATAAGCATTTATTGTAAAGGTAGGATAAAGGAATATCAATTACAGTTGCAGTTTCCTTGAAGAAAACACTTGGTATGTTATCTATCCCAGCGCCCTTCGATATATCTAACA
Organism: Parnassius glacialis; assembly: GCA_033319125.1. Classification (NCBI taxonomy): domain Eukaryota; kingdom Metazoa; phylum Arthropoda; class Insecta; order Lepidoptera; family Papilionidae; genus Parnassius; species Parnassius glacialis. The sequence goes on along the minus strand of JAVANC010000009.1, from coordinate 27,125,805 downwards.
TTTGCAGGGCTTTACGTACCTGAAATCTAGTCACTTTGATGTTATGAATAGTAAAGTCAGATGTATTTTCAAGTGGTATGCAAATATCATCAATATCAAAATCATCTGATACAGATGATTGTTGAAACACAGATTGAAAAAACTTGCTAAATAGATCACAAGACTCTTTTGAACTATGAGCAATTGAACCTTTATACTGTATACTACTTGGAATCTCTTAAATGTTACGGCGTTGAGATATGAACTTCCAAAAGTATTTAATGTTATATTTTATGCTATTTTCAACCTTCGCCATGTATATTTTATAGCATTTTTCTGATAATGTTTTAAACTTTTTTCTATATATTGAAAATATATTATAATTAGAATTATTGTTATATTTTTTCATTTTAACCCAAGCTCGATTTTTTTTATTAAATAGATTTATTAATTCAGGAGTAAACCAGGCAGGATACGAAGAAGACCTAATATATCTTTTGGGTACATGTAAATCAATAATACTGTAAGTTTTTTCATAAAATTATAAAACTGCTTCCTCAGCACTTTTATTTAAAAAGAAAGCATCCCAATCAATATTCGCTAATTTTTGCATAATTTCATTATAGTCCGCGTTCCTGTAACAGTAGTTGAGATATGGTTTAAGCCGGATGTATCCATGATTTGCATCATACGCAACCGACACACAAAAAGGTGGGTGATGTTTATCCGCAGAAACTAACGCATTTGATATCGGTGACAACTCACAGTCTGTTTTATTGGTGAAAAAAAGATCCAAAATACGGTCTTTGTCATTTCTTAAGGAGTTTAATTGATAGCAATTTAATACCGCCATAAAATTATTTATTTGTATGTGAGATTGGTTAAGATCGCTGATACAAGGATATTGCCCATAGGATTCATTATTCATCCAAATTAAGTCAGGTAAATTAAAGTCACCAACAATAAAATAAACTGTTACATATTTAAGTAACTAAGATAAACCTCATGGCATTGTTTTGGCGGAATGTAAACTGCACCTATAAAGAAACACCTTTTCGCAACTTTAAATTCGATGAGTATTTGGTCGATAACGGGTGGGAGCGGGGAGGAAGTCATAGTGACGGGTGCGCAGCCGGCAGAGCACAGTGTGCGCTGGATCGCAATCCTTTGCTGTACGTATTACAAAAGTCGAAGCAAACCGTTTGGTTCTTATGCGTGGAATATCCACAACAAAGAGGTGAAGACCTGCCGACCACCTGGTCGTCCGATGGTGAAAAGAAAAGGGAGAAATTAAGGAGTGTAATTCCTGCGCACGCTCGCCGAAATGCATCCTATAGAATACCGAGATACTCTGCACCTATGCTTGAGGCTGACAAGATTGCTTTCAACCAAATAAAGGTCACCAATGAGCCTCTTAGCACGTCTACACTGAGTTCAACGCTGTGGCATTTTGCAGCACCAGCCCATATGTGACAGCAGTACTCCATGTACGACCGGACTTGCGCTTTATATAAGGTAAGAAGCTGCCCCGGCGTGAAATACCGCCGTACCCTTGCAACGATACCAAGTTTCCTTGCGGCTGCTTTGGCTCTGGACTCAAAGAACCGCTGATATTTGAGGTTCGGAGAAAATTCAACCCCTAATAACTGAAGGCGGTCAGTGTACTCCAAGGATACATTCTGCAAAATGGGAGCCAGGGTGAGCGGGCTCCTTTTAGCGGTGAAAAGACGCTTGTATTTTGGAGACGTTGAATCTCACAAGATTGGAATCACCCCATTCGGAGACTGCCTGTAGTATGAGATTAACACGCTCAACAATAGCCTCTCGTTCGGACTGGATTTGATCCCGACTGGCCCGAGCACTTGGTTGGTATCTCTCAATAACTATGCTGTCGTCTGCATACCCATAGATACCGGGAATGAGCAGATCATTTGTATGCAACATGAAGAGAGTTGCGGAGAGAACGGGCCCCTGAGGGACTCCGGCGTTTGTCGCGATAGGACAGGACGAGCAAAAGCTGTCAAAGGCCTTCAAACATGGAGGGAAACAGCAAGAGCTTTAACACTGTTCTTGAGGGCATCGCCTCATATGTGAGTGGCATACGCTAGAATTATCCCAGTTGATCGGTTTCGGCGAAATCCGTAATGGCGGTCACTGAGGATATCATTCTGCTCTTGGTAAGCCATGAGGTGGTCGTTCAATATACGCTCCATAGTCTTGGAGAGTAAGAAGGTAATTGAAATTGGCCGATAGTTGGCAGGGTTCATACGGCTACGTTTTTAGGCACAGGCTGCATATTGGGCAGCATTCAAGATTTTGACACTGTTCCAATCCAGAATGAGAGGCGGAACAAGCGCTTCAACACAGGAGACAACTCAGGTGCACAGATCTTTAGAACTTTAGCCGGTACACCACCAGGTCCACTAGCTATGTTCACGTCGAGACTTCGCAAGGTTTTAAGAATCTTCTTGTTGGTGATACGGATCTCTGACATAGAGGTACCGCAGTGAGGTAATTGAGATGGTACGCTGTTGCTACTGTTCAGACGCGAATGGTAAGCAAAAAGAGAAGCAAATAAGTTATAGTATATAGTAATAATATATAGTAATAAGTTTTCTCCTTAGCCGCATGCGCCAGTGAGCCATCTGGTTTTACCAGCGGAGGCAGTGTAGACCGACAGAAGTTTGTCTCGACCGCTTTGGTGAAAGACCAAAAAGCTCTACTGTCAGATGGTTTGACAGTGAGCTTTGTACCAATGCGTTTAATGCGGTCGAAACTAGCTTGCCGTAATGCTTTTTTGCAAGACTTGGCGGCTTGGTTAAAAGCGCTCTTCTTAAGGCTAACATCCGGAGCTTTGCGGTCTCAAGAATCGACCTAGGATAAGTACACCATATGCTTGTACTTTTCATCACAAGCGCACTCAGCGCTAAACTATAGGCTAGCTTTACCACCAATGGGCACGTCAGCAAAGGCGATGAAATACTCCATCGCCTGACGTATCACATCGGTTATGGCATCCGTGCAGCTCAACGGATCTTCAGATGAGAAGCAAACCTGCCGCCAAGGATAAGATGGAAAGAAATGCCGCATCTCATCCCAATCTGCTGACTTATATCGCCACACTCGCCGTCGCCGTCTACCTATGCTAACCTTCCATGAAGCAATCTATGAGGAAAGCCTATGTTCAGTAGTGAACTTCTATAGGCTGTGTCCGATGAAGCCGTAAAAGCCAAAAGGCTAACAGCACAAACATCATCAGAAACCAACCTATAAGGCTGTAATGGAATGGAAATAGAGGACATAAAAATATTGAAATATATTACAAGTTGAATCGTTGCCTGTTCTTTATCTGTGACAAAGAATGAAGATGAGCACACTGCAAAAATAATGTTATTATTGTAGTTTAAAGATACCTACCATGTTCCATGATAACACTTAATAAACTTTTGTTCATTGTTAAGATATTGGGTATATATTCGTAAGTATTGGTTTGACGGCTCCGTGGCGCAGTGGCTGAGCAATGAGTTGTTGCGCTGGGGGCCGCGGGTTCGAATCCCGCACGGAACATGTATTTGTATGGCCTACAAATAATTGTTCCGGGTCTGGATGTTTGTCCTCGTGCATTTTATGTTTGTAAACTGCCTCCACGACACACGGACAAAATCCTAGTGTGGAGGTAACATTTAAAAAAAAACAATAGTGTATGAAAATATGAATGTGTGGGATATAAGTGCTAGAATTTAAGAAATTTATTTTTGCCAGTAATTTCTTATTAAAATACATGTTTTATAAATAAATTTAAAAAAGATAGCCGTGTTTTATTAGCAAAAGTTACGTAGATTTTCGTCGCTGTTAAAGTTCGAAACCACATAAAAGTTTGTTATTATCAAACTATCCTTAATGGCGTACTAAATTACGAAAATGAAAATAATAGTAGCCAGAAGGAAACAAGCGAGGCTGTTTCAATAATCAACAAGGAAACCCGCACACGCAACGAAATAGATTGTATCACAATAATTGTCGTTAGACTCGGTCGTTTGCATGAAATAATGCTTAATTTCAATTCTGTGTGCATTACGTACATATGTAAACTTGTGTGGAGCGCTGCCAGTGAAGTTCGATACACATCGTTATAGTTTGGGGCGCTAGTGCCACGATAGCAAGAGGGTAGATGAATGGCTCCAATGCATTGATTATGCTAATTTTATTATTGAAATTTCATTCGTCACGAATCCTCTACAAGCGCTTTTCAACTCGACATCCTTTCGCTCTATATTACCATACTTGAACTTAATAAAAATCCTTCATATTATAAATTACAGAAACATAATAAATACTGCAAAATAAATTTGGTGCAAATTAATTAAGAGCATATTAATTTGGCGTAGGTATTATTTATTATATTATTATAGCTCCATAAACCCTTCCCAAGACCGTGCTTTGTAGCATTCCTCAGGGGAGGCCTATGTTTAGCAGTGCACTTGTGCAAGGCTATAATAAAAATGAATGAACCCTCCGAAATAAGAGGCCTGTGCTCACAACGATGAAGTTAAACTTTTTAATCGATTTAATGAATAGTTAGGTAATTATTGTTACTATAAACATAAAATTGGATATTTATACATGTAACTTATATAGCAAAATGTAGGTAACAAACAAGCGTACAGTTAAGAGGACGTTAACTGAAAGCAGTGGCCCATAGATATATACATCTATCCTCGATTAAGAGTCAAAGTACATAAGTGGTGTAAACCCTCAGGACTAAGATGCCTTTAAAAGGGTCTCCTGTTCTTGTATTTCGCAACAAAACAAAGCACCATAATGCTGCTGTTTCGTGCTGGTATTCTGTGAAAGTGTAGTTCTTTCCCGGTCAAGCAGACCCATTTTTTCTGCAGTTATAATATAGCTGCAGAGTGGCTCTACAACACGTCTAAAATACAACTCATTAAAAACTAAATCATAAATATAAAATTGACAATTATGGCCTCCCTAAAAAGAACTACATATTTTATGCGAATACTATTTTCATAATTCTTACACCATCATTACAGTCTTTCAAAAGTCCACTGCTTGTCATAGAGCGTCCCCCTTAGGTTAGATTAACGACTAAAATGTTTTATTTTCTTGATGTTATTAGGAAGACGCTTGTGCCCCCGTCTTCTGATTTATTTCCCGTTGTCGCCTCTTACGACACTCACGAGACGACATGGGGAACTAGATATACTTACACTAAACGCTTTGATATTTATTTTATTCTAATTTGATGTTTTCCTCGGTATTTTGGAATCCATTGCTTAGTGTAAGATTGTGGCACGTGACGACAACGCCACCACATCACCGCGGTCCGAGATCCAAGTGGTAGTTCCAAGCTATTCTATGTATACTCTTTTACTTCGGAATTTTGATAGCGTGATTTAGGCTTCGATTTGTTTTCGCTTGTGGCGCGCGACGACAGCGCCGCCACAAGATAATTAAATACCGTAATTTCTAGGTTTGACTGACGGTTTAATAGTACGGCCAGAACCAGTAGAAGAAGCAGATACGAAGAAAATTTAGATTTGATATAGAATTTCCTGTATCACGTATACAGTAATATTTACGATCGTGTTTACTTTACGCCGATATAAGTTTGTTTATCATATAAAATCGAAGGGATATAAATTCCCCGGGCAAGGAAAGCGGATCATTCTGTTTGTATACCGACAAATGGTTAAACTTCAACGTTAAATGAAATTCTGTTTAACAATAATGAGTTAATAATACACGAGATTGATATTCTCTATTTTGTTTGCATTTCTCTACTACCGGTGGCGGTACTCGTAAATCACTGAACATAATGTGTCAATTTAAGACGTAATAACATTAATTTTAAATTTAAATACAACAAAATTTAAAATTACTTAGAAACATCAACAAGGAAAAAATACCCAATCACACACCGTGTATATCAAGATGTAGTAATCAAGGGAAAAGTAAACCAGGAAATGGTAATCATTATGCCATGTATGGCAGCTATGGCAAACGTTGTCCATAAAGTTATACGGCATTTATGTAAAAGGTATTATGTTGTGATTCAAAGAAGAAAATGGATGACAAGGCATCTACATTCTTTCTCAAATGTAATATATTACCTCCATACTAAGATTCTTTCCTGTATCGTGGGGGCAGTTTTCATACATAAATTTCACAAGGACATATAGACGACATCCAGACCCGGTACAATAATTTGTAGGACATACAATTACTTGATCCGTGCGGGATTCGAACCCACGGCGGTCAGTGCTGTTACTCATTGCTAAGCCCTGCGCCACGGAGCCGTCAAATAAAATTTTTGATTCTTAATCGAGGATAGATGTCTATGGACTACAGCATTCGTTTACTATCAGGTGATCTATGTACCGTTTGTCACCTTATTCTATATGAAAATAATACTTATTTTTAACTTCATAACAACTTCATGATATTATCAACCTTTATAGTATATTTACCTTACAGACCACCAGACCTTACAGATTAGTCTTACTTGTAATATAGATGAGCATGCACAAAGAAAGCCAAAAATGACTATCGAGTATCCTCAGATCTGAAAGTAAACGGAGAAGAGTTGTTTCAAGTGATATAAGAAAACATTTAATGTGTTCTTTGCTAAGCAGAGTAAAACTCGCACACCTTCGTGGGATGATTTTTTTATACGATAAGAAAGAGACACGGACACAATTTACCTGATGTTAAGTGAATGCTATGACGCATAGCTAAAATGTAATAAAGATTAGAAATGAAAATGCAGATGCTTTGTCACCCCTGAAGACAAAGATGCAAAGCCTCGTTTCCAGTCAAAACGGTCTCCGGTTTCCTACACTCACCAAACGAAGCAAAGTAGCATTAAACTGCTATTTTACGGTGGTATTATGTGAGAGCTTTGTCCTACCCCTGCCGAGCCAACCCATTCATGCTGCAGCTATGTATAACTGCAACGTTGCTCTACAACTTAGAAACTGCAGCGTGGTTCTAACACGCATGTAAAAAATAATATATCTTCATTTATTCACATCAGCTTTTAGAATTCTTAGGCATTTGACAAGATAAATGGTTGCGAAGGCATGCTGTTTCATGGTTAACATACTATTATCATATAATACACCTTTAAATCGTTCGATCATTCGTTGGAATATCGATATTCTTGTATAAAAATTAGTTTTTAGGTGAAATGCTCATATGACTACTATGAATAAGAGCCTTTCTATAAAACCTTATGTCTTACTACATTATCTTCCATTTAAAAAAAAACCTTTAAAATCATTCTCAACATTTTAAATCATTATCTACTTCGACTTTAAATAACTACAAATAAAAATTCACAATTACTCGCGCAGGAATTTTGTAAGTTAAGTCATCATCGTGAAGCATGTTACGATGCATAGATTTAAAGTTTAATAAGTAACATGCTAATGATGAAGATAAATTTCCTCCATGTCACGGGCTAGCCGTAGAATTTAAACTTAGTTGCGTGTAGTCCGCTCCTTAATCTGTAGCCCATTAACAGCAGTCATTAATCACAGTTTTAATAACAATTTAACCCGGACTAGATTAATATATCTTCATTTATTCACATGCAGCCGGCGACGGGTTGGAGTCGTCAAACTTTTATCATTCAAATTTCACCGAGCTGTACTCATACAAAATCGAAGCCGCAACAAATGGATACTATCATTTAGTATCGCGTTCAATGAATACGAATGCAACTGTTACGAATGTAGGACTCAGCTTTTGTTGTTTACCCATTGTGTACAATTAAACACGAAAAGATGTAATAATCTCGAATGTCTCTTTTGTATTTTTTAATTCAACATGCGGGGTGGTTATAAATAATAAGTGTTGCGTCGTCGGTGCCAACATTTATGTCCTACAATGAATTGAATGTCAAGTTTAAACGTAGGGTTGTACATAAATTTAGTTGAGCGTGTGCCTCGCGCAACGATCGCTAAATTCGGGGTGTACCATTATTTATTACACTATAATATTTTGTTGCAGTCCGCCGTTTGTAGCGCGTATTTTTATGAATTACTTTTTATTAACGACCAAAAATGGGTCATTATATTATATTGAAGCGTAAGGGTTGTTATTCATTACACAGTTAGTTGTTTGTTTTTCTCACGAGCTGTATTTACTACATTATAATATGCTTTAAAATTTGGTAAACTTGATTTTTTTAACTGATTCAATTTGAGATGATTACATATTTGTGCCATTTGCTGTAGAGACTATCGGTCCGTGGGGTCCACGTGCAGTGAAGTTCTTAAAGGAACTCCGCGGCTGCTCGTTGCTGCTGGTGATAAGAGGGCTGGTTCTTTTCTCGCTCAAAGGCTAAATATAGCCATTCAGCGGGGAAACGCAGCGAGCGTTCTTGGCACGATACCGCGGGGAGTAGCACTATATGATAATTAAGTTTCTAGTTTTAGTTTTTTAATTATTATTATAGTTTTTAATATTGTATATAATAAAATTTTATATATGTAGGTACATAAGTACTAATGAGATTTAATCCTTGAATCAAAGTAATTTTTACAGATTGTAACTCAATAGAATTATTAGTTTCATTCAATGAATAGTGCTCGTGTTAAGAAATAATTACGGCAACCAGTACTAACTGCAAGTTGCAAACAAAAATGCAATCAAATCTGTAAAGATTAATTTTATTTAGTTTGTAGGGGCTAAGCACCCATCTTTAATATCGCAATATACGAGTAGAGCGCAGTATGATTAAAATTGAAGATTAACGTTCGATTAGATAGGAATAAAAAAGTTTTTAATGCACTCGCTGGAAAACTCACTCGCTATATTTCGTGCAGAGTAAGTCTATAATTTTGGCTTTAATTTGGCCATAACTACTGCAAAAATTAATGTTATAATGCTCACTGCAAGTATTATCACTCATTCATTTAATAGTAAATTACTTTCAAATCAATCGTAGAAGACAATTTCACGGAAACAATATTGTTTATCAGATAATTCTGTAATCATAATTAATTTCTCCATTTCTTTATTGAGGTGTCCTAAGAGGACAATGGTAAATGCCAGAAAAATCTTATGGCTTTCTAAGGATGACGGCATTAACCACTCGTTTACTCCAATTAAATACCCAAACTGACGACGGACAGCAGCGTTAAAGGTACGAGACCTCTGATGCTGCCAGTGTCAATCCGCCTGCCGAGCATAACGATACAATCAAATTTTTCCTACAGCAGAAGAGGTCAATGTTCAGCTGTGATGATGAATAGTGTAATTTCTATCCAACAAGAAGCATATGCAAGTTGCAAGTTAGTTGACTAATTCTTACGAATTACGAAGCTGTATTCAAATATATGGGACACAATAGACTCTGCTTCAAACTTCTAATGAAAGGAAACTTACATGTTGCATAGATGTAGGTCACAAGACACTACAGCCTACTTTTAAAGTTGTCGTTCAAATATCTTGTTTCCAAACCATGCAGATCTACAAAAGTAAAATAGTAATTCTATTCTATTTTCAAATTTTCACACGGGCAACATATCGAAAGTAATAACTTAGACGTGTTTATAATAAGACTAAATACATTTCGCTACAGGCTCCACCGGCCTAATAACACTTAATAATATAAGAGTAAATCGCTCGACCGGCCCCACTGCAAATGACTATTCTAAAATTACCACGTGACTATACAAAGACAAATGGTTGCATGTTAATCGAATCGGTCGAATATTTCGAATAGTTGACGTCGTCTCCTGGGGTTGGAGCCCCAAATTATCGGTTTGCCTCGAAGCTATTTGGCGAAATGTTGCAAAATTCGTTAATAAGCCATGTCGGCTATTGTCAAATGAATATAATAATGCTAACGTACGCAAACCGATTTTGCCATATGGTGTAGAGAATTAAGGTCTCCCAGCGGGACTTTTACATTTCTCGTCAAATACACCATTTACTATATTGGATTTTGAAATTTTTTTTTAAAATTGGTTTTATTCCACATATTAAATAAGTTGACATCATATTTGTGACATTCCTTGGGGGAAGCCTATGTTCAGCAGTGGTCTTGTGAAGAGCTGTAATGATGATGATAATTATGATATGATTTATCGCATTTCAAAATTAATTTGTTACTAAAAAACTATACCAATTAATATTTTTTTAATCGATTAACTCATAGATTCATTACAGCCTATCAAGGTCTACTGCATAATACAACAGTGATAGTTCTACGCTTGGCAGGCGGTTTAGCAACCGCAGATTTTTTTATCTATTTGTTATTAGGAAGACGCTCAACTGTTTTCTTTCACTCTATTTGTTCTTACGCATTGAGTTATATGCACTACGTACTAGAGAAGCCATTCCAAGCAAAAATTATGTCCTACTCTATGTCTTCGCGCATGCGCGGTAGTAGTAGTCGCGGATGAGCGAAGACTTTAATTTATAATAAAATAAGATATTAATGTAAAATAAATATAATTAAATTAATTTAATCTAAACAACCATATTTCTAAATAAAATGTAATAATAAATATTTTATGGAATTCACAAATCTTCAATTTACGCAATATTTACTTTGTATGGACTGCACTACAGTTCAGTTGAACATAGTCAATGTTCGGAATGGCTTCTCTAGTACGTAGTACATATAACTCAATGGTTCTTACGACAATCACGGGACGATATGGGGTAGGACATATTTTTACAACGCCAAGGCTTCGCGCATGAACATTAATATTTAATATTATTTCCTTTAAATACCAATTTTAACCAGTTATAAACTGCTAAACAAGTCGTATTTCAAGAATAATTTCAAATCGTTGAAAGTTTGCTTCCACACACGAGTGTATAGTTCAAATTTTTTACGTCCTAATAATTAATTAGCTCCACCTATCACAAAATTACAAACAGTCAAATCAGGGCCCTGTGGTATGTGTGTAAAAATTTATAATAAAATTACTAAATGTCTACAAAAAGAAGAATCATTAACTAAATTTCAAAGAGAGCTTCAAAAATATTTAATTGAAAAGTTTCTATTCGTTGTCAGAGTTTGTTGGTAAAAAATAATAGTTGTTTAATTGAAAATATAAGTATATACGTTTTTATTATCCTTGTATTAACAATTATTTTAAATGTTTGTTAAATCTAAAAATAATGTCTAGCATAAGTAATTTAAATATGTAATTCTTCTTTCTAAATCAATTAAATTGATATATAATGTTGCTATGCTTTGCTATCAGGGCTCATGTTTGGCTCTATTATATCCAACATAAGAACTATTTATGTAACCATATGAACGCAATAAAATGTTTGAGTTTGAGTTTGAAATAAGTTTATGTAGAAAAAATATTTTATATAATTTATAATTATATAGGTATATAATTTATATAGGTATCACTTGACATTAAATGAAAAAACAATATGCATATTCATACCAGAGACACGTACTTCTATTAGGTTATGTTCTTGTAAACAAAATTTCTACGAATTCACCATATTATAGTGTTGGTAAGTTTTCTAAGAGGTGACAGAGGGAATTTATGAAACAGGAAAAGCAGCAGTATCTTCTTGATATCAACTCAAAATAATCAAAAAAACTACAGTTGCACCTTGCAACCCGCTTGCGATGCGAGGATACATCGGCAAATATCCCCCTATGAAGCAATCAATGGAGGGGGCCATATTCAGCAGTGAACTTTTTATAGGAGAAAATCCTAGTGTGGGGGTAAAAAAAACTTTTTATAGGTATTTTTGCCTACTGGGTATCTAAAATATTATAAAATAATGTTATCCGTTCGCCAGTGTTAGCTTAAAGTCCCAAAGTTGTTAACTTTTTTTACAAGTTATATATTAATTTGTCTTAAAAATAAATCAAATGATTAATTTTTGTACGCTTTTCTTTTATAATAAGGAGATCAAAGAAATAGGAAATAGTATTGACATCGATTGCATATGTGTGTGTGGGTGCTAATGTAGACCCACGAGCGACGCTCACCCCTCGCGTTTCATTAAATACATTTCCGCATATCACGCACTGTGTCATTTCCTCTCTAGTTGCGTACTTGTCGCATGTAAATGATGTTGTCGATATCGATATTTCTTTTCTTGTGATATAGGGGCATCCATCACTTAGCTTTCTGGTAAAGAGATTGTCACTCTAGAACCTTTCTATATAAATATTATTAAATATATTTTTTCTTACTCGTACTGGTAGGCGAAGTGTAGGGCGCCCCCCACTAAATGGAGTGATGATCTGGTAAGACATACAGGAAGTCGATGAATGCAGATGGCTTAGGACTGTACTTAGTGGTATTTCTTGGGGAAGGCCTATGTTCAGCAGTGGCAGTTTTCCGTAAAAGGAGTATCTCCCGTTCTCTACACACACCATATGAAATACAGCAGCATTAAGCTGTTATTTCACACTGGTATTCTGTTCGAATGTGCTCCATTCATGCTACCTATGTGTGCTTGAGTTTTATTCGCGGGTTTATCACTACTTAAACTCTTTCTTTTTTATTTCATGTATTCCTGTATATAAAATGTATCGATATTTGATACAAGTACAGACTACATCACGTCGGATATAACCATGGGAAGCTATTTGTGGATTCAATCAAATCCACAGAATGGTGTTATTATCAGCTTGACAATATTCATACAATAAAGAAGCTTTTTAATTATATTACTACAAAAACATAATATTTCTTAATTTAAGATACGCAATATTTAGTAATTAAATAGTAATATTACATATTTAAACAACTATATAAAGAAAATACTATATGTATTATTTTGACGGCTGGTGGCAGCGTAGGTCTCATGTCCAAGCTGTGTCCAAATGAACTCTTGTGAGCTGATAACTTTATGATACTTTTTTTAAGAAAAACGTTACCCCCACACTGTGATTTTCTCCTGTGTCGTCGAGTCAGTTTACAAACATAAATTGCACGAAGACAAACATCCAGACACGGAACAATTATTTGTAGGCCATACAAATACTTGTTCCGTGCGGGATTCGAACCCGCGGCCCCCAGCGCAACAACTCATTGCTAAGCCCTCTGCGCCACGGAGCCGTCAAAACAAACTAAAAGCTGATACTGAGCTGATAGTTTTAACAAAAACAACATATGTAGTTTCAAATGCAAATAATTTCTTTGTTGTTTAAACTCAGTCACAAAATCGAAATTATAATAGTTTAAACAAATTAAATGTAACTGAATTTAATTTAATACATGGAATTATTTTTATTTAAAAAAGCTAGCCAGTTAAAGAAGTAGTTTTCATAAAAAAATATTGCTGTCATCCCCTAAATCAACGGCAACATGAGCATACTAACTTGTACTACTATTAACTAGCATAGGGCTGATAGACCAACAGCTGTGATTTTATATTATGTTTATCTGTAAACTAAATTGGTTCTTATAGTGATTCCGGGAATTGTTTAAAACTTTGTTCCCATGCCGTTTCATTATTATGACCTGATCGCTACTAGATACATTTCACTCCCTCGTCGTTTATGGTCGGTGGCGGTTGCATAGGGTTCGCGTGAGGATTACAGTTTATTTAAGCGTTTGATTTTTTTCCCCGCTTAATAACGTACTATTACTCTTTCATAACGTTTTTATTACTAGTTAGGGTTCACACAACTCACTTACGAGCAAAAAGTAGTTGTTGTCCCGAACATTTCTGGTAACAAAATAAACAAATATTATCCAATTATGCAATACACGCAGACTTAAAATAACAGGTAATGACAGCAATGAAGTTAAAATAATTCAACCGTGTAGGATAATTTAGTGTAATCATAGATAATACAATTACTGTACATCTTTCGAAGGCTGAGGAAGATTCATTAACGTCCAATATTGATAATTAATAAGCTCTATAGATCACAGGGAACAGTGATTAGGAATATCGGAACGCTAGAATTGATTAAAGGTAAATTTGGTTAGCTAATAAAAATCTCAGAGTCGTTTTATGGCTTATTTGGCATTTAACACACGATACGAGAATACATGAATCGTCGAATCTTTAATTAGAACGGACGAGACCACCAAAGAAGTATATAATGATTTCCGATAAAACTTTTCATTATAACTTCACCAATTAGAATACTAATTCATTCTTAATATAATTTCTATGCAGTTTCAAATAGTCTATATTTTATCCTATGAAATAATATAATACAAAAAACGAATATTTTAAATTAAGTCGCGAAATGGTAAAGTATACTAGAGAGAAGGAAAACATCCTCTCGTTAAATGCAAGGTTAATAAATTATTTAAAACACCATTGCAATTACAGGTGCATTTTATTCATTCTTCCTTCTTCATTGTCTCTTTGCTTCTATTTTTTTTTCTAAATAACATATAGCTCTATTACAACGAGTTTTTATATCCTTATGATATTTTCCTTTCTAGATTTTTATTGATAACAACTATTTTATAAGCTGTTTTATTTAAAATAATTTCAATATGTACGTTTCTTATAAAAATCATACATACTTACATACATAAACACTCACGCCTGTCACCCAGAAAGGTAGGCAGAAACTATGGACTTCCATTTGGTACGACCCTCTCTCCTCCAGAATATGGTATAATAAAAAAAAAACATAAGACATTGTTTTAAAGTGATCGTTAGTATCAAATGCTCAAATGTGATACCAATTAATACTTTGAAGACCTTTAAATTATATTTAAGCATCAAAACAAAACATTCATTGCCTTCATTGTGATTAAAGATTGGTCACGCTAGAAGATCAATTCACTCCTTAACGAACTGAGTCGAAATTTTATAAGAAATCCAATTTAGTGTTTGTCTTTTGTGGCCCGCCCAAAATAAAAGCGCTTAGATTATTTTTTGTCTCTATAAAGTTAAAAAAAGACTTATGATACAACCGCATGTGATACAAACCTTCGTGTTTAAATTCATGATGTCCATAATCAAATTAAAAATCTTGCGATCATCGCAAATCAAAAAATCATGTACTTTTTTACAAATTAAAGTGCTACATATGGGCCTATCCTATATTTTCTTAGATTCTACTTTAGAATGTTATCGTGTATCGTGGAGGCATTTTACATAAATAAATTTCTAATTAAAAAAAAAACATTAAGACAGAATAATTATTTGTAGGTCATTTTTTTTTGTAGGAAAAGGGTGACGCGAGCGCACAGGTCCACCTAATGGTAAGTGGTTGCTGTGGCCCAAAGAAATCTACATTTATCCTCGTTTGCTCATCAAAATTCAGATGCGTTGTCAGCTGTAAGGACTAAGATGGAATGCCTCTATTCCAGTAAAAAGGGTCTCCGGTTCTTTATACTCACCATAGAAAACACAGCAGCATGAAGCTGCTATTTTACGATGGTATTCTGTGAGAGCGTTTTACCTGCCCGGTCGAGCTGACCCATTCGTGCTACAACTATACAATTAATATAGCTGCAGCATGGCTCCACCACGTATAAAAGGTCATGTGAACACTTGTTCTGTGCGGAGTTCGAAACTGCGGTGTCACAACCAAATGCATAGCCACTGCGCTACCGAGCTACCATCAGTTGGATGAGCGACCTTCTCCACTTCTATATGATGCCGGTCCCAGTATTTTATATGTAGTATAACGTCATGACCGTCGAAATATGAAGGTGGTTTAAGAAAGAAAAAGTACAAGAAATCTGCGACAGCGATTCCCAATCCGCCTATCAAAAGTGGCTGTGATAGCAAATACAACCTTAAACAGGAAAAGGCTATTAGGCTAGGCTAAGGTAAGGAGACAAATAACCGATAGTTACTGTCGTTATCTATCAGACTCCCGAAGATATTCCGCATTTCTCTAATGTTATTCTTAAGATTTAACACTATCACTGTCCGGTTTTCAGACACAATACTAAGACAATAGAAATGACCTATATGTAGTGCACGGGCAGCGAAAGGGTTAAGACGACACCCACGGCATGCAAGCGCAGCTTTATTTTTATTATTAGTTCTTATCAAGAAGATGCTACTGCCCATCTCCTGCTTCAGGTTCTCTTTGTTGCCTTAGACACAAACCAAGTGATTTGGGGTAGTCTATTCTACTAGTATATGGCGCAGTAAGTAATGAAATATAGTTAAAAAATGTGTAGTAAGTAATGTAACTTTTTGGGTATATTATCAAATTTAAATGACCAATCGATTTCTTTTTAACATTTTTTTTTCTATAAGCACATAGAACACTGTGAACACGGTTAAGCTGAGTAATACCATCACAGGATGAACATATTATCCCTCATTCACTATTACTCAATATTTACATCCACGTAACAAGTTCTTTAAGGCCAATATTACGTGTGATATACAAATGAATACATTCTGATACTACATGGCTTCCTTCTTGACCGATACATGTTTGTTTGTACAGACAATTCTCGCTACAACATTTTGTACCCACCGGAGATGGTGTATACCGGTTCTCTTTGTTTTATAGTCTGTTGATATCTAACAAATTTGTGTTCATTAGCATATTGAAATTTATACTTTTTATAGCTTTGTTTTAATTAAATATTGATGTCATAGCCTACAATGCGCTGTATCTAGAATCTCTCAAATTTCCCGTTCCTCTATCGGGTTTAGCCACAAAATAAAAATAAATTGATGTCTATCTTCATCATTTATCTCGAGCTGTTAATTATAATTTTAGATGATAATTTGCATTGTGCGGCAAACTTTTTTAGTCGGTGTGAAAAAAAAGAGATGTGACTGTTAACATGTATTGAGAGATAAAAGTAGTCATATACCCAGCAGTGGGACGCATATACGAGTATACCTTCGCTTTCTGCTGACTAAATTTTTTCAATAAAATTTGTTAATTTTTAGTTATTGAAACTTAATGATACATAAGGGATGTCACTCCAAGCCACAGTTGATTCTAACACGAAGTAGTTATTTCGATGTGTTTTAAAAATGTTTGTTAAATATTCATAAATTACCTTGCACTTTGTCGTTTATAATTGCAATTATATCATGGCATATAAAATATATTTAGCTTTAAAACCCATAACAAATATAAAGAAATGTTTCTAGAGTACTGAATAATCAGTTTCTTTTTCTTCTATCCTCCTTTAAAAGTCTTTCTCAATCCACTGCAACATATAAACCTATTCAGCAAAGCAGCAAATGAACTGCATAACATAAAAGGCTTACTAAATATACACAAAACTTGGCACGCAGGTTAGTCAGCGTAAAGATTTTACCCTCGCACTGATGATGCAACTTCCTATAACTATACAGTTGTATTTGGGTTTGCCATTTACGGATAAGATTTGCAATTGGCTCAGGAACGTTGTGTGTTCTTTTGTGAAATACCTTGGGAAAGTCCTATGTACAGTAGTAGACTTGTGATGATAACGACATTTGAATAACAGAGATCCAAAGGATATGAATAATAACTGATAACTTATAATTGTACATTTTAGAATCAGCCTTTTCTTGTTTACCAAGAAACTGACATATTGCAGAAACAAATGCGATAAGTAATATAAGAAGACAACGTGTTCCTATTCAACATCTCAAGGGAACTGTAACTTAATAATTCTAAGTCATAAATGTTCACGCAGGCGTTAAGACCGGGTGCTAACTGATCTAGTTTGAACTTTAGTTAAAGCAGGTGGCGCAAAGCACAGTCTTGTTGGCATAAGTAATGAAACTATTGTCAATTGTCGATCATATTTTTGCTGTTCTATTAATAAAGGCAGATATTTTGTGGATCTTTTTATTTTAAATAAAATTCGTGGGCATTAAACAAGGTAATTTTCAAATTTGTTATTTTTATAATTAATATTAATATTGTTTTTTTAAAGCAAGTGACAAATGTCTTTATAATCCACCTGATGGTAATTGGTTCTTACTGCAGTCCATGGACACCTGTAGTCAGTTTTATACCAGAAATGCTACAGATGCGTTGTCAACCCCGAGATCTAAGATGAAATACGTTACATCCAGATTACTACGAGTATACACTCAGTTTCGATTTCAAAGAAAACTCTTAAAAAACGTAAGTTTTAAACTCCACGGATAAACACTAAATTGTTACTGTCATAAGTACACGTACAAAAGTCTTGTCCCGCTTCACTTCACTGTAACATTTCTTTTATAGAGTAAAGGTGACAAACAAGCATACAATCAACCTGGTGGTGATTGTTGTGGCTCATAGATATATACATTTATCTTCGATTAAGAATTAAAATTCAGATGCGTTGTCACCCCTGAGGACTATGATGGAATGCCTAATTTCCAATAGAAAAGGGTCTCTGGTTTTCTACACTCACCATACGAAACACAACAGCATTGAGCTGCTATTTTACAGCGTTGTCCCACCCCGGTTGAGCCGACCAATTCGTGCAAATATAGTTGAAGCGTGGGTCTACCACCTAATATTATGACCACTAGCGTTTTGCACCTAATATACTATATTATGCTATGTTCTATATTATGGATTTCTATCTAGACTCAACAATCATTCACAGCTAAACGACAAGCCTCCCACTAAGATTATTTCTTACTTTGCCATACTTGACAAGTTACCTTCATACATCATAACATATATTTTTTATTTATAGATTGCTTTTATTTCTTATTCATCACACATTCTTGTACCGAATACCAATAATAATAATACCGCCTTTATTCAACCCACAACAAGACATTTGCGTGTACATACTTCGAATGTAAGGTTTCCTACCTACAATAGGGATGGCTTCACATTTCTTTAAATAGGCCTTAAATTATTATTTAAGGCTGTGCATATTGAATATATTATCTCAATAGCCATGGTAACCCAAGGAACGATGCTCATTTAAATATTTAACATTAAGTGATAGGCATCTTAGTTCCGATGATCCGATCAAAATGTGTCAGTACAAACCTTAAATGCTGATTTCTATTAACATTGGAATAACAAGAGAGTGGTGAGTAGCCCATGGGCAACTTCAATTAACTTCAAATAAGTTTTAATCCTTAAAATCTTAGATGGTATACCTAAGAGTCTATAAATATACTGGCTATCCTACCCCTTAAAGCAGAACACATACTCCGACGTATATTCAGGCAAGAAAAGAGCTAAATCGCTTATTCATTAAATTGGTTGACTGATTAATCACGTGCAAAAACAAATAAACGGAAATAATTGGTTAAGCATGTACATTTATGGCAGTTTTTCCTCATTTTAAAATAAAATACAAATCTATTTACAAACGGTTTGCGATGATAAACAAGATTGTAAGCAAGAAATAAAAAACATTTTTTAATTATTTTATGCCAGTGTTTATTATTATTATAATAGGGTTGCACTGTAAAAAAATATTGATTTTTTTAAATACAGCATATTTTACTAAGTTTATGGTGATAATTTTTACTTTTTTTTATTCGTAAGATCGGATTAAATATTAATAATTAAAATTAGAAACTGAAGTTAGCTTATGTTAACTATGACATCAGGACGTTTTACATCTCATTCTCAACGACAAATATTAAAGATTGTTCAAAATGAAACGCGAGAAAATTCGTAAAATTAGTTTTCAGTAGTATTTAGTAATAAAAGAAAGCATGGTGAGGAAACCTGCGTATTTATCGAATAAAAAAATATTTAGTGGATACTCCGAACACAAATAAAATTACTCGCGTCAAAATTATTTAATCTTAATAAATTTTAAATATACAATTAAAACTTAATCTGTTAATCACGCGTTACATTGCAGAAAACCATAATATTGAAAATTAACTAGCAATTTATTACAATTATTGTATTTCTCAATTTTCATGATTTCTTTCTGAACGATCCCCTTAATAAATAAGGATTGTAATTTGCGTCTTTCCATAAAAATAAAAAAAAACAAACCGAATAAAGAGATTAAGTAAAAAAAATCTCTGTATCTTTCGCAATATTTACTTAATATTTTACGGAACTTTGAAAAAACACGACATCATTTCGAAAAATATTTTACAGTGCCTACTCATCACCAGTAAGTAATCATTATGGTAAGCAATTTCCTTTGACGCCAAAATCTTAACTACTACGTAATTAACTATTGAGATTAGTAGCAGCAGAACTTTAAGTAATTCCAGTAACGTTTCATAGCCTGCGTCAACTTGCTAAGAATTTTCAAGTCTATGTTAATTATACAACTTTTGAATGTTAAATTATTTGAGAGCATTATAACATCTCTGGATATTAACATTTCATTACAATTGAAGGCTGGAAAGTTTAAACCATTTAGGTTATAATTAATACTAGCGCACTTGTTAAAGAGGAGAGGACGATTGTATGTCCTAAGGTCCAAGTATTACGTGGTTATTTGCTCTACAAGCCAGGAGTCTCATCCCCCACCCCCCACCCCATCCGCCTAAGTAGTATTTTCTTCTGTAGCGTGTAGTAGTTTTACACACATAAGTTGTAAATTGACAAATATCCAAACTAGAAACAATAATTTCTAGGCCGAAAGAACACTTGGTTCATGCGGGTTGCTAACCCACAAACAACTGTGCTATCGAGCCGTGTTTCAGCGTGTGCATTTGTAACACATCAATATCTCCTGTACACGGATGCGATTAATAAATGAGAGAGTATTAATAATTACAAATATGTGAAGGAAATAATTTAAAAATATGTATTATATGCAGCAACATCAGTTTTGTTTAATAATAATTCGATTCTTATCCCAATGAAATTTTTCACACTTTTTTTCCTTTTACTTTGAACTACTAAACCCGTTTTTAAGCAAACATATTATTCCACTTGTTCTCTTCGCAGTTAATTCTTTTTATTCTCACTTCTGTTCGCTGCTCGCTTCGCGCGTCAAGATTAGAAAGGTTTCCATCGTATGAGCATAATATTATTATTCCTTACAGCCCCTCAGAGCTCAGGGCGAGCTATTACTCATCTTTTTCCCGCGTCGAGGGCTCGTTTTTATTGCTAGACGTGAAAAATACCAGAAATTTCATCCAGTCCGCTCAAAGTGGTTGGATTAATTCAGAAGGCACTTATTTCAAATTGGATTTCGCTCGCGCCGCGACTCTGTCGTCGTCGTCTTCATTTCCTTTTAATAGTGTCACAGGCAACCACTCGTACGGTCTCCTGCTGACGTCAATAATATGTTCGGCGATAGTGAAGTTAGTTTAGTTAGTGGAGGTAACGTTTTAAAATCAATAAATACAAAATAAAATTTTATACGTGGTAGAGCCATGCTGCAGACATATTAGTAGTATAGTTGTAGCACGAATGGGTCGGCTCGACCGGGGTAGGACCACACTCTCAAAGAATACCAGCGTAAAATAGCAGCTTAACGCTGCTGTGTTTCGTATGGTGAGTGTAGAGAACCGGAGACCCTTTTTACTGGAATGGAGGCATTCCATCTTAGTCCTCACGGGTGACAACGCATTTAAATTTTGATTCGTAATCGAGGATAGATATAGATGTCTATGGGCTACAGCAACCACTTACCATCAGGTGGACTGTGAGTTCGTTTGTCACCCTTATTCTATATAAAAAAGTTTGAAAGATAACAAATAACTTTCTGATATGATATAATCATATAGTCAAATATATATCGAATCAACTAGTTCATCTTTTCAGCATAACATAAATACACTATTGAACATTGGCATCCTTCATGGATCATAACTCTGTAAGGACTGCCCTGCACTTTGAATACCGGTACGAGGCTGCCACACAAAAACGTTTTTCCATCGTCGATTTTCAGTTCTGCGATTTATATGACACGTTCTATATAACACTATATATATACTCAGACTTAAATTAATATTTATCAAACAATTACACATATTTACCGAAATGTAAGTAAATTCATCACCCTATTTTTCCCATAGGTCGCATATTGTGCCTATAGTAAATGCTAAAAAGTTTTACGACAGGCGTATATCCAGACCGGCAACAAGGAATTGCGGGAAAAGTGCGTGTAGTAATGCGATTGCCTTTACGCCAACCAAGCCTTGTGTTTAGGGGATTTTGCGGATAATTTCTCTACAACAGTAGAGGTACGCACCCGGCGGTAGATTTCAAGGGGACGATATCCATGGGCGTCTCATAAACTATAGAAAAATATAGATCATATTATTTATTTAAACTTCTTCAATATGATATATAGGCGGACTTAATGCCTGAGGCATCCTCTACCAGTCTACCTTATATTATAGGGTATTATAAGGCCACAATGCCTGATAACGCTCATGCGATAAGATTTATACGTACTAGGGTAAGATTGATGCTTTACTATGGCTGCAGCAAGACTTACGACTCGACTGGGGAAGAACCAGGTTCTCACAAAATACCAACATAAAAGAGCAGTATAATGCTGCTGTGTTTCGTATGGTGAGGGTAGAGAAGCGGAGACCCTTTTTATCTGGTAAAGGGGCATTCCATCTTAGACCTCAGGGGGTGACAACGCATCTGCATTTTGGTGTTAATCGTTAGAGGAAATAAAATATGAGTGTCTCTAGACCACAGAATTGACACTGTGCTCATCACCCTTAATTCTAAAAAAAGGATATAAAACCAGAATTTTGTGTCTTTAAGTTTCCAACACTTTATGTTACCCTAACAACATTCGACTCGACTCAAACAAACTGTCCGACGATCGACGTTTAAAGTCGTTTTTGTATAACATGTACTCTTGGAGTCTTGGACAATTTCGACAATAACCAAATATTTTTATAAGCTAACGTAAACAATATGTAGATACCGTTTATTAAATACTAATTGCTTGCAAGTATCAATATGGATGTATTATGATTTTTTTTTAGTTATTAAAACCTTGTACAAACGAGTGAACGAATCAAGAAATCGGGCTAGTTTCACTACACGGCACTGGTCGAGTCTATTTATTCAAGAGCAAACGATTTTTTATAGGTTTATCTGACAAAGAGTTTACCGAATTTTCTAATAGATACTACTATAACACACCTACGATACATATTCTAGGAGTCCGTCTGTATATATATATATATATATATATATATATATATATATATATATATACCAACCTCTCACTTAATTCTGCCTCCAAATAACATTGCCTGTACTGTAATGTTGTAGTCCAGTCTGTAGGGTATATTAAAATAATATATTTACAGGCTGTGAGGCAATCTATCATGAGAGGCATGCATGCCTGAAGTTAGTTGTTAACATACGAAACATAACAGTATAATACTGCTGTTCTTTTACACTAGCATTCTGTCAGAATCACAGAAATTAACACAAAAGAACTCGGTTGTCGTTTATGTTTGCTTTTTCTTTTGCGACCCATAAAACGTTTTTTACGTGGTAGAGCCATGCTGCAGCTATATTAGTAGTATAGTTGTAGCACGAATAGTCGGCTCGACGGGGGAAGGACCACGCTCTCATAGAGTACCAGCGTAAAATGGCAGCTTGACACTGCTGTGTTTCGTATGGTGAGTGTAGAGAACCGGAGACCCATTTTACTGGAAAAAAGGCATTGCATCTTAGTCCTCACGGGTGACGACGCATCTGCATTTTGATTCTTTATTGAAGATAAATGTAGATGTCTATGGGTCACAGCAACCACTTACCATCAGGTGGACTGTGTGCTCGTTTGTCATCCTATCCTATAGAAAAACGATATATTAACAAAGAAAATATTCAATAACATTGTTTTGTAAGTTTGTAAGTTTTACTGTATTATGTATTGAAATTACGAGTTTCCTTATCGCGTAGAGGCATTATGGGCCGTAATTACATACCAAATTCCATAATGTCTATAATAACAAGGGCCGAATAGCATTACCTCTAAACATTAAGGAGGCATGTCAATAGCGTTGACCTGTATTCCGAAGAAGCTCCCTCTAAAATAACAAACTATAGACAAGGCAAAGTTAAACAGCGCCTCTGTTTACTCAAATGCTCGTAGGTGGCACTCGACGGCGCGAATGTCTTAACGTTGCATCGGTATTTTGAAAATACTATAGGTACGAGTAGTTGTCCAGTGGTCGAAATTCGACCGTAATCTATTTTAAACTTTAAATATTAAGCAAGGTATTTCACTTTTAAGTGCATATTAATATATAAAACACTAGATATCCACTGAACAAAACATAAAAAAACGACGGGTTGCACTCCGGGAGTGCCGGCAGAAGTGAAAACTTGAATATTAACGTTGTGCATTTTTGATATTTTGGAATGGCGGAGATTATTTATTATTATCTTATTTCATTTATTTTCATTCGAAATTATTTGTTTGGTAAACCTACACCTACACAAACCTACACCGCACATGTGCTTATTGTGATGTTATGAAAATATAGGTTAATGTTCTAAAGTATAAACATATTACATCTATAATGTGTAAGTACATATGTATCTATATTAATAATTTCGTCAAGCAGTACAGTAGACTCGATCGAAACCTAATCTTAATAATAAAATTATATTAATTAATAAATGAAAATTAATTAAACCTAACTTACTTCCTTTCCTACGCCGCGCCGGCTGTTTACTCTCCGTCCGTCTTACGAATTTTCGATCAGGACACGTGACCTGACGCGAGTTTAACATTTTTTACCCATTACAAAAAAGTGCACAACGCCGCTAAAGAAGTTTTCACTTCAATAAACGCTTTTTTGCTTTTAAAAATGGAGGATATGAAATATCACAAAATTCACAGCTCATTCAGTCAATCAGTAATTATTTGTTTTAAAACTCTTTGGTGCCAATATTTATTCTGTGCGACTGTTTAAATACAGACTATTATATGTTTGACGTTGGCAGTACACGTAAACAATGAATGTTTTTTATTTAATTTATTTGTAATTTTTTTTTTTGCTTTCTGCAGTCCTTCTCCATAGACTACCATAAACTTTAACTATACCAAATTTCACTCTCCTCCGTGTGAAAAATATGTTTAAAAAGGGGTACAAAGTGTTCTCCTTACGTATTAATATGTATATTATACTTTGAAATGTATAAGACATAAGACTCTAGAACATAACAGTGTCAAGCCGATAAACATTTTAAAGTAATCAATAATATAAAGTAATTTTGAAGCACATGAACCTTATTATTATTATTTATAGACTGCGTTAGGTATCCAAGTCATATATTTAACATAACATATTCATTTATTAATTCGTTACAGCCCACTACTGAACATAGGTCTCCCCCCCAAGGAATGCAATAAATCACGGTTCTGAGTAACATGCATCCAGCGACTTCCTGCATATCATACCAAGTCATATATATATTATTTATATAGCATAACATTCCATATATATGTAAATAACTTATTTTTAGAAAAACTTTTTTAATCTAAAATAATAAAAAATACCATATCTTTCACCCAACTAGAAGAAAAATATGTAGAAATTACTTTTTATATTTTCAAAATAAGAGATATATCCAAAGCTTCAACTATCATAATACAGAAGATAAAGTATCGTATAATAAAGTGTTTTCATTGTTTAGGCGTAAGCAAGCCTTTGTTAAGTCCACAGAATATGTTCCGTTCGAGAACGTGTGTCTACATGTAAATGTTGCTCTCGATTTCCATTAAAATCGCGAACGTTACAAAAGCAATGTTGAAAGTTAAGCTTTGAATACTGTAAACTTTAATTGGGCGTGAAACAAGGCATCTCTTAAGTTGGCTCATTTAGTTACTGGTTACTATTCATAACAAAACTAGATTTGAAAGTGGACGGTTTCTTAACTTCGATGTCTTTTACGGATGGTTCTAACGGACTTGAGTCATTAGGGTTTTATCCTTCTAATTCTTTTTATTACTCTTTACTAAACCGATTACGTTGGTTCGTCAATTTGTTAGTAATTAGCGATAACCGCTAAGTCTTCGTCGCAAATAGATTTAATCAAACAAAACGTTATATTTATTCTATTTAATGGATTAAAAAATATATCTATTTAGTTATTAGTATTTTATTGCAATCACCCTAAAACTACGGATTAAACAGGTTGAATTTAATGAATGCTAATTGCAGACGTTACATACTTTCCGCTAAGGTCTTTATTTGTACACGAGGTACAACTATAACACTTTCTCTGACTATAGGCTGTATGTAGGCACTCCAACACTTTTCAAACAGGATTTTTAATGTTAGAAAAATTAATTGTTGCCACGCTCAGCAGGCGAGTCAGCAACCGCGGTTTTCTGCACTGCCCATCTCTTGTTTAAATTTCACTCAGTTTTCTCTTACAATACCTACGGGATGATATAGGAAACTGGATTCTTTTACGCCGCCAATATACGGCTACACAGTACACGCAAGGTTTATTACTTAATAAAAGTTAAAAAAGTAAAGTTACAGCCTATATAGGTCACACTGCTGGGCACAGGCCTCCTCTCATTTCTGAAAGGGTTTTAGGGCAAGGAAATGTCCGCCGCGCTGCCCCAATTCGTGTTGGCGAACTTCACATGTCTTCGAAATATTTTTTTCTAATTTCTTAAGGAAAACATCGTGAGGAAACCTGCATTAGACATGCAGGTTTCAGGAGGAGGAGCACGTGGTAAATCAGCACTTAAAATTGCAAGTAACAATTTCATTGGTGCCGGCGGGGATCGAACCCGGGTTGCTCACGTACTATGAAACTTACAGCGAGGGCTAACCGTCTGAGTTACCACGGCTTATTACTTAATAAGTCACATTTATGTGTAAAGCAGTTCCAAAAGTGCGAGAAGTTTGGTTATGCGAGCGCCAATCCTCTTCCCTAACGTGGCTATTACAGCAAATTCTCCACACAGTAGGAGAGTCCGTTTTTAAAAAAAAGTAACGTTTTAAAAAAAGAAGAAAGAAAAAAGAAAAAGATGTCCATCTCCAGCCAAGTATTTTTACATACTGATAAAGAAAAATAATATATTATACGCAAATGTACTCTACAAACATAGACAGCTATTTTAATATTAACTTTTAATTTATGTGCTAATTTTAAAACGGATATTTTCAGTAAACAATGTTACAAATATTAAAATCAATGCTTCTTTTTAAAAAAAAATCTTTGAAGAACTATACTTGATCTTTAACATCAGTTTTCACAATATAACCATGAATTTAATTGTATGAGCACATTAAACACTTAAGTAATACAATTTTTTGTTGGAAACCAGGCATTCCATTTTAACCTTCAGGGATGACAACGCATCTGCATTTTGATTCATAATCAAGGATGGATGAGAGTAGACAACCACATCAATATTTGATTTTGGTGGGTGGGTGTTTCACAGCATCCCTATATCAATAAGTGAACTGTGTACTTGATAATCACCCTTATTTTTATTAAAACACGTTAAAAAGCACCATTTAACTTTTATCAACAAAAATCACTTATCATAATAATTGATATAATACATAATAAATGAAATTTCACGTGATTTTATTGATATTGACAGCAAAATGTTTCAGTTAAAAATACCGCATTTGTAAAAAGACTGTTTCTACCTATATTAATTTTTAATTAAAACCATTATAATGTTCTGAAATAAGTGAAATGGGATATTATGAGATATCATGCTACATTCATGCGAATTAATATTATATTTAATGTGTCCACGATTTCATTTCCAAAACTGTTACTTTATAATTATTTGCATACAGGTGATATATCAAATGATGATAATATTTCAAAATTTCATTGCATAATATAAGTTTGTCAATCTTTACGTTTAGTGATTGTTATCCCTCAGACACGTAAGAATAACAATATAATATTAATAATTAAAATAATGAACCGAAATTATGCTTGTAGTCGTTTCTGCGAACGGGCTTATCCCAGTCAGCCTTTCGGGTCATATGAGGCGACTGGGACCGCTCCAAGCGACGGTGCTCCTCGATACTGCCCGCATCGTCCGCCAGTTTCTTTCCCTTTCACCCTGACTCTCGGCCGTTTGGTCTCACCTGCCGAGGGCTTCCATCCACATGGAATCCCTCGGGGCTTCCATCTGGTTGACTTCTTATTTATTTACGTATTGTTTATGTATTTATTTCTCTATATTAATATATGTATATCTATAATTTCCATTTATATATTTATACAGCCCAACCAGATGAGTAAAACATTTAAATTCCCCAAGAAAATAATAAAAAATAATAATTTTGATCACAGCAGTAAATGGAGACTAGTTATCTGCGCAGGACAAGATAATACCAGAATACCAGCGTAAAATAGCAGCTTAACGCTGCTGTGTTTCGTATCGTGAGTGTAGAGGATCGGAGACCCTTTTTACTGGAAATGAGGCATTACATCTTAGTCCTCACGGGTGACAACACATCTGCATTTTGATTCTTAATCGAAGATAGATGTAGATGGCTATGGGCCACAGCAACCACTTACCAGCAGGTGGACTGTGTGCTCGTTTGTCACCCTTATCCTATAAAACAAAATATTGCCCGAGTGTGGGTAAACACAGGTGTACTCTCTATTCCCTCACTCGCATAGTGCGATGGAACGACAATTTATACCAAAGGTATTTGGCGCTTTCTGAGGCACGTGGGTGAAATTTCGCTACCTTGCTGATACGAAATCGGGAATTCTAAGTAGCAGACTACTAAGAATTTCTCGATAGAAAACCAAATAACACACTTTAGCACGACTTGTACGACAATCGGATCCAAACCCAGTACCTCAAGATCAGTAGTCGCGCTTTATACCAATAGACGAACAAAGCAATCATGACGATAGAATAAGTGGGAGGGATAATGAAACGTACCTCCGTTTCATTATCCTTCGTCTAGCTTAATAATTATATCATATTTTTTTTAATCAAATTAAAATTCATCCTTTTCTGTTACAGTGCATCCTCGGAGCGCACTGCGTACACCTGGCTTCCAGACACCAGGATAGAATTCTGC
The DNA here is from genome assembly GCA_033319125.1 of Parnassius glacialis. NCBI lineage: Eukaryota > Metazoa > Arthropoda > Insecta > Lepidoptera > Papilionidae > Parnassius > Parnassius glacialis. Next base: position 27,096,960 of record JAVANC010000009.1, on the reverse strand, counting down.
TCGCCATACAGTCGAAGAAAGAGTTCCAACTCCACCGTCTATGAGAGTGACTGATGGTGTGAGGGCTTCGATCAATTCGAAGAAGCGTTACTCTGAACAAACACGAAGTGCTATTGACAATCAAGTGACGCGTTATTTTTAAGTTAACTGCAAGTTACTACGACTTTAAATTAACTAATTAGTCTTTTATTGCAATATAAAATATTTATTGTATATATACTGTTTTGAAAATGACATTATTTAGCAAGTAAGTGTTAAAACTATCCACTATACTTCATACAAAATCGCCACCTAACTTTGGCTCATCTTTTCACTATGTTTTGAAAATTAACGTATCCGTTAATTTTTCATTCATACGTAACAATTATAATTTTATGACGATTTCAGTCTTAAAGATTAAAATAATTTTATTTAGAAAAACCGTATAACCTCAAATTTGTTGAAAATTATTTGGTTTAAATTACCTATTATATCCCCATTTACTTCGAGCCTGAAGAGCGCTTCGCTTCGCACAAGGACTCATGCATCATTTATGGGCAAAGTTTAATGATTACTTGAATTTTAAAATGAAATTAACTCTCTAAAATATTCTTAATAGCTTTTCCATATTTTTTTTTAATCAAGGTATTATTATAACTAAACCATTCAAGTAAATAAATAGGTGAATATAAACGAACTTTGCAGGAATCTATTTCACAGTATGTTGAGGAAGAATAAATACAAATAAATGTAAATATTTTGTCTACTACTGTTTTGTCATTAAGTTGTAATTAACACACCTACTAAGCTTATTCATAAGAAAATTATAATGATAATACCTCAGATAACACAGATCATAAAAGTTTTATAATCTGTGTCAGATAATAATAATCTTAAAAAAATAAACTAGTCCGACACTCTTGATTTGAATGAACTAATTTCTAAACTTATGGTTAGTTAATAATAATACGAGTATTATATTTAGTGACCTACTATCACTAACTACGTCTTGATATAATTTTAATGTTCTTGCAGTAATTAAATTATAAATATCTTAACCTTATATCTAATCGAGTTTCCTTACTAACTAAATTAAGTAATTTATGTATTGTTGTAAAATATGATACAAATGTTTGTTATTACTAATGTCAATGGGTAGAAATAAAATGTATAGTTAGGTAATCGATTCGCTGTGATTGTTTAGTTTTACATCTACGTCCGCGCTAAGAATTTCATGAAAATTATTCTATGTCTCGTATCATTCTAATATAATGTATTTACTAATATAGTTATAGATTGTATAATTTTTGTAGTTAGTAAGAATTATTTTTATATTAATCCTAGTCCCAGGTTTCAAGACACACGATTCCAGATCTTAATTATTGTACAAAATAATTAAAATATTATGTAAATAATAAATTAGTACATAAGTAAGAATTTTCTTTTGGGAACATTGTTTTTATCGATACGGTTACATTTTGTCATTAACTGTAAGTATATAGTTGAAGTTGAAATTGTTGGAGAGTATAGAATTAACAAAGGACGTAAGATTTGTCACGGTGTTAAAGTATAACTATTTTGTAATCCACAGCATTTCTACCCTACAATTTGTTATTTAAATCTGTACCCTTAAGATTTTAAGAACTTATTTGTATATTAATCTCACCGCTAACTATCCTAACATTATATGTATTTTATAATCGTGCGGCAGTATTAGAACACAAGAACTTCACATTACTCTACTATTTAGACAGATGATTTAGTGATAATTAGAATAACAATAACTTTAAAGTTCTAACTACATATATCACGTGTTCTTAATTATTGGCATAAGAAATACAAATTCCAGGTAAATAATTATCTAGTTTTTGTTATAGGAGATTATAAAATAGTCAACACATTTCTTTATGCCGCCGAAGCACGTAATATATAACTCCTTTGTAAATAATGCACAAATACATACACGTTATACCTAGATATAATTTAATTAATCTTCGGCATTGTTACACTTTAATTTGTATAAAATGTTTTTTTCCTAATGAAGTGCTGTATTCTTGAATATTTTGTATAATTTTCAATAAAGTCATAACTTAAAACTAGCTTTTAATCAACCATATATCAACACCAATGATTGTCTAACACGATCGCTTTTATAAAGGTGAGTATCAAAGAATATTTTAAAATGAAATAAATACTATTTGAACATTAATAGCCACAATACTATTTATTTAATACTAGCTGGTACCGGGCGCGTTGCTGTCGCAAAAGAAATAATTGTGGAAATATTGTTTTAAAATTAGAAGAGTTTTGTACCTACTTAATGATTATACATTCATTGAAGTTGAACGATATAAAACATCCAAATAAATTTTTTCACCCAGTGTAAGTTAATTGTACTATGCCTATAACCTTCGTGCAAGTGCAAGCAATTAGTTGACAAAGTTTTACCGCAATCTTTTTTTTTATATAGGATAAGGGTGACAAACGAGCACACAGTCCACCTGATGGTAAGTGGTTGCTGCGACCCATAGACATCTACATCTATCCTCTATTACAAATCAAAATGTAGAAGCGTTGTCACCCGTGAGGACTAAGATGGAATGCCTCATTTCCAGTATAAAGGGCCTCCGGCCACCTGCACTCACCAAGCGAAACGCAGAGGTGAACTTCTACTTCACTCTGGTATTCTGTGAGGTCGTGGTACCACCCCTGTTCGGGCCGGCCCATCCGTGCGATAGCAAAAGCTGCCGCGTGGCTCTACCACTGTGAAATCTGATGGACGGTATGGCTGTGCATAAAATATAAACAAACATCAAAATTATTTTTTATATATTAGAATAGCTGGTACCCGGTGCGTTGCTGCCGCAGGAGAAATAATTGTGGAAATAGCATTTTAAATTTACAAGAGTTATTTTGTTTAATTGGGAATTGATAATAAATTGAAGTGGAATAATAATATGTAACTTTCAAATAGATATATCCCTACGATACGCGCGCCACCTACCGTAAGTTAATTGTACTATGCCTAAATCTAAGAGCCATGTTACATCAGGGGACACATAGCACATATTAATTGTAATTTTAAGTGCTAATTTACAATTTTCGGAAATTAATAAAAACCACCGTGAATAACAATTAATGTCTAAAAAAAGAGATGTTCTTTATTTTTAAAATAACAATTTAAATAAAGAACAATTCTTTTTTTGAATTGAAGTCAGCTAACACGTTTACGGCAGCGCGTCGGTCTCCTTGCTCTTAATCCCGATCATGGGGTTCCAGGTTCGAACAACAGGTCGGTTCGGTATATGTTATTATGTCTTTTTGTCAAGGAATTCTCAGTAACAATCACATTTTTAACTTTTTTTATAGAAGAGGGAGCAAATGCGGATCACCTGATGGTAAGTGACTACCATCGGCCATGAACAACCGCAACACCAGGAGAATTGCAGATGCGTTGCCGGCATTTCAGAAAGGTGTAAGCTCTTTTCTTGAAGGCCCTTAAGTCGTATCGGTCCAGAAAAATCGCCGGTGGTAAACAATTCCAAAGAGAAGTTGTACGAGGAAGAAAACTCCTAGTAAAATGCACAGTCTTGGACCGCCAAGCATCCAGATGGTGAGGATGGTATCGTGAATTTTAACGCGATGTGCGTTCGTGAAATTTGGCGGCTGGAATTAATCCGAACAATTCCTCGGAGCACTCCCCGTGGTAAATTCGATAGAAAATACAAAGGGATGCAACATCCCTACGCAGTGCCAGTGTATCGAACCGATCAGAAAGAACTCGGTCGTCGATGAATCACTGGATAATATCAAAAAATCTCTACAAATACATAATATTTTTATAATTAAAATTTTAAACTATATTTTAACTTTAAATAACATACTATGAAAGCTATTAACATTAATAATATTTCAGTTAACCCCTTCAAGTAAGCTTGAAATAATTGTGTTAGAAGTGGTTAATTACTGTATTCGAATGGCGGATAAGAATTCGCGACTTCGGGAGTCTTTTTTTTTTACATGGGGAAATGCCTACGCATACCCGCCTCGCGGGGGCAAGGACGGGTTATGTCGGACTCGCACCGACTAAAACCCCATGGTGTTCCACCCTAGTCGCATATTGGCAGGGCCACCGGAACGCTTTCCCATACTTCCGCGGCCCCACCTGCGCTGGCCGCCCCATGGCGGCCCCTCCTCGGGAGAGGAACACTCCTCCCCCATCTTCTTCTCCGGTAAGGCGCACCAGAACACATGGCGCGCCCTCCTCCTCGGCCTCCAATTTCACATGCGCAACGGACGCCCCCGTGTCCGATGCGCGAAGGCCATGGGGCCAGGAAAAACTAGCACTCAGGAGCACCAGCCTTCCTGACCCCAGTGGCGGATCTGGTCTATGGCTCCGCCACCAACCAAAATTCGGCTGCGGAGGGTAGGGAGAGCGGCGCCTCGCAACACCGGCACTCCTCTCCCCCCGCAGCCCCACCACCACCGCATCAACGGTGCGGCCCCGTTTGAGTCGCGGAGGATAGGGCGAGTGGCGCATCGCCATACCAACACTCCTCTTCCTCCGCGACTCCACCCCGGCTGCAGAGGTAGGGGTGGGGAGGACACCCCTCTCGCAGCAGCCCACCGACACACATCCGAAGTGGGCTCGTCAAGCCCACTCGGAGTGGCCACCTCGGGCCGGCCCTACACCACGGGCCAGCCAAGCGGTTCCTCTTTGTTCACCGTGGGTGACCAAGCCACGGTTACTAAGCCCCCCCGCCACGACAAGGCGGGAACCCGTTCGGGGGGGACTTCGGGAGTCTACAGTTAGGCTACAGTCGCTTCTATCAAGAATACTAATAATCAGATGCAAAAAATATTGAATAGCAAATAAAATGTGTACACGGGACTTTACGATAAAATAACTACCAATTTTCAATAAAAATAATTGTTGATTGATGTTTAATGAGCCAATAAATACCTTGCTAAAGCACGTGTTCAAATCCTTATTTTCTATTGGATGACAGGACTATGACACGTCATCTACCAGTAGTTGCTTGTATAATTTTATGATAAACGAATTAAGGAGATTTACTGAAAAAAGTATGGAGTGAATGAATACAATGGCCGTTTTATAATAGGATATATTCAATCTAATATATAAAAATTAATATTTGTTTGTTCGTATTTTATGCGCTGCCATACCGTTCATCAGATTGTACTAAAACTTTGTCAACATATTGCTTGCACTTATGGGAAGGTTATAGGCATAGTACAATTATCTTACAGTAGGTGGCACGCGTATCAAACCGACAAACTTATTTGAATGTTATATATTATTATCATTTCTAATTAAATAATATAACTCTTCCAAATTTAAAACGATATTTCAACAAATATTTCTTCGGCAGTAGCAACGCGCCGAGTACCAGCTAATAAATAAATAATATTTCATTTTTTAAATGTTCGTACATTACATATACGTTATATAAAAAAATGTAAACATCACTATTAGCGTATAATGACGTAGTTTGCATTTGAACATAGACATTATATATATCCGGAGTAAAATTAAAATTTCTCTTTAAAACAATGAAAAAATATATATATATATATTAATAATAATGCGTTTAATGATTACTCGGAGAATTCAACATAAAAGTTCCGTTTTACTAAACACAGGCATATTGTAACCTTTAAATAAAGGTGTATTGCAATAAAGAATAAATAAATAAATAATAAGATTATTTATTTATTCTTGTACTAAAATGACACTGTTAAGGAATGATTAATGTAATAAGTAAATTTGTCACGCGAAATGAATTCTCAGATCAGACTAATCAAGTGTATCATGACTTAACTAGAAGCGTGCGATTGCAGTAACAATTAATATAAATTCCAGACCCGTTTCGTAACGCTCTCCTCATTAATCCCCTTCGTTTCAACTATCGTAATGATGTGGAACCAACATAGAATCAAATAAATGTGTTTTTTTATGTTAATTATTAGGATATTATCAATTACTTCACTATTTAATTTTACTTTAATCTAAAATAAGCCCTAGTTGCATTATTCTTCAGTTTTAAGTTTGTAGGCTTTTTTTTTTAAATTGTTAAACACATCACTTGAAATAAGAAATATAAGCATAAGTGTGACAGACAAGCACACGGTCGTCCTAATGGTATGCTGTGGCCATAGATAACTACGTCTATCATCGATTATGAATCAAAATGCAGATGCGTCGTCACCCCTGAGGACTAGACGGAATGCCTCGTTTCCGGTTGCATGTCTGTGAAATAAAAAAAATATTTCGAAGACATGTCAATTTTCCCAACATGCATTGCGCAGCGTGGCGGACATTTCCTTGCCCTAAAAGCGTCTAAGAAATGAGAGGAGGCCTGTGCCAATCAGCGGGACGTATATAGGCTGTAACTTTAACTTTAAGTTGGTTACAAGTTAAACAATGTGTTTCCTTTTATTTTACCCAAAACACTAACTTATAATGTCACTTGCTTCTTCATTGAAACAAAGTCTATTTAATACTATTTATATCATGTCACCGCCGGCACCAATCAAATTGGTAATTGCAATTTTAAGTGCTGATTTACCACGTACATGGTGGTGAAGGAAAACATCGTGAGGAAACCGGCATGTCTGAGAATTAAGAAAAGCAGTTTTTCGAAGACGTGAAGTTCACCAACACGCATTGGGGCAGCGCGGCGGACATGCCCTAAAACCCTCTCAGAAATCAGATCAGAATCAGAGTCCTGTATCCAGCAGTGGGACGTATATAGGCTGTAACTTTAACTTTTTAACTTTTAATCATGTCACTAATTGGAAGCTGAAAATCTTCTTGTAAGTGAATGCTATAGATAATGCAGGTTTGTAACGAATCGATTTACGTCTTTCGTATTGCAGTAACTTTGATTTGACTGAAGTTGTGCAAAATGTTCGCAATTAATTATTTAATGCGCAAGAAATGCTTGAACTTTTGAACAAGGCTGTTGTTGATGATGATAAAATAATTTAAAAAAGATCAATTTTTTTATAATTATTTGTAGAGATTTTTCGTACTATCGAGTGATCTCCTTTAATTGATTTCGTTTTTCTGGCTGTAATCTAAAATAGAACGAATAAAAATATTTTTTCTTAACAGTGCTTACTGGCTTTTTTCCATTTTCACGTGGTAAATTGATATTATCACGCAATAAAATGTAATTGTAATATTATGTCACTCCCTAACCACCTCCATTCCCTTAACTATCTCTGTGTAGAACATATTAATTAAATCAGATAGATAGACAAACGAACGAAAAAATTCATGTTGAATTTATAATATTACTTAAAACAAATTATTTCGTTATGGTGATTTTATTTTATATTTAATAATTAATAATAATAACACGAGCTTAAACAAAAATATTTTGTTTTACTTTACCTTATAATATAATTTATATACAAATTTGACGATCCCACGAAATCAATGTCACGTGAACTTGGCTGTTAAGCCACAGATTGTAAAACCGAATCTCAGCTTAAACTAATTTTTTTTGTTAAAAATGGATATTGTTAGATTTTCAATTAAAAGATGAGTGTTCAATAATAGTTTATTGCCCTCAACATCTTTAAATATGCTATAACTTCTTGGAAGTATTTGCTATTTGCTATTGGAAATATGTGTGGTTGGCATCGCAATCGAATATTTTTACTGAAATTCATACGTATATGAATATTGTAGCACAATATCTGTATTCATGAATATGTAAGAAAACGGGACCAATTTATTTACAAAAAGAAGACCTCCTCACAAAATCATACCCTAAGATTCAGATTTTTTTTCCAATGTGTTCATCCCATATCGGGTGTATTGCGGCACATTTTATTAACAAAATAAGCCCAGATTCTATAACCCTTTGCACATTCCATTACATTTTTTTTAAATTAAAAACCTAAAATGGTAGGGGTTATGTCATATACATAACAATTCAAGAGTAAATAGGCTTTTTGTAACACTAAGACAGTGCGATTTACATCTAGGATTTCATCACCACTTACCACCAGGTGGGACTGTTGGTCGAACACTGGTTTCGAAATGGCAGCTGGCAGTAATCTTATTTAAATATAAATAGTTTAGTTAGGTTCATAAAAAAAATAATACGTTATAAGTAATGTAAATTCTTTTATTTTTTAGTCATGTTCTTTTTGCGATTGTAAATTTTAATTAATCGTCAACGAAATTTGGGAAAAACCAAAGAAATATTACAAGTTTTTAAACAGTGGTAGAGCCACGCGGCAGCTTTTGCTGTCGCACGGATGGGCCGGCTCGAACCGGAGTGGTACCACGACCTCACAGAAAACCAGCGTGAAGTAGAGATTTACCTCTGCGTTTCGCTTGGTGAGTGCAGGTGGCCGGAGACCCTTTTTACTGGAAATGAGGCATTCCATCTTAGTTCTCACGGGTGACAACGCATCTACATTTTGATTTGTAATAGAGGATAGATGTAGATGTCTATGGGCCGCAGTAACCCCTTACCATCAGGTGGACTGTGTGCTCGATTGTCACCCTTATCCTATAAAAAAAAATATAATTTAGTTAATAAAATAGTTTAATATTAAGTAAATTACTTATTAAGCAATATATACCGAGTGACGAAAAAGTTATCACATAAATTGAAAAGACGTATGCTACATAAATTTCTTTAAACATACACAACTAAAAAAATATATAACAATTAATACATTAGTTGCGGTAGCATTTTTTTCGTTTTAATATTAAATAACATCATGTAAATGCATACCGATATCACCTGATGAATTCTAGAAGGTCAAAGACCCGTGCCATTTGAAGGCGAATATAGGTTGTCAATCCGAACTACTCAAATAAAGAAAAAATCAAACGAAAACTGTACTTACGGCTAACAATTTAAGGCATAATTTTATGCGCGAAATTAAAAACAAAGGAACCGCGCTCTGCGGGTGTGTGAAAACAAATTCAAGCGAAAAATTTACTTAAAATAATGAAGTTAAGGCATAATTCTCTACGCGCAAAGTGACAAGAAATGGCATCGGGTGTTAATATAAATTATTATTTTTCTGGCGCGTGCGACGTTTTGTAAGTCACTTCAGGTCAGTAACCTATATATCAAGGCTGATTTATTTCTTGTCAATTTTTTACACTATTTATTTTGTTTGAAAAATGCATTTTTTATTTTCTTTTATTATTGTTTATTTTATTATTTTAACAGACATATATCAGCTTGTATTAACTGCTGTGCTATTTAACGTGATAACCTGGGCGCCACCCAGTATATATCAATTTTTAAAATAATTTAAGCAGACTATTTTGCTTAATCTGTTACATTAGTAATCGTCATGGTCACGAACCGGAGGCATTGAATATTTGACGGAACAAGTAATTATTTTAAGAAGTATTTTAACGTGAATGAATGAAATATAATAGCACCTGCCATCCTGAAAGGAAAAATATAGGAACACAGTAAAAATAGAAGTCCCCGAAACAAGTTTAACTAATACATATTATTATTTGTATTCCTAAAAATCAGAAAAAATAATACGAACGTTAAAAAAAACTTAAACAACATGCATTGGACATGTTTTTTTTTATAGGATAGGGTGACAAAAAAAACACGCAGTCCACCTGATGGTAAGTGGTTGCTGTGACCCATAGACATCTACATTTATTCTCAATAAAGAATCAAAATGCAGATGCGTTGTACTCCGGTTCTCTACACTCACTATAAGAAAACACAGCAGTGTTAAGCTGCTATTTTAAGCTACGTGGTGTAATGATCCTGATAATTATTTTATTTTATTTATTATATTTTATGTCACTATTTATGTCGTTTAGAAGTAAACGGAAAAGTTGCAATAATAAAGATATGTTATATATTATATAATATGTTAGATATGTTATATATTCAAAGGAAAAATGTTGAAGAATTTCTGGATGTATATTTATCCTTAAAAGAGCATTAAAATTTATTAGGGGACACGTCGTCGTCAAGGAAGTGTAAACAAACGAAAAGGGATGTTAATCTAGAACTATTTGATGTTCTTGCTTCTGTTTATGGCTATTTATTTACTTACATACAAGTCATGGAGCACGTTTGCCGCCCGCATTGCCTCTGGAGAGAGAATATTATAATACCTCTTGGTTATATTAATGAAAACATTTTCAGAATTGAGTACATTTATTATGTTTTGAGAATTTTTGTTTATAAGAAATGTATATTCTTTTTCCTCTTTTGTTTTAGCTCGTTACACAGTTCATTGGTGGTCCTTGATCTCTCCTATACGATATGCGATAATTACATTATCATACTGAATATGTTGAAACACACAATTATTTCTATACATAATACATAATTTAGTATTTTTATTTATTAATTTATCGGATATAAAAGTCCACTGCTGAACATGAGCTGCTTAATTTTCACGTTTGGTAGGTGTTCCACTTCGGTCACTGTTCAAGACGTCTCGCATCTTTGGGGCTGCACCCCGTCGCTAGTCTGGGTATTTACATCTCGCATAAATGTCTGGTTATACCATCGTCTGCCGGAAACCACAAGGTCTTTATGATCTATCCCATAATCGCCAATGACATACATGACGAAATGAGATGACACAGTCTCTTAAGCAGTTAAGTCTTACAAGATAGTCGATCGGCTGCACAATGTTCAATTTAGTTAGAAGCATTACTTCAGACATCAATCAATTAAATAACTGTCTCTGTCACGCTAACAAATAACTCCGATGTATTAGAAAAATAAAGTCTATTGACATTTTACCGCAAAAATCACTCCGCTTGTGATTGGAAACGAGCGTATTCAATAATCCATTAAACCACGCGTTAGTTTTGACAGATGACTCGCAACGCTGTTGTTGCATGAGTGATAGCTGACCTAGCACCGCCTGCTAGTCCTGCAATTTAGGTACTTGTACAATATTTACATGTCAAAGCTAAAAACGCATACTGTTCAAGAGATATTTTTTTATAGAATAAAGGTGACAAACGAGCATTAAGTTCACCTGATGGGAAGCGGATGCTGTGATCTAAAGACAACTACATCTATCATTAATATGTATTGTCACATCTGAGGACAAAGACTGAATGCCATAAAGAGGGTCTCAGGTTCTCCACACTCACCATGCGAAGCACAGTGGCAATAAACTATTATTAAGTGGCGAAGCTTGCGAAGTCACTTATTGATTTCACGATGTCTGTCCGTCTGTCCGTCTGTCAGTCTGTCCGTCTGTCCGTCCGTCTGTCCCACGATTATCTCGAGAACGGTTTCGAATTTTCAAATTCTGTTTTCAGCAATCGATTACTGATCACCCAGGCATCTCAACCTCCTATTTTGAAACTGATTGCTCAACGGCAACCGTTAGAACCTGCTACAAAGCTGATTGCTTCGCCACTTTGCTATGCTGTTAGCTTGCTAGGTTTATTTTATGCTGGTATGCTGCTAGTGCCTTACCCGACACTATTTCGATGATATTATATCTGACGTCAGTCTGAGCGAGATCACAATGGCTCTCCAGCACGTTAAAAAGGTCAAGTACTCGGGCGAGGATGGAATTACAGCAGAACTTCTGAAAATCCGTACTTGAAGCCCTTTAGAAGCTCTTTAATTCCGTCCTCCATGGTGGCACTATTTCGGAGCAGAAGTGAGGTGGTTTTTTTATTCTAGAAAGGCGACGACGATCTCTTGAAGAACTGCAGATTGATTTCCCATTCAAGCCGCGTCTACGCGCTGTTTTCGAGAGTCATTACGAATCGTCTCGCACCAAAACTTGATGAATTCTAGCCTCCAGAACAAGCCAATTTCCAAAAAGGCTTTAGTACAATAGACCACATACATACCTTTCGACAAATTGTACAGAAGACCGAAGAGCGCAATCTGCCACTTTTATTGCGTATGAGCCATTAATTTCGTGGAAATTTGGGCAGTGCTGCAGTCCTTTCAGCGGTGACACCGCTGAAGAGTTGACTTGGCACCGCTGAAGGGACTGCTGAAGTCGGTATATCGAAGTGCAGAAGTATTTGTACACTGGGGCTACGATTGCAACCCGAGTAGAGAACCAGAGTTTGAAACATATCCAACTGCGGAGAGGTGTAACACAGGGTGACGTTATATCCCCGAAACTCTTCACCGATGCATTGGAAAATGTTTTCAAGCTACTGGACTGGAAAGGATACGGTATTAACAACAATGGCGACTACGTCACTCACCTTTGATTTGCCGACGATATCGTCGGTTCACACGATCACAGTGATTCTACCATAAGGACTATTATAGTTCTTATGGTAGAATCACTGTAGGACCTAAGCACTAAGCTCAATGACCACAATAGAGCCTCCCAATGGATAGATGTTAAGATTACCCTCCGAACGGGTTTTCCGTATTGTCGTGGTGAGGTAAGGGGGTTTGGGGGCACTCTGAGTGGGCTTTGTGAGCCCACTTCAAATGTGTGTTGGTGTGTTGCGGCGAGAGGGGTGTCCTCTCCCCCTACCGTAGCTGCTAAGGTGGAGTCGCGGAGGATTTTTCGCGGAGGTATTGCGAGGCACCGCTCTCCCTACTCTCCGCAGCCGAATCTTTGTTGGCAGTGGAGCCATAGACCAGAACCGCCGCTGAAGTCAGGAAGGTAAGTGCTTCTAAGTGCTCGTTTTTCCTAGCCCCATTGACTTAGCGCATTTTTTTATAGGATAAGGGTGACAAACGAGCACACAGTCCACCTGATGGTAAGTGGTTGCTGCGGCCCATAGACATCTACATCTATCCTCGTTTGCGAATCAAAATGCAGATGCGTTGTCACCCGTGAGGACTAAGATGGAATGCCTCATTTCCAGTAAAAAGGGCCTCCGGCCACCTGCACTCACCAAGCGAAACGCAGAGGTAAACCTCTACTTCACGCTGGTATTCTGTGAGGTCGTGGTACCACCCCGGTTCGAGCCGGCCTATCCGTGCGACAGCAAAAGCTGCGGCGTGGCTCTACCACTGTTAAAATGAGACACAGGGTCGTCTGTTGTGCAGGTGTATTTGGAGGCCGTCGAGGAAGGCTCGTCATTTGTTCTGGTGCGTCTTAACTGAAGTGGAAATGGGGAAGGAGTAGTCCCCTCCCGAGGAGGAGCGGCCGACGCTGGTGGAGCCGCGGATGTGTGCGAAAGCGTTTCCGTGGCACCGCCAATATGCGACGAAGGTGGAACCCCTTTGTGGTGTTTTAGTCGGTGCGAGTCCGATATAACCCGTCCTTGCCCCCGCAAGGCGGTTATGCGTAGGCATTTCCCTATGTGAAGGTGTCAAGATGAAAAGGACAAAACAAAGATCATGTGCAACGTCCATCTCACACCTATACCGTGTAGTGTTATACTACTTACATTTCATTGTACACTAATTCTTCATTCTGTTTTGATATTCTGCATTCATGTTTTGCATCACTTTATACTATTTTTTTCATTCTGTTTTTGATTTTCTGCATTTATATTTTGCATCACCTTTATTTCTATAGGATCCTGTAACGTTTTTACACAATAACATATCATTTTACTTCGTATTTTCACACTATTTATCACTTTTAAAATAGCTGTCAATGAAGTCTTACCTTTTATGGTCTTTTATTGAATTCTCTGTAACTCTACAATTTCAGGCTTCATGCACGCAGCCGTGCATAAGTTTTTCCTATGTGAATTATATCTCATTTCTTACTTAAATGTAATGGTTTTCCAATTATATACCTAAAACTAAAAATTTATATTTCTGACAACCATTATTTATATGGTTGTCATGGCAATTTTTATTCAAATTCGTTACCGATATGATGTTTTATCTCGATATTTTCACATAAATACTCTTTTGCTCTAGGTCATTTACAATAAATTTCCTTTTAATTTAAATAATTTCTCGTTCTCTCTAAAAAGGTATAAAAGCCGAACAATCGGAGGAATCAAGGCCTTATCCCGGGGCCGCTCTGCCCCGGGATCCTGCAAGCCTCCATCTACATCCGGCGCATCCTGAAGTCGTCGGCGCATCCTGCATACCAGGCGCCGGGACCCTGCAAGCCTCCATCTACACGTGAAGTCGTCGGTGAATTCTAATTCAAGTGCGGGGCCACACTACTCCGCGCGCTACGACTGCTTGATCCAGGCGCTGAGTGCAGCCTACTGCCCGCGCTACCTTCAGGCGCGCTTCGACTGCTGGCTCCAGGCGCTGCGTCCCTACTGCCCGCGCTACCTCTGGGCGCGGCGACTACTTCTCCAAGAACTGAGCGCACCTACCCCAGGCGCTACGTGCGCCGGCTCCGGACGCTGCGTGTGCCCAGTCCAGGCGCTGCGTGCCGTCGCCGCTGAGAAACCTCAAGCTCTGCGTGTGTCGATTTCTACAAAAGCAGCGAGGCTCCAGGCTCCACTATCATACTAATTCTCCTATTCTCCTATCCTTTTTTTTAATATAATTGTAATCTCATTTCATCCATCACCATCATATTTCATTTTTTTTATAAGATTGTAAATACCTTTTAAAAAATTATAATATATTATTTTCTTGGTCTATTTTGTTGTTTTGCTGTTCTTAGGTTAGGTTCTCTTTATTTTTAATCGTCGCTTTACGACAACCGGCAGTTGTCGGAACCACTAAGCTCGAATTTGTTGACAAGTATGTTTACTGGGACAAATAGTCCGACTAAGTTCAACTTCGATCGAGAGATAAATCGACTGATTCATTTCGGCTGGGCAGCGTTCGGGAGATTACGATCTCGTCAGATATACCTAAAAACTTGTAAACAATATTTTACCGTTATTTTTTGGATCCGAGATGTACTCCTTCAATGCTGGCCATAGGAGGAACCTCAAGGTCGCTCAGTGATCTATAGAGAGGGCTATGCTCTGAATTTTTTTGTGCGATAAACTTAGAAATGAGGATATCCTTAGTAGAACCGGAGTACCGACATAGCCCAACGGATTAGTAAGCTGAAATGGGAATGGGCTGGCCTTATAGCTCGAAAAACCAACAACCGATGGGGGAGAAAGGGTCTCAAGTGGCAGCCTCGCACCCCACTAGATGGAGTGCGACCAGGTAAGACATGCAGGAAACCGATGAAAGAAGGTGGCTCAGGACCGTACTTTGTGGCATTTCTTGGGGAAGGCCTATGTTCAGCAGTGGACTTATGAAGGTTTACAATGTTGACGATGATGATACTGCGGCTAGAACGCGGTCTTTCCCCGGTCAAGCCAACTGATTCATGCTGCATCTTTAATAGCTGGAGCGTAGCGTAGGCGCAACACATACATATATATACAAGCACAGCTTTCGGTCAAAAATTGGGAGCTGATAACTGCGCAAAATATAGTTTGGTGCCATAAGTATGTAATAAAACGATTCTAAAATAGTCCAAAGCTTCATCTCCTAAACTTAAAAATATTGAAATAAGTAAAAGTAAAAAAGGAAAATGAAGTTACAGCCTATATACATACGTCTTGCTTCTAGGCATAGGCCTTCACTTATTTCTGTGAGGGCTATGGAGCAATTAGTGTACCACACTGTTGCTGTGCTGTACAGTTCATACTAGTAGTTCTTATACGTCTGATGGTTAAACATTTTAGGAGTATGTTTTCCCTCAACGCCGAGCACGTGGTAACAGTGGCGAGGCTAGGGCTCCAAACTAGCGCAAGCCCAAGATATGATTTTGTTGTTTTTAGCAGTTTTATAAAATACACCAATCTTGATCTGTCTCCACTCTTCAGTTTCATATTCAGTGCTGTCGAGGAAGTGTTTGACAAAGCACACAGAAGGCATACTTCTGCTAGATGGATTGTATGACATATCAGCAATTGCATACCTTCAGTGGCTTTAAAAAAAGACGTTTGGGTTTGCTTGAGCGAAAGAAAAAGATATTTACATACAATGCAATACATGAACAAAAGAAAAGCATGGTTTTTTTAAATGTAAACTATGTACAAAATTAAAAAAATACAAATTATTTAAATTCTAAATCGAATCGTCACTCTTTCTTAAGGAAAGATTTGATTACGTCAACGTAAAATTTTGGTGAACGTTTTGATTGTACCAATAACTGTTTATGTGGATATGAGGTGTTTTTTCTGAACAAAGTTTAAAGATTTTACCTTTCCCTCGCCGATTAGCACTTTAAGACACTTCAATTCATCACAAGGAACACTATTATCCTCCATTTTCACTAAAAATCTTTAGAAAAGCATATATTTTGAACTAGCAAAATTCATTCGCTCAAGTAAACACACAGAGTAAACATTGATATGTGAAGTAAAGTTGCAAACGTATCGCTCGCGCGCCCCCGCGCTCTACTAACTTCATACCTAAAAGCAGGCTTATGGATATTAATTGCTATATTAACAATCGCAGTTATATTTCATTACAGAACATTTTGCCACAAGTTAGAAAGGTAGCGATCGTCTTCTCCGTCAAGTCCGGTAAAAAGCCCACGCGTGCGAGGGAAACGACTTATCGCTCAACTCAACTCCTTTTTTATGACAGCAGTATCACGCAGTAAAGCGATCTGCCAAGTGTTGACGTTACATAATTAGGCTACGAGGTCATGACCTGTGTAGAACAGTGGAGCGCGCGGGAAATTTAAAATAGTTCGAAATAGTTTACGAGTTACTTTATTAGTTAATATTATTGATTGAGCAGTTGGATAGGGCAAGCCTGGCTTCTTCGCTTCTATGGAGGCTTCGCTACCGCATGGTAATGATTTCTTGTATTTACGCGAATACTATGTCCATATTAAATGAAATGGGGGGATGAGTCGCTCGTGTCCGTAGGTTTCGACCACCTAATCCTAGGCCCACCCTACACGTACGCGTGTACTCGTTTAGCACCACCCGGGGTACACCCAGGGTGGTGCTAAACGAGCGACAAAGCCGACAAAGCTGATAGTATAGACTCGGCTACTCGCCGTATGGTAGCGGCGTAAAATCTACCACCCCCTTAGTTCGCACCATGAGCCAA
This sequence comes from Parnassius glacialis, assembly GCA_033319125.1. NCBI lineage: Eukaryota > Metazoa > Arthropoda > Insecta > Lepidoptera > Papilionidae > Parnassius > Parnassius glacialis. Next base: position 27,079,996 of record JAVANC010000009.1, on the reverse strand, counting down.
GAAATAAAAGAAATGGCCCCGAGTTCCCGGCGCCCCTTTAATGGGGCAGGGGTGCGAATAATCTCCGGGAGAAAAACCGGCGACGAGGTTCGCCACCCGTCACGTTTGTCTGTCCTGTGGATTGCGGAGGCCCGTCTGGTTACGCTGAATGAATGTGGAGCAATGAATGATAAGAAGGATGAATTATGCGAAATGATGAATGATAGAGGAATAGATATGTTATGTGTAAACGAGACGAAACTAAAGGGAAGAGATGTCACTGCACATAGCATGTATACCGCTTACTGGTCTGGTGTAGACTAGACCGAGCGGGCCTGCCAGGAAATCGGTGTCATCCTTTCAGAAAGAATGGGTCAATGTGTGAAAGAGTACGAATGTTACACATTCATACTCTTTCACTCTCCAAGGCTGCTGTGGATACGAATGAAAGTGGGCTTAAAGAAGTTGTTTGTCCTATAGGTGTACGCCCCAGACATGTCTAAGCCCACTTATATCCGAGAGCAGTTTTGGGACATGGTAAGGTTGGTGTTGATGAAATGTAAGGAAAATTAAAATATTATTATGTTAGGAGATTTTAATGGAAGGGTTGGGGTGAAGAGGTCTGGTTATGAAAGGATATATAAGGAATGTTTGGCGATGAAAGAATAAATGAGAATGGTGAAGACCTCCTCACCGTATGTGTGGAAAAGTATCTTTTTGTGGCGAACACTTTCTTTCGCCATAAGAGGATTCACATATATACATGGGAAAGAGGGGATGATAGAAGCATGGTAGATTTCATAATTGTGGGTGAAAGAACGAGGAGCGCAGTGGTAGATATAAGGGTTTACCGGGGGTTCCAACGTAGGGACGGATCATTACTTGTTCTTATGCCGAATTAATGATCTATTCAGGCGTTGGCGGCATCGGACATCTGTGTCTACCACTGCGTTACAGCGTATAAGAATAGAGAGGTTACAAGATGAAGGTGTGAAAGAGAAGTATAAATGCAGACTGAGAGAAAATATAAGTGGGTTGAATGAATTATGTATGAATGATTTAGACTTGAAGAATGTATGGAATAATATTAAGAAAGTTTTGGTGGATGCAGCCACCGAAATACGTGATGTAAGTAAAAAAAAGAATGAAAGGAAAAGTAATACGTTGTGGTGGTATGATGAGGTACAGATGGAAGTTGAAGCAATTAAGAGAGCATGGCTAGATTAAGTAGCAAACAAAGCTGGTAATTCTGGCGATATGAATGATGAGATTGAAAGAAAAAAGGCAGACTTTAGACGTATAAATAAGAGAGTAAAAGAAGTTGTTGAAAGGACAAAGCAAGAAAGGATATATAACAATGATAGAAGAATATCTGATAACTTCCAGGAAAATATTAAAATGTTCTGGAAGCTCGTAAGAACTGCCTGGGGAAATTCAAAACAGCCTAGAATGAATGCTATACGAGACGAGAATGGCTGCATGCTGAATGATGAAGTTTCGAATTTAAAGAGATGGAAGGAATACTTTGAAAGCGTGTTTAAGAGTGAAGAGTCGTCTGAAGTAAGTGAAAAAGAAATTCCGGAAGAAGTGGAAAGAGGTAGGGAGATAAGTGTAGATGAAGTAATGAAAGCAATGAAAAGCATGAAAGCAGTTAAGGCAGCCGGATATGATAGAAAATCACTCGAAATGCTAATGGCTGGAGAGGGTGTGGTTGCAGGCCTGCTGTGCACCTTATTTAATTTATGTTGGGAACTGAAGCGGGTACCGGAAGACTGCTGCAAAGCCGTTATAGTCGCAATATATAAGGGAAATTGATCGCAGCAGGACTGTAAAAACTACCATGGTATCAGCTTGCTTAGCATTGTGGGTAAACTGTATGCTAAGGTGTTAATTGAAAGAGTTATGGAAGAAACTGATGGAAAAATTTGGGATGTGCAAGCTGGATTTAAAAAGGGGATGGGGTGTACGGATCAAGTCTTTTGCGCATGGTTGCGGAGAAGTTTTTGGTCAAAAACCAGAAAGTATTTTGTGCGTTCATGGACTTGGAAAAGGCTTAAGGTTTTGCGTACATTGGATTAAAAGCTGAAGGTAGCCAGGCTAACTATGGCATGGGTACGTCAAACACCTCATTCTCCGCCGTGACCATGGGTACTGTAGTGTACATGGGACCGTGGTAATGTAAAGCACTCAAAACTAAGAAATTAAAAAGTTTAAATTAACTGCGATTAAATCCGTACAATAAGAAAATTTTATAGAACTTAAAATTAGTAAATGTCATTTTCCACAGGCTTCCACATGGTTCAAGTGGTCTAATAAGCTCTAAAGTTTGTTTTATTAGAATTTTTATTGTTTGTACCAACGATGGAGATAAACACAAAAATAATATTATATTTAGTCCCACATATGGGAATACCTGGGAAGGATGAATGCTGCCAAATTTTCAATGGTATGTTAATGATATCCGCTAGTCTTGTAAATGAATCAACATGTTCGATACTAAATATATTAAGTTCACGATGTGAGCAGTAAACTCTAAATTGTATAAACCATCGAAACTTTGCGGAACCGAGGTAACGAGTTCGTAGAATCTGATTATACGGACAAGTATATCAAACACAAAACATTCAATACATCATTTTAAATTCATAGAAATTATCTTATCATTATTTACATTGTTAAAACATAGTATATAATTAAATCTAACGAAAAGGTTACAAACAAAATTGACAAAAAAACTATAAAAGAAAAACTAAAAAGATTTTTTTTTATTGTCTTACAGTTCTACTCCCTAATTTTTTTATTTTTTTATTTATTTATTCATTACAAAGTATATTTATTTAATAATATCCGACAGTACAAATAAACTTACAAAAGTTTTTCCATGTACCGCCGATTCGTAACTTCGCTCATGTTCAATCGCTACGCGTAGCTACAACTTATTTAATGACTATAAATGGTGTGACAAAATAGTAAGATGTTGTTTTTTTTGACTAGGTGTATACCAAAGCAAAATATGGTTAGTATGTTAAATGAAGATTAGTAATTGAGATAATAATGTTATAATTGTGTGTATCTATGCATATATTTATGAGTAAAATTTTATTTATGTATATTATATTATGATGTGTTAGTGTATATAGTTTTATATATTAGTTTAAATTATTAGTAGGTATCGTTAACAATTTGTCGATAAAATACTGTTTAAGCATATATTTAATATTTTTTTCAGTAAGTTCGTTTTTTATTGGTTTGGGAATTTGGTTCAAAAGAGCGGGAATTTGATATTGTAATCTAAATTTTCCATACATATTTTTGTATTTTGGGATAATCATATATGGATTGAGGGCTTGTCGAGTCAGCTTTGTATAAATACGGCTAATTTTGAATTCTTCCTTGCCATAATTTTCAAGTAGCAACAGGTATTTCACTTTGTCGTGTACTGGTAGTATTTTGCAATGATGAAAAAGACCATAAGGATTTTTTTTATATTTATCTTTTATTTTGAGAGGGGTGATACATTTAAGGATGCGCAATTGTAGCTCGTATATTTTTTCAAGGTGAGTTTTATAAGTGCGTCCGTAACTGCTCAACCCGTACGAGACTATTGATTCGCCGAGTGCGTTATATAGTAACAGTAACATCTGGTAAGGTACTTTACTCTTGATGAGATAAAATTTTGCTAGGATTGCTCGTAGCTTATCGCATACAGATTCAATGTGATCAGTCCATTTCATACGATCATCAATTATTAAACCTAAATACCTATATTTTTCTACTATTTCAATTTGAGGACATTCACAGTTGTTATTATGGGCTGAACTTTGGTTTTTTTGAAGACACGTGTGATTATGAGCTATAAGAGTAATGTTATGTTTTAATCTATTTTGACTTGAGCTAACGTACATCATTTTAGTTTTATTCGAATTAAGTACTAGACCTGCGTCATGTGACCATTGCATGAGCCTCGTAAAGTCTTCTTGTAACAGTTTTACCGCCTTATCCATATTGTGGTGGGTTACTACCAGACATGTATCGTCGGCAAATTGGAAAATTTTTGAGTTTTTAATCAATTTGTTGATATTATTCACGTAAGTGATGTAGTATAGCGGTCCTAATACTGAACCCTGTGCTGTTCCTTCACTTACCGAAACTTTATTACTTAATGCATCCCCTACCTTGACATAATAGGAACGATTTTTGAGATAATCTCGACACCAGTTAAGCATCGGCCCTCTAATTCCACAGTCGTCTAGTCGCTCTAGCAGTACATCATGACGTAAGGTATCGAACGCCCTGCTATAGTCGATAAATAACAGCAATACATGTTTTCTTTCATTAAGATTTTCATATATGTTATCGGTAAATAATGAAAGTAGCTGAGTAGTGCTTTTTTTGGGTTGAAATCCAAACTGTGTGTCATTTAGAATATAATTCAGACCAAAAAATTTGTAAATTTGTCTGGCTATGTATTTTTCTATAATCTTGTCTATTGTAGGCAATATAGTTATAGGACGGTAATTATTGTAGTCCTGTTTACTTCCCTTTTTGTATATAGGTCTCACGATTCCAATTTTCAATTCGTCTGGATATTTATTAGTCTTTATACAAGCGTTGACCAATTTTGCAATAGCCGGAGCAATTTCTTCGCAAATTTGCTTTATATCTATCGCCCGTACTCTGTCGAAACCCGGAGCTTTGTTAACGTTTATTGTTTTTATAATTTTAAGGATGTCTTTAGGTGTTGCTTTTTGAAAATTCATTGTTACGTTCACAGGTTGTCTGTATTCTATTTTATCTAAAATATTATCTTTACATTGAGGTATTATATTTTGAACACCACTATGAAATTTATTCGCAAAGTTATTTGCAATAATACTTTTATTTTTGTTTGTGCCTCCAAACGCATTTAGGAGAACTGTATCTACTGTTTTACGTACCCTACCTGTTATTCTGTTTAGAATAAACCAGAGTTCTTTTAAATTATCTTTATATTTATTAATTTCATAATAGATGTATTTATTTTTGGCGGATCTGATTAATTTATTCGCATAGTTTCGTGCTTTATTATATTGTTTTTTTAATATTTTATTATTATTATCTTTGATCCATTGGAACAATAGTTTATCTCTATACTTGCAAGCTTTGATAATATGTGAACTTATCCATATATTTTCGGTATGTTTTTTATTGGTGTTTTTAATTTTTAATTTAATTTTTGCGTCGTTGTAGCATTCATTTATCTTTTTATATATACATTGTAGTATAGTATCTGGACAAATCATATCATCAACTTCCTTCCAATTAATATTATTTAAGGAACATTTTAATCTTTCATTGTTATATATATTTTTATAAGTAGTTTCATCCTGTGTACGCGCATGAATTTGTCCCACACAGGCAAGCACTACCGCTCGGTGGTCCGCTAGCATAATTCCAAGCGCCGCGGTGTAAACATCTTGTGTGCGTGATCTCGCGTACACATGATCAATACAGGATTTAGTTATTCTATCGTCAGTTAATTCAATTCTAGTGTACTGCGTAATCCCGCACGCAAGGCCGTAGTTATGAAGCATGCAGTTATATTTATGTCTTATAGGAGAATATGTTTTTAAGTCTATGTTCATATCTCCGAGTATAAATAGTTCGCATTTTGTGTCCAGACTACCGATTAATGTGTGAAGTTCATCGATAAATAAGTGTTTGCTTAGATTAGGAGGGCGATAAATTGCACATACAGTTGCCGCATAAAAAGATGGAGTGCTAATTTGAAATAATATATGTTCAAAATGCTTTGATGTTGCGTTACTTATTCTAGTTAATTTATTTCTCTTGTGTATATAAGCTATAATACCCCCACCCCTTCGGTTTTTACGCAGCACTGTGTGCATTTGATAGTCCGTCAGGTGATACATATCGCTTAGGGAGTTATGTATATTAGCTTCCGTTACCAATATAATATCTATAGATGCGTTAGATGAGTACACACACTGTTCCAATGCATCAAAGTTTTTAATCAAAGACCTTATATTTATGTGCATGCATAATAGGTTAGTTTGACAATTTTTAACTGGAATCTGTTTTAGAAATGAATTAATGTTAGTGCAATTACTCAATTCACAAATATCGTCTAACTGTATGTCCATTTAAATAATATTTTAATATATTTTATGTGAAAGGTAGTACCTATATAAAATAACTTATTGCGGCTGTACATGGACTTCCTTTTGTAGCAAAGCTTTGATATCATCATCAGTTCTAATAATTATTGATTGTTCTTTTTCATTTTTTCTTGCTCTAATTACTCCTTTTTTGCACCACACATATTTGTATAATCCGCTATTTTTAAGTTGTCTTCTGGCATTACCAAGTAAGGTCTTGTTGTATGAAGTTAATGCCTCACTAATATAGATGACTTCTTTACCAATCAACGGTGATGTGCTAGGAAATATATCATGTACCATAATCTTCGTATTCTTTGCTTTTGTAAGCCAATTTGTTTTAATAGTTTCTGACGGTAGAACCACACGTAGTTTTCCGGAGTTATTTTTATTATAACCAGAACGTTTTACTTCTACGATATTTTCAGTTAAGTCGAGTCTTTGTTGTAGTTTTTGTACGACTTTTGAAAGATCTTCGTTGTCAGTGAAGGGAATATTAAAAATATCAATAGTTTTATTAAGCTGTTGCTGTTCTTGTTCTTGTAATCTCTGTTCTAATGCACTTAATCTCAATTCTAGGTTTTTATTTTGGTTAGATAATTCGATGTTCTTCTTTTTCATTTCTTTGATTGTAGTTTTAAGCGCGTCAACGGTTTCGAGTATATCGTCAAGTTTTCTAGAATTGAATTCCAAAGACTCCGCAAACTGGCCCAATTGACGTTGTATAGCATTCTCCACTTTTGTTGTAATTTCTAACATCAGTTTTTTACCATCTAATGGAACCGAGGCAGAGGTTATAGGCGATCCAAATGCTTCATCATCGTCTTCATAATCAGGTATGACAATCGAAGTTCGTCTAGATGAGCAGTTTTTGCATTCAGAACACGACCAATCTAGGTTTTCATTTGCTCGAAGCGCATTTCTTTGTTTGGTAGTAAGCCCTGAGCATTCAGTGTTCAAATGCACCATCTTCTCACAACGATGACACTCCACTCCAGGACGAACTTTCGTAATATTTTTGTTGCATTTTTCACACTTCGACATAATTATTTAATTTAAATATTAAAAGACACAAAATTATTTTCCGCAACCGAACGTCCGATTGACACGAGCTAGCGGGAACGAATAAATATATCTAGTTATAATATATGGCTCGGGACCGTGCTTTGTGGCATTCTTTGGGGGAGGCCTATGTTCAGCAGTGGACTTGTAAAGGGCTGTAATGATGATGGTGATGATGATATAGGGTAAACAGTATAATCATTGGCACTTTAATCTGACTTCAAGTGGTTAATTCTCGTAAATGAACAAATTTGTTACATTTTTGATTGTTTTGTTGGATTTACGTTTACATAGCCATAAATAAAATGACGCATTTAGTTTAAAAATAAATGTTTAATTAATTTAAAAATCTAATTAAAAGTTTTTTGTAGAGAATGTTACAATCATTGGCACTTTAGCATAATGAATGGCGCTGTAAATTAAGTATAATCATTGGCACTATTGAAAGTCTTAGAAAGTTATACCCAGATCTTTTTAAGCTCCATCGTACTGTTATAAGACTTATTTTGAACAAATCTTCAAATATTTTCCTTAGATCTTCATATGAAAGCGGTTTCGTTGGTCTGCCATCTTTCTTTCTTTGTTCGGATACATATGTATGTTGATGTGCCTTTTTTAGTAAAACCTTTATTTCTGATTTTCCTGTTCCATTATGTCTTGTTAATCTATTCTCTTTATGAATACTTTGGTTGTATTAAAATATTTTCTGGATATTTTGTAGATAAAGGCTGCAGTCTCTGTTCCTCCTGTATTGTAGTTGGATGGTTACCAATAGTCACTATAATATTTCTGATTCAATATTTCTTTCAACTCTTTCTGAATTTTGTGACATTTACAGGTTAGATTAAACATTTAGAGTGTATTATAATGTCAGATTTATGTGTCAGTTATAATAGTTAAAAAGTTCTGCCTTTATCCAACTATTTTCTGATAAGTAAATAACGTATTTAAGAAAGTGAATACCCCTCTCTCTCTAGGTACTAAATTTGAACGTCTAATCGCATTTTCTATAAGGCGAAAATAGTCATAAATTTTACCGTCTCCTGCAAAGGAAAGTGATACAAGACATCGATTAGACATGACCCACCTCATAGACGTTCTTTCTTTTCTTTCTCTATAAAACGGTTTGGTATGAGGTTTTTATTCAAAAACCCCACACCATTGACATATTTTATGACATCGATTTCTCATCGGTTTTACAGCTTCCTAGTTTTTTTTTGACTTTACTTATTAAGCGAGGACTGTAAATTCACGCATTTTCATAGCTTTCAAAGCGCCCTATTCTTCATCAATCTAAAATCTGAAAAGGTAAGTCATAATCATTGGCACTACTCAAAGTATACAGTGATTGGCCGTGTCAAGAATAGATTTTGGATGAAAGAAAGAAAGTATAGCGATTGACAGATATGGCAATCATTGTGTTGTCAAACAAGTTAAAGTATAGTCATTGGCATAATTAAAAAAGCCGATGCTTCTTTTTCACAACGATAGACTAACGTACATTAAACAACGTACGTAACATTAGTACTGTTTACCCTATATTATACTTTAAATATTATTATGTTCTAAATAGAAATGAAAATACTGTTTTGTTTAAGATTTAGGTTTAGAAAAAAACCGGCCTTTTATTTTCAAAACCTCGGCCATTATTATAATCTGCCCTAGCGAAATATTTTTGAGAGAGGCAATGCCATAATCATTAAACAAATAAATAATAAATGCGTGATTCAAATTTAACATAAAAATTAAGTAAAGTTACATTCTATTTACATCCCACTCCTCCTGTCATTTCTAAGAGGATTTTAGGGGATGGAAGTGCCTACCGTGTGTCTTCCATATACCTATATTTTTTTAAATTCTTTAGAGATATTAATTGTTTAGACATTTATATGTGGTAGAGCCATGTTGTAGCACGAATGGGTCGGCTCGACCGGGGAAGAACCACGCTCTCACAGAATACCAGCGTATAATAGCAGCTTCACACTGCTGTGTTTCGTGTGGTGAGTGTAGAAAACCTGAGACCCTTAAGAATAGATGTAGATGGCTATGGGTCACAGCAACCACTTACCATTAGGTGTACATATAAAAAAAATGTTTTCCTTCACTGAGCCGGCAGAGATCGAACCCGGGTTGCTCACGTACCTAGAGAGAACTTGCAGCCACCAAGGCTGCTAATACAAGTCAGTGTTTTTTTTATGCAGAACACATATTATATTTATTGAAGGATGAATAACATTTCTCGTATTGCATTACGGTGCGGGTAAAGATATTTTGTAACATACTTATATATTACACTGTATTGAAAAAAAATCATTGTATTTTATTACTTTGATTTAATTACTTAGATATCAAAGGATCAAAGGACGAATAGAAAAAGAACAATAATACGAATTACAAGATAAAAATGTTTTTACTTAACAAAATAAATTGTTTCTATTTTTGTACAGCAGTTAATAAAATATTAACAAAATTTTGGAATGAGCCTTGGTAGCTCAGAGGCATAAGCACTCACCGTAAACTACATTATGCTAGAAACCTTGGGTTTGATATTCTCCTGCACTAAAGGAACTGTTAATTGCAATTTTATGTGCTGATTTCCTACGGTCTCATCGGTGAAGAGAAACATCGTCAAGAAACCTGCATGATTAAGGAACAAATCACATAGTTCACTCAGACAAATTCGTGGTATAAATAAAATCGTTAAATTGTCATGGTAAAGGCGTAGCCCACGGAGCCTTGTGTACGGCCGCTTGTTTCTCACAGCAGTGAACTTATCTGGCATGCATTTGGAAGTATATTTTAGCAACGACATTAACGCCACTTCGTTTTCGTAAAAGAATTCGCGCTAGATGTCAAAAGGGAAAAACTAGCGACAAATTAAAGTCAAATAGCCAAATCGTCTACTGGCGCTTTGTAACCCGTAAGAATGTCGTAAACATGCCAAGCCGTGATTACATTTAGTAATCACGAAATGGCACCACTCCTAGCGGACCTGCATCGCTGTATAGGAGCATCGTTGAGGTGTTGCGGTACCTAATGCGATACTATCCCCTGTACACGAAGATTTTATTGTAAAATCTCTTAAACTATTCCCGATACAATACTGCAATACATGTGAAATCGAATATAATTCGCCAATTATTTTCGATAAAATTTTTCACAGCTAACACATTACCTTCTGTAACTGCCATCAAATTACTTCTTTCTTCATCTCTTCAAGTTAGTCACCCTTGCTGAAATTTGTTATACCATTAGTTGACGTTTGTCTTTGAACCTTTAGCCATAAATGCCATTTGAAGTCCAGTTTGAGACGATAGTTGAATCGTACAAAATCATAGCACTAAAATGTTATTTAATCCTTTCGCTGTCCCACGCACCACATATAGGAGAAGATCATTGCTATTGTCTAACTATTGTGTCCGAAAACCGGACAGTGAAAGTGTTAAGCTGATTGTTTTTTTATTGGAAGACGATATTTCAATTTAGCTCCAAAAACGTGGAGGGATACATTGAGTTATAACATTATAATTCAATGGATGGATATTTGAAACTAAAACGTTCTTGTTTTACTTGTGTTTAATCGTTATTTTAAAATAAATTTTAACCGGCCAGTGTTTCAAATAAAAGCTATTTCATTGCAATATCTACTGCGTGGCCTGTCGTATTTTGAGGATATGTGAAGACCGCTATTATTATTATCATTATCATTACAGCTCTTCAAAAGTCTATTACTGAACATAGGTCCTCCAACTAATGCTAATTATTAGTTAAATGAACATTAAGATGTATCGATTCAACTGATGCTTCCCAATTTAATTTTTTATCATTAAAGCTTCATGCTTCAAGCCTCATGAAATCTAAGCAATCTTATTAAAATAAATTCTAGATTTATTTGAATTGTGTTATGAGAAAATTCTTTACCTGAGAAACTTTACACACATTTATATATACATTATACCATGTTAAAATTGTAAAATATATCAAATTAAGATAGAAGAAAACTTATTTTCCAAAGTTTCTCTAAGTTTTAAAGGAAGTTGCTCTGCAAACAGAATGTATTGTAAGCTATAGTGGTTGAACATAGTGTTCATTGCGGAAGATGAAAGCGAGGTAGTTTGCAACTCCTTAAGAATACTATTTCATACTTAACCTATTTGGAAATTGCAGCGCTGATACTGAACTTTACGCGTTGGATCGTACAAATAAACTTCACATATGTTAGATGCGAGTTTATTTTGTAACTTTCTTGTGAAATGAAATTAGGAGTTTATTTTGGATGAAAAATGATTAGCATATTGCGTGCATATAGTAACATATTGCGCGCGCATATTAGTTAATATTTATAATATATTATGTGTTACAAATAAATAAAATAAATTAAAACATACTATACAGAACATACAGAATAAGTATCAAAGAGTATACGTATATCCCTACTTTTTTAGCAAAAATAAGTGTGCCCGTTTTTTCCTGGCCCAAAGACCTTCACGTATCAATTTGGTTTCTCGTATCGCGTATCAAGCAGGGGCCTGTTGCACAGGACAAATTGTAGGCCACGAAAGAAAGTGTGTTCCTGGTACGCCTTACCTAAGAAGGAGATGGGGAGGATAAGACCTCTCCCGAGGAGGGTTTGCCATGTGGCGGGGTCGTGGATGTACGTGAAAGTGATCCCTTGGTCCTGCCAATATGCGTTAAAGGTGTAACACCATTAGGTTTTAGTCGTTGCGAGTTCATCATTACTCGTACTTGCCTTCGTAGTGGATATGCTAAGGCATTCCCCATGTAAAAAAGTAAGCAGTTTGGCGGGCACAGTGTCGGTAGTAATTTTACTCTCCATAATCGTCACTAATAATCGAGTTCAGTGGTTTTGAATTTATTGTTTGCCATCAGACGATAATTACCATTTGATCGGTGGTGGTGTAAGATAATCTATCATTTCATTTCGTTCTGTGGTTGCCATAAGAGGCGGTTATAGGAAATGTCAAAAAAATCCTATGACTTCCAATAAAGACAGTAAAACGATTATATTTATACCAGAAAAAATAAAATAATCAGACAGGCGACGGGCATTAGCGTCGAAAGTGCAATACGTATAGTACTATGATTGTTCACCTGCCTGACAAGTGTGACGGAATAAAACACATCCTTCCTACAACGGGAGTGGTCTATGTCCAGGTTTTAGAGCTTAATCTGTCATTCAGTAGGGTACAACACCCTATTCCTTATACACATTCATTTTACTAAATAAAAAAAATACAATTTGCGAAAACGGTTAGCAGGCTTATCTATCTATCTTATCTATCTGTGTGTTGCGGACAGCTAGAGACCCGCCGCCCCGTCGCCCCGTCGCCCCTTCATACCCCGTTGCGCCCCGCACACCCCGCGCACTGGAGCCGAGCGACGACCAATAGGAGTGCAGCATCGTCGCACGGCACTACTCACAGACTGAGACGCCTTCTTGCGAGATATAAGAAGGGCGTTTTGGTCTGTGAGTCGTTCATTTCGGAAACGGCACTCGAGAAGACTACAAAGAAGACTCAAGACAGCAAATCAAGACTCCACAATTGAAGACCTGTCTCTGTACATATTAGATAGTTTAAGAGTGCCGAATTATTGTAAATGGTTTAATACAGTATAGTAAAGAGTACCATCTTTTCTTCACGCAGTCCCCTAGCATAGCTAACCTCAGATCAGTCATCATCAGTAAAAATACAGTCCACACTTACATCCATTATACTGTGTTTCGTATGGTAAACGAGACATTCCATCTTAGTCCTCACGGGTGACAACGCATCTGCATTTTGATTCGTAATCGAAGATAGACGTAGATATTTATGGGCCACAGCAACCATTTAACATCAAGAGGACTGTGTGCTCCTTTGTCACCCTTATCCTATATAAAAACGGTAGTTTTATAGTCCCGATGTGATCCTTTTTCCTTATATAGTAGGACTACTGCTTTGCACCAGTCTTCCAGTACAAGTTTTAGTTCCCCACACAAATTACAGAAGATATACAGCAGGCCTACTACCACTCCATCTCCAGCCATTAGCATTTCGAATTTTATGCTTTTCATTACTGTCATTATTTCATCGACACCTATCTCACTGCCATATTAATTTTCTTTAGTAGTTTCTAGATCATTTATTATAGCTGATTCCTTACATTTAATCAAGCTTCTTCTCAATTACTGCTTACATTTTTTTAAAACAGCAACTTCGTCATTTAAAATATAGTCATTCTCGTCCTGCACAGCATTCATTATAGGCTATTCTAACTTTCCTTTAGCAGGTATGACGAGTCTTTTATCATTATATTTTCTTGCTTGTTCCTTTATTATACTTCTTTTACTCTCTTGGTAGACATTTTGTCTTTCAAACACATCATCGACACACCCGGACTTACCATCTTCAGTCACTAATTACACTTAGCCATGTTTTTTTCTTTGATTCAACTTCACTTCTTACCTCATTATCCCGCCATAACGTACTATTATTCCTGTTATTATTTTTCTTACTTCGATTGCTATCCACCGGACCTGTAGTAAAATCCCACAAAGTCTTCAAATCCGCATATTTCATACTCCATTCATCGAAACCATCATTTTTGTCTTTGACATTCATAACGATATTTTCCTTTCACATTTTTATCTTATCATATCTATACTCTTATGTTGTAATGATATAACGCACCCACAGATGTCTGACCAACCTCTGAACAGACCAGTTAACAAACATACAACAAAGTAATGATCCTCAACAATTAAAAAGTCTATGAATCTTCTTATGACGAAAAAATTGTTGATCGTTCGTCTGAAGAAGTATGTTTCGGACAAATTGTATATTTAAAAAAAATCCATATATTATACTATATTAAAATATAATTTAACAGTAGTAGAGCCAGGCGGCAGCTTTTGCTGTCGCATGGATGGGCCGGCTCGAACCGGGGTGGTACCACGACCTCACAGAATACCAGCGTGAAGTAGAGGTTTACCTCTGCGTTTCGCTTGGTGAATGCAGGTGGCCGGAGGCCCTTTTTACTGGAAATGAGGCATTCCATCCTAGTCCTCACGGGTGAAAACGCATCTGCATTTTGATTCGTAAATGAGGATAGATGTAGATGTCTATGGGCCGCAGCAACCACTCACCATCAGGTGGACTGTGTGCTCGTTTTTCACCCTTTTCCTATAAAAAAAATATAAATATCCAATAATTGTAAAAAAAATAACCAGAATTTACGGGTGTTGTCTTCATTTTTAGGATAACCAAGTCAATATTTATATTATTTACATTCTTCACGCTTAGTTTAATATTCAGTTACTATGAGGACTACATGAATCCCTCATACCAAAAGAGGTACGGCCCAAGCCATGTACGATCGAGTTTCAAATAAGTTACAGACATACGAACGTGGTTTAACATACAATGCACGGTGGGCGTCTCACACAACTCTAGTGTCGAACCGTGACTAGTCTACGCCAGGGGGTACACTCGCGTCCGGTTTTTTGTTATTGATGTTGATTTTGTGCCTATTATTATGTTAAAATGGTTTTTGATTTCTTTACTTTACCATTTTTACGATGCAACGTTCATTCTTCAATAAATATACAAGCAGTTATTTGTTAACAATTGAAATAAGTGATTTATTAAACAGCATAACATATGTGAGCATATAATTGAAAAATACTACTTGTGTATTATGCTTCTTTAATATTCCATTGCACAAGACTAACTATATCGCGTTGTAACGTGGTAGAGCCATGTTGCGGCCATATTAGTAGTATAGTTGTAGCACGAATGGGTGGTTCGACCGGGGAAGAACCACGCTCTCACAGAATATCAGCGTAAAATAGCAGCTTAACGCTGCTGTGTTTCGTATGGTGAGTGTAGAGAACGGGAGACCCTTTTTACTGGAAACGAGGCATTCCATCTTTGTCCTCACGGGTGACACGCATCTGCATTTTGATTTGTAATGGAGGATAGATGTAGATGTCTATGGGCCGCAGCAACCACTTACCATCAGATGGACTGTGTGCTCGTTTGTCACCCTTATCCTATAAAAAAAAGAAAAATAATGCTTTAAGGGATGGATATACAAGCGAAGTTTTATATTACCATAGCATTTATTTTCTTGAACTGTTTTTATTGTTTACGTCATATTATTAAAACACAATGTTTTAAGAAATGATTTTTTTTGGAATATGGGTGACAAACGAGCACACAGTTCACCTGATGGTAAGTGGATACTGTAGCCCATAAACATCTACATATATATCTTCAGTTAAGAATATAAGAAAATGCAGATCCGTTGCCACTCCTGAGGATTACGATGGAATTCCTCATTTTCAATAAAAAGGGTCTCGGATCTACACTCACCATACAAAAGTTACTGTGATGATGATATTCTGTGAGAGCGTTGTCTTACCCGGTGGAGCCGACTTATTCGCTCTAAAACCATAATATAGCTGTAGCGTGGCTCCACCACGTGTAAATATAACAAAAACACAACGACAGAATTTACATAAGAATTATAGACCAGACTTTTATCATCAACATCCGTTACAGCCCATCATATGCCTATCGCTGAACATAGGTCTCCCTAAAGAATGCCACAAAGCACGATCCTGAGCCAACTGCATCCATCGGTTCTTGCATCTCTTACCAGGTCGCCACTCTATCTAGCGGGGGGTTTAGTGAAAAGGCTTTAGTGCATTATAAAATCATTATATTTGTAATTGTAGTACATAGAAATATATTCTCTGTAGTGAAAGGCAACTCACTATGCCAGTAATATTTAATTTTAAGCTCCCGTTTGTTGTAGAAAATGGCAATCGGTGAAATGCAAGCCCGAGTTGTTAGCATTATTTGTTGCCTCATTTGAACACCCTATACATGTTCCTTTTAAGGCATAGTATTAAAAACATTTGTTAAGGTACATACTTTGGCCTGTTAAGGCGCGTCTTCCTATAAGTAAGCGGCCGTAAAATAAACGAGGAACTAGCGAGAAGTTACCCCTTTGTGTAGTTCTTAGCAGATTTGTATGCTCTAGGAATTTGTAAACGGCGCAATATAATGAACATTTTCATTCGCTACGAAGTTTAAGCGTATCGTTTTTGTTGTAGTTGTTTGTTTGTATTTCAAATGTAGGTAATTGCATTTTGATTAACGTAACTATGTATATGTAAAATCACAAAATATAGACCCGATAAGTGGCGATGTGGTCGATTTCATAATATTTTTTATACTGTAAGAAATCCGAAGTAAATTAGGAGTGACACGCATCGCGCCACCTACCGGAAAGAGCAGAACAACGTTTCCTGATCCAGCTAGTATCTATATATATATATATATATATATATATATATATATATATATATATATATATATATATATATATATATATATATAATTTCCACTTATATACTGACTCGTAACCATATCTCTGGAACCATAAGGCCTAGAGACTTGAAGTTTGGTAAGAATATTCCTTTTGCCGAGCAGAGGTGAGCTAAGACGGATTTTACAAAATTCTACCCGTAAGGGGGGTTGCGGTTAACTATAGCTTTTGTAGGTATTAAACTTGGCCAGAATATTCTTTGTTGTGTTTTAATGGGTCCCTGGATGATCTAAACGATTCACAATTGGACCCGATGGGTGGCGTTGTTCGCGAGATCCAGAAATCACCAGTGCGAATCCGGGCCTGATCGCTAGTATACTATAGGGGAGAAGTGGCATGAAGGATCCCGGTTTTGAGAATTTTGGTAGTTTATGAACGGATTTGGTTGGTAATTCTATTTTTCAGTGGCAACACTGATTCCCCGTAACATTTGACAGTCGGTACCGACTTTATGTCACATTACAAAGAGGTTTATTCCGAACCAGTGGTAAAAGTAAAAATGAATTTCAATAACAATTACATGTAATCTATTATGAATAAAAATGATAAAAAGACGTGTAGAGCCTAAGATTTAGTGTATTAATTAAGTCAAAAGAATATTTTCATCCCACTCAAATTTTAGAACTTTTTAATAGCGACGTCTAACAGGTAAAGTCATTTTATCGAACAAAAATTGATT
Organism: Parnassius glacialis; assembly: GCA_033319125.1. Lineage (NCBI taxonomy): Eukaryota > Metazoa > Arthropoda > Insecta > Lepidoptera > Papilionidae > Parnassius > Parnassius glacialis. Next base: position 27,062,722 of record JAVANC010000009.1, on the reverse strand, counting down.
GACTCTCAACTTTCCAAGGTAATATATAAATCGTGGAATGTTAAGAATGGTTTGGATATGATAATTTTATTCAATATGTATAATATTATTTATTTGATTAATTTGTAATTTTTTTTATTTTAACACATAACAGTTATATTAACCATCTTTAAAGCACCGCACACAGAGGAGACCGACATAATAGGAGTCACTTTATACTGTACTCGCTGTGCCCCGCAGTTTTACCCGCGTATACCGCGCATCTGAGTCGCACATGACACCTCGCTTATTAGCTTGAAGAGGCGTTCGTTCACTGCTGGTTCCATTCGATTCCCTTAGGCTTCGGCTACGTTCGCGCGCTAAGCCAGGTGTTGAACTATTTTAATTTTTTATTATCTCTTAAATTGTACCTCCAAATAACATGCTATAAAGAGCAAAGTTTATCTTCATTAAATTATAATGATGAAGAAGTAAATTTTGTACGTAAGTATTAATATGCTATGCCTAACAATAACGCTCATAAATCACTTTTTAATGTTCAATATCTTTTTGTAATAAAATACCTAATTGTAACTTATCTATAAGAAATAGGCCTATGGTATCTCGATTTCTTTATAAACGAAAGAAATATCTATATTGTTGTAGAACATTGTATTTACGTATCACTAAACATTACGCCAGCGCACGAGGATAAAGCAGTTCTTGAGCGCTTTTTCTTCCAACTTGCTTAACAAAAATCATTATATTAGGCTAGCTGAAAGGTGTAACTTAATGTTAGGTAGCTTACACTATTTCTTGTAAATTTAGTTATCATGTAAAAAATAATCCATTAAATCGGACTGATAGTTCCAGAGATAAACGTGTTTAAACAACCAAAAAATCTCTTTCACTTTATTATATTAGTATAGATTTTATCTCATTCTCTCGTAGGCCAAAACATTTTTAGATTTTTTCATCGCGTTTCAAATCACAAAGTTACTAAAGAAGTTTCACTTTAAAAATTAGTCTTAGTTTCATATATTTAGTAATTAATAAAGTAATTATTTTATAAATCGAAATCTTAATACTGTCCGTATTATCTGAGTAAAAAGTGATAACGATTGGCAGATCAGCAGCATTCTTCAGCTAACAGTAAACTCTTAGTTTTGTTTAGTTAACAAAATAGACATGGGGCTTCGGTATGGCTAAGCACAGCGGATGTTGTTAATATATTTTTTCTGATTAAACTCTTGAAAATTTCGACCTATTTGTCAGTAGCATAAAATAAAAATTGTTTAAAAAAACTTATAAAACACCAAAAAACATACAAATATCGTTCAATCTAATAAAAAGTGAGGTACTAAGCCAATAGGCAATAGGCAAAAAAGTTGACGTTAATGGTGATTCTTATAAATTTATAATCTTAACGGATGTTATCGAGTTTTCTTTGTAACCTAAGTTAGTCGTAGTCATAAAATAAGATATAATCATAATAATAATATTAAGATATACATTACAATATAAATAAACCAGAAACTTATATATAAATAAAAAGCAAAATAAACATACGTCGGATGAGATGGAATTACTTTTCAATGGGGTATACATAAATAAATACTGTTTACAGAATTAAAATACATTCGCTTATCTCATATCCCATGCAAAGCCTTCCATTTAAATACGACGTACAATCGGTAGTCACTTAAAATCTCGTAAAATATCCAGCAAATGATACGTAGGCGTGTTACTTGTGGTGATATAAAAAACGGATTAACGTCTCTTGAGATTTAATCCGTGTACATAAGTAAGATTTGCGATGTATCAACGGATATTATACGAGATTAGAAATACTTTACATCCTAAAAATGAAAACATACTGTCAGTGTATGGAAATAAGAATAGATAGGTACGTTGTTGATGTCTTAATGATGCTTTGAAATTGAAGGAATACAAAGGTGTCCAATTTTTAACTTTCAAGCTTATAGCTATTAATAAACATGTAATAGCGATGATGTCACTAAATTTAATAAATTATGGTTTCTAAGAAAGTTTTTCTTGATTTAAGAAATAAAAAATTAATTTCGTGACTTGCGCACTTAAAGTTCGGATTAATTTTATTGAAGTGTTCTTTTGTTAGATCATTAGTAAAAACTAAGCAGTGTAATGATTTCTTATATTTATGAGAATCTTACAAATTTTTATTATATACAATATTAAAACACCATAATTAAAAAAAAATAAAACTAATAACTAAATTATCATACATTCTCACTCCCCGATGTATCGTGCCAAGAACGTTGGCTGCGTTTTCTCACTGAATGGCTATACTTAGCCTTTGAGCGAGAAATGAACTAGCCGTCTTATCACCAGCAGCAACGACCAGTCGCGGATGAAGTTCCTTTGAGAACTTCACCACGCGTTGACCCCACGGACCAATAGTCTCTACAGCAAATGGCACAAATATGTAGTCATTTTACTTAGTTCAGCTGGCTCTGATGCCGCCCCGGCTCAATGTTACAAATTGAATAAAAATAATTCTACAGATTATTTCGCGTTTATTTTACACTTTATAATTTCCGTTTATGCGTTTTGCGCTTTACTTTACCCACGGCATTTTACTGCACTTATAAAACAATAAAATAACAGCTCACACACTTTAAAAGTATGCAAACTAAACTTACTAAATTACACTGAATAACCTGACATGGCAATGGTACAATTTTTTTTGTGACGAGATTTGGATTATCTACCATTCGTTACCAGTCACAGTGTATTTTAGATAATATAAGTAAATTTGAGTAGAGCAGAACTGGACAGCAGAGACACCAAGCGAGTCCGAGACGAAAGTTCATCGACCGTATTGGTGTTATATTGAAGATTGACCTAACTAAATGTCTTTGTTTTATGTACCTATGACGTTTACTATGTAAATTTGAGTGTTATCAAAGTGGTGCCACTCTTATATAAGCTTTAGCTTGTAGTGTTATGCTACTTACTTATCATTTTACATTAATTTAAATCCATTTTTCCATTCTGTTTCAATTCTCTGCATTCACTTCAAATCGGGATATTTTACATCACCTTTATTTCCAGAGGATCCTGTAACGATTTCAAACCATAAGAACACAATCACAAATCATTTCTACTTCGTATTTCCACATTATCAGCACTTTTAAATTGGTGTCAATGAAGTCTACCTTTTTTCGATCTTTTAGTTATTTTTCTTTAACTCTACAATTTCGGGCTTTGTGTGGGTAGTTGCGCTACTTTTTTTCCTATTTCAATAATATCTCCTTTTCCACTTAAATCTTTCCATTTTCTTATAACAAGCCTAAAACTAAAATTTGACATGTTCTGTTACTGATGTTTATTTGGTCTCCATGGAAATTATATTCAAATTTGTTACCGGTCTGTAGTTTCTATTTCGATAATTCCACATAAATACTTTTTCCTCTTGACCATTTACAAAAAATTTGCGTTTAATTTAAATAATTTTTCCGTTCTCTCTAGAAAGATATAAAAGCCGAACAATCGGTGAAGAAATTCAGTCTTGCTTCAGTTCTCGTATCGGAAGCATCTTCTAAAGGCCTTATCCCGGGGCCGCTCAGCCCCGGGATCCTGCAAGCCTCTGTCCTGCCAGAAGCCACTGGACTCTACGAACCTCTGCTCTACCTGAAGTCGCCGGATCCTACAAACCGTTGCTCTGCCTGAAGTCGCCGAGATCCCACAAGACTCTGTTCTACCTGGAGTCGCCGGAACCTGCAAACCTCTGTTCCGCCCGAAATCACCGGAACCTACAAACCTCTGTTCCGCCTGCAGTCACCGGATCCTGCAGGCCACTGCGCTGTCTGAAGTCGCTGAGGATCCTGCAAGCTCCTGTCTGGGCTGAAATCGCCGATCCTGCAATCGCCGCATTCACCTGAGGTCGTCGCCTAGAGACGCCCACGCCTTCCTACCTACGCCGTGCGTGCTCGTTCCAGGCGCTGAGAGCACGCTTGGGATCTTCGGACTCAGCTTCGACATAAATCTCTTTTTTTATTACCTTTTTTTTTAAATATAATTTGTAAATCACATCATCCATCCTCATATTCATACTCCATTTTTGATATATAAAATTGTAAATATTTTCGAATCCTAAATATATTATTTGTCTTGGTCTATTTGGTTGTTTTGCTGATCGTAGGTTAGGTTTTCTTTCTCTTTTAATTGTCGCTTCACGACAGTTTGGCGCCCAACGTAAAAGTCCTCTTTCTCTCTTAATTCTTCACCTTACTGCGCCTTGTCTAGTTCCTTTTGATTTAATTGCTTTCCCTTTTGTTCTTAACTTACTATTCATCATTCATTTACACATCCTTTTCATACCTTCAAAATTCTAAAACAAAACTTCTATATAACTTAGAGGTACGATTTTTAATAATATTTTTATTTCTTAAACTTAACTTTACACGTAATTATAACAATGAAAAGGGTTATTAAGTACGAATTCCTTAACAAGGCCGAACTTGAATACGAAGTGAAGATTAGATGTGAGGAACCAGCTAATACTGTTTTGCTTCTAAAAAAACAAGTTTTACGTTTAGTTGCGAATTCTCACCCTGAAGATATTCTGACTTCTCCAATTCCGATCGAGGATGACTTGTCTCAAATTGATTCTACATTGACCTATCTGGACTGTAAAATTAAAAAATTTTTACAAGGTGAAACCAAATATTTACGACTAATAGAAACTTTTATTAACCATGTTTTTTACAGATTAGAGCGAATAGATACTGACTTATATCCAGACTTTAAAGCTAATTTCGAGACTTTGAAGATGAAATATGACGCTATGGCTAAACAATTCGAATCCTTGACTCCACCTACAACTGAAAATGACGTTCCATCACTTGACCCTCCTGATGACCCGACTGTTACGGTTGACCCGACTGTCACGGAACTCCCTCTTGTTTCTCAAACTTCTATTCAGGTCCATACCCCGTATCCTCCACCACCACCTCAATCTTTTTCTCCATCCAACGTCTTCAAAGATCTGAAAAGACACACCTTCAATGGTAAAAGCTGTCCAAGATCCTTTCTTCAAAAACTGGAAGAATACTGTATAGCTCGTGGCTTGTCCAAAGACTTGTTGATTTCACAAGCGTTTGAAATTTTCACTGACAATGCTCTTCATTGGTTCAGATTTAAATATAATCAGAATCCAAACTTAACGTGGAACGAACTTTCTTCATTATTAATCAAAGACTTTGGTGGTTTTGATTATGATCACAAACTTTTAGAAGCGATTAGGAATCGAACTCAAGGTCGAGATGAACCTATTGTCATCTATATTTCCATCATGTCTGGAATGTTTTCTCGTCTTTCGAAGAAACTTTCTGAAACAGAACAATTGGAGATTATTTTGAGGAATATTCGCCCATGTTATTCTGTCTTCGTAGCTCTAAAAGACATTGACTCTATCGACTCTCTTTTGGCTACTTGCCAAAACTATGAAAAATTCCTAGACAGAGACAAACAATTTAAAGAACCAAATGTACAACAAAGTCCTCTTATTTCTGAATTCAACTACAAGCATTCCACTTCAAGTTCAGTTGACTCTTCAAATTCTTCTAATAACTCAAGACCTTCTCCTCCCCTCATGAATAAATTCACTTCATCCTACAAATACCCTTCTAGGCAAGTTAATAGTCTCTCTCAAACCAAAGCTCCTCAAGAAAGCTCCTTTTGTGTTCGCTGTCGTAAACAAGGTCATTCTTTAAACACCTGTACTCAACCACGATTCGTGATTTGTTTCAAATGTGGTCTTAAAGGTTTTAAAACTGCAGATTGCCCTACTTGTTCTCCCAAACCTAATACTAGTTCAAAAAACTAACTACTGACTTGAAAAGTAACTTAAACTTTGATAACGACGATTGGACTAATTGGATTAAAACAATTCAAAACTTCTTTTCTTGTTACAAAATCTCTTCTACACTCTACTCCAAGGAACAAGATCTTAATCGTCCATTCGTTAATGTCAAAATTTATAATTTAACTTTGTCTGGTTTACTAGATTCTGGCAGTTCAGTAACTATTCTGGTTAATAATTCTCATTTGGAAATTCTTAAACTGGGCTGCAAACTTTTCAAGTCAGATCTTATTACTGTCTCTACTGCTAATAATCAAAAAATTAATTCCTTGGGTTATTTTGACTTACCTGTTCATTTTAATAATCAAACTCATTTAATTAAAGCTTATGTTTTCCCTGAAATATTTCCTTCGCTAATATTAGGTATTGACTTTTGGAGAAAATTTAATCTTTTACCTAGTGTTTTATCTTCTCTTAACTTTACAGAATCTAAATGTTCTGCTATCGAAACTAAAGATACTAAAGTTTTACCTTATGAGCATTTAACTCCTAACCAAAAGAACATCGCTAACGACATCATCCAACGCTTCAAAACAATTTCTTTTGAGGAAAAAGGTATCCTGGGAAGCACACATTTAATCACCCACAAGATTGATACTGGTGATTCTCTTCCAATCAAACAAAGATGTTATAGACTGTCTCCTGAAAAACAAAAGGCGTTAATTAATGAAGTTGACAAGATGCTGGGATGGAAGGTCATTGAGCAATGCGAAAGTCCTTGGTTATCTCCAGTTCTCATCACTCCGAAGAAGAATGGTGAATGGCGTTTCTGTGTTGACAGCAGGAAGCTTAACTCAATTACACGTCGTGATGCTTATAAGTTGCCACTAATAAGCGAAATTTTGGATTACCTGAAGAATGCCAAATACTTATCAAGCATTGACATTGCAAAAGCATTTTGGGAAATTCCCTTGAATCCTGCGGATAAAGATAAAACTGCCTTTTATGTACCTGGAAGAGGTATGTTTAGACTTAAAGTAATGCCTTTTGGCCTCACCAACTCACCTGCAACTCTACAAAGATTAATGGATATGCTGTTTACTCCTGAATTTGAGAACAAGGTATTTTGCTATCTGGACGACATTGTTATTATTAGTGAGACTTTTGATGAACACATATCGCTTCTCATGAAAGTTCATGAAAAACTATCATATGCCAATCTAACTATTAACTTTGAGAAGAGTCAATTCTTCAAGAAAGAACTGAAATACCTTGGTTTTCTTGTGGACGAGTATGGTTTACGTGCAGATCCAGATAAAATAAAAGTTATTTTAGAATATCCTGTACCTACTTGCAGAAAAGAAGTACGAAGATTCATAGGCACCTGCAGCTGGTTCAGAAGATTCATTCCAAACTTTAGCACTATTGCCTCTCCACTCAACCAACTAACCTGTTCAGGGAAGAACGCTCCTAAATTTTTATGGAATTCACAAGCTGCAGCTGCTTTCCAGAAACTTAAAGAAGCCTTGGTAACTGCTCCTGTCCTTGCTTGCCCTAACTTCGAACTACCCTTCTCTGTACATTGTGATGCATCAAATTATGGCATAGGAGCAATGCTTACCCAACAACAAGATGATAAAGAAGTCGTGATTGCTTACATGAGTAAAGCACTAAATAAAAATCAACGGAACTACTCAACTACTGAAAGAGAAACATTGGCTGTAATAACTGCATTAGAACATTGGCGATGTTACCTAGACAATGGTAAAGAATTTACAATATATACTGATCATGCTGCGCTTAAATGGTTTCAGAATTTATCAAACCCATCAGGAAGACTTGCTCGCTGGACTTTACGCTTATCATGCTTTAACTTTGTCATAAAACATAAAAAAGGAAAGGATAACGTTGTTCCAGATTTATTATCAAGACATAAAAATCAAGAACGTCCTAATACACGAGAAACTTCACCTCAAGGCGTACATCCCATTACGATTGAAGAACCACCTGATCGTAGACTTGAACACTACAACAAAATTTTTCTCGGATGTTCCAACAATCCAGACGCATATCCCAACTACACTATCAGGGATAACAAACTTTACCGCTGTATCCATTCTCCCGATCGTCTAAACGATGACTTTATTTGGAAAGAAGTTCCACTACCTCAAGATAGACAGGCACTTATTGAAGCTAACCATGGTTCCCCTTCAGAACTCCATCTTGGTATCTTCAAAACATTCAAGAAAATATCATTAAAATACTATTGGCCTGGTATGTTTAAGGACATTGCTGAATTAATCTCGACTTGTGAAACCTGCTTAACCTACAAACACCCTAATCATTCTCCCTATGGTCTTATGGGTAAACCCAAACTTTGCTCCAGACCTTTTCAAACTATATCCTTAGATCTTATGGGTCCATTGCCAATGACTCGAAGACGAAATCAGTATATTCTAGTGATTAACTGCAATTTTACTAAATATACTATGATTTTTCCCCTTAAACGTGCTACTTCAGCTAATATTATTAATGTTTTGGAAAATTCAGTTTTTCTAGTTCATGGCATTCCTCAAACTATTATAATGGACAACGCTGTTCAATTTCAGTCGCGAGAATTCCACTCATTTTTAAATTCTTATAATGTTCCTTGTATTTTTCACACAGCTTTATATTGGCCTCAGGTTAATCCTACGGAGAAGTTTAATAGCACAATTATTACAGCTCTAGCATCTCTAGTAGGAGACGATCATAGATCCTGGGACAACCATCTTGCTAAGATTCAGTACGCAATGAACAGCGCTACAAATGTAGCTACTGGTTTTACTCCAAATTTTTTAGTCTTTGGTAGGGAAACAATACCTTGTGGTTCCTTCTATACTCCAACTCAGAACCTCGAGGAATTGGTATTTATGCCTCGTGATATTTACGCGTCTAATGCTGGTCTCCTCTCATCTATATTTCACAAAGTTCAAACTAAACTTCACATAGCTCACGCTAATAATAGCGCTCGCTATGATCTTCGTCGGTCTTTTAAAGAATTCAATGTGGGAGACACTGTTTGGCGTAAAAACCATGTTTTAAGCGATGCCGGCGCATACTTTAATGCTAAACTTGCCCCTAAGTTCATCAAGTGCAAAGTGATAGCTAAACTGTCACCACTAGTCTATGTGCTTGAAGACCCTAATGGAGTTAGAGGCAAGTGGCACATTAAAGATGTAAAATCATAAATTTTCTTAACTTTTATTTACTATTAATTTGTATATATGTATAAATATCACCATCATTTTCTCCTTATTATTTTTATTTCTTTTAATTTGTTTGTTTGTTTGATGATCCAGTGTTCTTCAACACATCTTACTTTAGGACCTCGAACTTTCGTTGGTTAATCGTCACTTTTTATTTTTATTTCAGACACATCTCGTTGGTGATGTTGCTGATCTCTGGCTTTGAGCCCTACCGCTCTGGCCGTTCTTAATCTTTACTTAAGTCATAGCGACTAAAGCTTACTTGAGGTATTTCTTTACCTTTATCTTCACTTGGGAGCAGCTGACTACTCCCTTAATTTTTATCTTCACTTAGGAGCGGTTGACAACTCCTTAAATAAGCCTGAATGTCCTTTTTAAAACACACTTCTAAGAGTGGTGTTTCTTCGACTAATTTTTTTTTCCCACACAGGAGCGGTTGACTACTCCTTAAATAAGCCTTAATGTCGTTTTGAAAACACACTTTTAGAGTGGTAGTCATTGAATGTGAACTCCACCCTTACCTGAATGCAGATGATGAATGTAAGAGATAGTATATCTGATTTTGACTGGTGATGTCTGTTTCTGCAAAGCTGTGTTTTTATGGTTTATTTTAGAATGTATATATCAAAATTTTTGCTGAGTCAAAAATTTTCCAGGGTCGGGGGGAAAATGTAGTGTTATGCTACTTACTTATCATTTTACATTAATTTAAATCCATTTTTCCATTCTGTTTCAATTCTCTGCATTCACTTCAAATCGGGATATTTTACATCACCTTTATTTCCAGAGGATCCTGTAACGATTTCAAACCATAAGAACACAATCACAAATCATTTCTACTTCGTATTTCCACATTATCAGCACTTTTAAATTGGTGTCAATGAAGTCTACCTTTTTTCGATCTTTTAGTTAGTTTTCCGTAACTCTACAATTTCGGGCTTTGTGTGGGTAGTTGCGCTACTTTTTTACCTATTTCAATAATATCTCCTTTTCCACTTAAATCTTTCCATTTTCTTATAACAAGCCTAAAACTAAAATTTGACATGTTCTGTTACTGATGTTTATTTGGTCTCCATGGAAATTATATTCAAATTTGTTACCGGTCTGTAGTTTCTATTTCGATAATTCCACATAAATACTTTTTCCTCTTGACCATTTACAAAAAATTTGCGTTTAATTTAAATAATTTTTCCGTTCTCTCTAGAAAGATATAAAAGCCGAACAATCGGTGAAGAAATTCAGTCTTGCTTCAGTTCTCGTATCGGAAGCATCTTCTAAAGGCCTTATCCCGGGGCCGCTCAGCCCCGGGATCCTGCAAGCCTCTGTCCTGCCAGAAGCCACTGGACTCTACGAACCTCTGCTCTACCTGAAGTCGCCGGATCCTACAAACCGTTGCTCTGCCTGAAGTCGCCGAGATCCCACAAGACTCTGTTCTACCTGGAGTCGCCGGAACCTGCAAACCTCTGTTCCGCCCGAAATCACTGGAACCTACAAACCTCTGTTCCGCCTGCAGTCACCGGATCCTGCAGGCCACTGCGCTGTCTGAAGTCGCTGAGGATCCTGCAAGCTCCTGTCTGGGCTGAAATCGCCGATCCTGCAATCGCCGCATTCACCTGAGGTCGTCGCCTAGAGACGCCCACGCCTTCCCACCTACGCCGTGCGTGCTCGTTCCAGGCGCTGAGAGCACGCTTGGGATCTTCGGACTCAGCTTCGACATAAATCTCTTTTTTTATTACCTTTTTTTTAAATATAATTTGTAAATCACATCATCCATCCTCATATTCATACTCCATTTTTGATATATAAAATTGTAAATATTTTCGAATCCTAAATATATTATTTGTCTTGGTCTATTTGGTTGTTTTGCTGATCGTAGGTTAGGTTTTCTTTCTCTTTTAATTGTCGCTTCACGACAAGCTCCACTCCAGTGCTAATTTTCAGCGAAACCCGGTTTCCTTTCAAGATGCAAAAAGAAAAAAATAGTAGAAGTGATTATAAAACTTTTAAATTTCAGTATGAGTATGAGCCGTAAAACAAAGTAATTACAACATTCCCACAGTGTAATGGCAAGCAAAACAACAACATACACAATTACAATATATATATACCTAGTCAGGTCATAAATTCTGTCACATGTTTAGGTAATATAAAATAATTGAAACAAGTTTATTCATTATGTAACCATTTATATACTAAAATGAATTTTACAAAACATAGATTCTTATTACACCAAAGTTTATTCAAAATGACCTCTGTGATTTTAAATACAGGCCTTCAATCTGCGCGGCCAGTCGTCTATCGCAGCACGAACGAGGTCCATGTTAATATCGGCGGCTGCCTTAATCAAGGATGTCTTGACTGACTCCAAATTGAAATGAGGCTTTAAGCACGCCTTTTCCTCCAAGTGTTGCCATATCTTGTAATCTAACGGATTCAAATCTGGACTGGGTGAGGGTCAGTCTTCGTGCCGGATGAAGTCGATTTCACGCGCCGCCAGCCAGTCTTGTGTGCTCTTCGCTCTATGAGCTGGCGCCGAATCTTGTTGGAATACCCAGTGCCTGTTATTGAACATGGTATGAGAAACAGGTTCCACAAGGTTCGTCAGGACTGTATTTTTATTTATGATGATGATAATGTTACAAGTATTGAGGTAACCGAAATTTAACAATCAAGATATTCAATACCTAAGCGGCCTTATGACCATGGATGTTGATGATCAACCACTCGGAACATAGATATATTAAAATAAATAAAATTACCACGATAAAATTCCTAAAATTTGTTTTATTTAGTTTAGTTTAAATATTTTAAATCGGGTTAATACTTCATGAGATATTGTGAAACTTTTTTTAAACAGATTTTAGCCGACTTCAAAAGGAGGAGATGCTCAATTCAACAGAATGTTTTTTTTTTGTATTAGGTACGCGATTTGTTAGTCAATTTTAAATAGGTCGGAGATGTTCCTAATAAACTTGGAGAAAAATAACACGCCTAACTGAAAGCAATAATTTAAAACAAAATAACAATAATTACTTTTCGTTAAGAGTTTGATTTTACAATTATATGCCTAATTTTACTAAACATGTTAAATAAATTACGTATTAACTATAATACCTCTTGACATTTTGTATTGAATCCACTAACGAAATTAACATATCCACTGTTTCATCTTAACTGGTTCCCACTTTTGAATTTTCTATTAGTGTTTACAAAGGCTAAGTCAATACGATGCGGTAGCTCGAAATTTTAATATTGAATGCCATTTCAATTGTCGCCCTTTTCACTACGGCATAGGGTATTTATTTGTTTATCAGAACAGTGATTGTGAAACGTAAATCCGAATGCTTGTCTATTGTTAAGATTTGTTTACAATATGTCCGAGATATTGACTTTTAGCGTGAGAATTGATTTCTAACGTTCGTAACGCTGGTAGGTCCAATCGATCAAACAACTGGCATACTACTGTTAAACATTTCTGGTATCCGGATAAGTATGTAAATGAATTGGTAAGTGCACTTTTATTACGTGGTGCGTGCCATATACATATGTGTAACTGTGTAGCCCATTACAGTAATTGGGTGTCGTCTTGAACAAGACAAACAACTTAATTTAAATCATAAAAGGACAAATAATTATTGTGTTTGTATTTTTTATAGGATACTATGACAAACGAGCACACACTCTACCTGATGGTAAGTGGTTGCTGTGGCCCACAGACATCTACATTTACCGTCGTTTGCGAATCAAAATGCAGATGCGTTGTCACCCGTGAGCACTAAGATGGAATGCCTCTTTTCCAGTAAAAAGGGTCTCCGACTCATAAACACATTTACCCTCGATTAAGAATCACCAGACTATACGGTGTCAGCCCTTCGGGCTAGATGGAATCCCACGCGACCAGTAAGAAGAGTCTTCGATTTTCGTCACGATAAGTGGTAGAATTAAAAAGTTTGTAGGTACAACCGCCTTCAATATAAATTATTAAGAATAACTCAAAAACTACTGGTCAGACCTTGATCAAATTTATATGGAACCATATGAGAAGCATTCGAATAAAAAAAGAATCATCAAAATCGGTTCAAAAAAAAACAAGAAAAAAGTTATGAAGTAACAACACACAGAAAAAATACAGTCAAATTGAGTACTTCCTCCTTTCTTTATTCTTTATTCTTTATTGTACACACTATAGGTTGGTAACAATTATTAAATATTTAAATAAAATGTACAAAGGCGAGCTTAACCCTAATAAGAGTTCTCTTCCAGCAAACCTATTGGGAAAGAGAAATAGTTTTATATATAAAGTAAGTAGGTAGCAGCGTGCGTACTTAATAATTATCATAACACTACTTAATAAGTGTTAGTCCCTACTCTAATGTATGGTAGTGAAAGTTGGGTCTGGCAGAAGAAGCATGAGAGTAGAATATATGCTGTAGAAATGCGGTCCTTAAGGAGTATGCTAGGGCTGAATCTAAATGACAGGGTGAGAAATAGTGTGATAAGAGAAAAGTGTGGTTTGCAAGATGACGTTGTGACCAGGATTAAAAAAGGAATGCTTCGGTGGTTTGGTAATGTAGAAAGAATGAAAGAGGAAAGAGTGACAAAGCAAATTTATGTTGCAGAAGTGAACGGCAGGGTCGGGAAGGGACGCCCTAGACGAAAGTTTATCGACCAAATCGGCGATACATTAAAAATGGGCCAGATTAGGAGTACCCTTAACCGACGAGCGTGTATGCGTAGGTATATGGATGTGGAGGAAGCGAGAGAGGTGTGTCAGGATCGTGCCAAATGGAAGTCCGTAGCCTCTGCCTACCCCTCTGGGTGACAGGCGTGAGTGTTTATGTATGTATGTTGGCTATAAGTTACAGTTAACAATTAACATATAAGTGTATAAAATATAAGTATAATGGATTTTCTTATTTCTATTGATTTACATACATATATATTAATAAATACAATAAATATATACACGTATACACATACACACACATATATACATATATATATGCACACATATATATACAATTATAAATATAAATATGACGGGACCAGCACCATTGCACGTGCGGCGCGGTAGCCGTCGGTGCAGTTAGACAGAATTCTTGTAAATTACACGTGTTCCGCACACCTGCACCATTGCACCTGCAGTGGCGCTCGTTTTGCTTGTATAAAACGGACGGCGCGGCCGCCGTTAGGACAGTCTTGGCTCTGACGTGGAACGGTACGCATGTCGTATTCCGTTACTAGTTTATCCTCGACTCGTTGAATAATTAATTCGTGTAAACGAATTAATTATTATTCCTAACTACAAAATTAGTCTCTGTACTATACTCAATTACCCTTTCTATATCAGAAGTGGGATAAAGTCCCCATTTTTGCCCACATTTAATCTTCGAATAGTATGAGGATAATTACATTTTTGGAAGACTGTAATACATTCCGCATTGATGAATCAGTGTTTATGTTAAATACCGTAATGAAATTTGCTATGCTACTTACGATATTTTCGTATCATTAAAGTGTAGAGAAAAGATAAAGTGAAATTATTTAAGCCAATTTTTTTTAATTTGTTCGATTTGTATTAAAAGTACCCCGCAAGTATTTTCATTATTTCTTGATGTACCTAAATATGTTAACAAATGTCGAAAGAAGTTGGAGGCTTTCTAATTAACTTATTCAAGTTATGTTGTAATTTGATAGTTCACGCGAAACATGATTATCATTTGCTATATTTTAAAGTTCAAAACGTTTAAGGAATGTACCAAAATAAAGGATTAACTTTAACACGCTATGAATTGAAAATGATAAGTGATATTTTTGTGTTCTAATGTGTTGATCAGTGTTGCAGTTTGCTCCGAATATTGTGTCGTTGACAAGATTGGGGTTTGATGTCGAGGGATTCGTAGAAGTCTCTACAACAATGATCAATGAGGAAGATGTTGTGACGGCTAATCGAACATGGTCAGGTACGGCCGAGCGCTGGTAAGATTGAACCTACACCGCTACAGATAGTAATTTATCGGCTGATCTTACGGCAGGGCAATTTAAGCGGCCGCCGAACAAATGATGCTTTGGCGCTGTAAATGGACGTCTGAGGTCGGCTTTCGTAGATTTTGCGCAGTTACCTCCTTCCCTTTGAAATGTTGTGGTATTTGCCTCTACACATAGTTTCTGTTATTTTTTGCAATGTTTTCAAATGTCATTCTGTTGCCGTTTCTTAAGAGAATATGTGATGAATTTTGGAAGCTCGGAATTCCATGGTTCGCAATACATATATCTCGATTTCTTTTAATTTTACAAAGCAGTGCAACGATTCGCTAGAGCTAGTACGGCTACGGCGCGACGGCTCGCTGGCGCGATTGTGGCACGAACGCAGCAGAACGAAAAGCTGGAGTGCGTTTGCCTGAAGGTAGCCATATCGGCGCGTTCATGACTTAAAAGAAGTCTGGGATGGTCGACCGTTGTAATATTTAACAAGAGTTAATATCTGTTAGCAGGTGGTGATAACTGATAGACCGTATGCTGTTCACTGTCAACCGCACGAGGACGTGCGACAGTCAGAGGTAGCCGTGTCTGTGCATCTAGAAAATACTAGAGACGTTGCAACACTCTAGCGAAGTAATTATTCTTGTGCAGGAAAGGAACATGGAGTTGCAGGAAGGCTGGTCTGTGCTGCACTGGGATGTGTCGTGTTGCTGTTGGTTTACATACTTAGGTGTTATCATGTGACTACTTCCCTCACGATACACTTTTGTTTGATTGTGACAGGTACATGTTTGCGGTATGGTTGGTCTATACCTGTTTTATATTGAATTGAAAAAAAAGAGTAGGAAAAAAAGTGGTTCTTACTATCATTGCAGGGCGTTTGCCGGTCCAATGATATAGCTACAGGGAATAGTGATTCCGGACTAGCGAAAACAGTACTTGAAAAAAAAAGAGAAAATAGAAAAGCTACAGACTAATCATTCCGATCTCGCATAAAGTTGATTAAAGTTTTGTGGGGCTTACTGCCGGAACAAGACTGATTATCACCCAAGTCTGAAGGGTCAATATAGACCGGACCAGACGCTGTTATGTCAGAATAGTCGAACGATGTTTTTTTGTCTACAGATAACTAAAATTGTGATCGAGCGCATGCGAGGACGCACGCATGTCAGTATGGCCGTGACGGGACCAGCACCATTGTACGTGCGGCGCGGTAGTCGTCGGTGCAGTTAGATAGAATTCTTGTAAATTACACGTGTTTCGCACACCTGCACCATTGCACCTGCAGTGGCGCTCGTTTTGCTTGTATAAAACGGAGGGCGCGGCCGCCGTTAGGACAGTTTTGGCTCTGACGTGGAACGGTACGCATGTCGTATTCCGTTACTAGTTTATCCTCGACTCGTTGAATAATTAATTCGTGTAAACGAATTTATTATTATTCCTAACTACAAAATTAGTCTCTGTACTATACTCAATTACCCTTTCTACAAATACATACAATGTGTAAATATTTGTAATTCTAAGTTGACAGATAATATTTCTTTACTCTGCTCCGAAATATATCAAGAGAAGAGCTAGCACGTATGTCATGTGGAAGTGAGTTCCATAGCTTGACCGCCCTTATAATAAAGGAACCACCACATCGGCTTGTGAAATGAGAAGGAGTTTTGAGAAGCAGCCGTTTAGTGGTCCGGCACTTAGTTTCACGAGGTACAAGATACTCAAAACGCTCGCGGAGATATGGAGGTGCAAGAGGATTAAAGAGTAGAAAGTAAAGAAATGATAAAACAGGTAAGTTTCGACGTCTACGGATAGGAAGCCATTTTAATTGAGCCCTGTACTCTGAAACATGATCAAACTTACGAAGACCGAAAATAAAACGTATACACAAATTTTGAACACGTTCTAGTTTGTTCAACAGCTCCTCTGAAGCATCCAAAAAACTAACATCAGCGTAGTCAATGAGAGGAAGAAGAAGTGCTTGAGCTAAGGTTATCTTAGTTTTTAAAGGTAAAAACATATGTAGGCGCTTGAGAGATTGGAAAGAGTAGTTCACTTTTCTGCTAATCATATTAATGTGAGCAACCCAAGACAAATTATTATCAAAAATAACACCTAAGTTCTTAACAGTCTCTGTATGTGGAATTTGAGTGTTATCATACGTTACTGCAGGGATCTTCGAACAATCTAATAAATTAAGCATATATGAGTTGCCGATAATCATTACTTGGGATTTAGCAGGGTTAACAAGAAGACTAAAAGATTTTGCCCAACTGCTTACGCTACTTAAGTCAGCATTCAGGTTATTAATAGCCTCATCTATATCTTGGACTTTGAAATGACTGTATAATTGCAAGTCGTCAGCATAGAGATGATAATGAGAGGAGAGAACAGCAGTGAGAGCACTGATAAAAATAGAGAAGAGTGGGGAAGGAACACCACCCTGAGGAACACCCGTCGTGAGATCACACCACTCGGAGAAATCCTCCTCATGGCGGACACACTGCGAGCGACCCCTAAGGTAAGAATTAAACCAAGAGATTACTGATGGTGAAATGTTTAAGGACGAAAGAATACCAAGAAGTATGTCATAATCTACGGAATTAAATGCACTGCTGAAATCCAATAATGTTAGTACAGTGAGAAGTCTTTTGTCCATGCCCAGCGAATATCATCAGACACTTTAATCAGAGCGCTGACTGTGCTATGGCCTGGACGAAAACCAGATTGGAAAGGACTCAGCAAGCTGTGAGCAGTTAGGAAATGAGATAGTTGCCTCTGAACTATATTTTCTAGTACTTTAGATAAGATCGGAAGAATATAAATAGGTCGGAATTGGGATAAAGATGAAGAATTAGAAGTTTTTGGAAGGGGAATGACGAATGCCTTTTTCCAGCAAGTCGGAAAAGAGCTCGTCTTCAGCGAAGAAGAGATAATGTGAGTGATAATAGGGACAAGTTCATTAGTGATAGGTTTAATCATTTGCATACAAAGATTGTCATAGCCAATAGCTTTAGTGGAAATAGATAAAAATCCTTTTTGAAGTCGGTTAAAATACATCAGCATTATTACACATTATACATTATTTTCATTGTCGTAGAGCCATGCTGCAGCTATATTAGTAGTATAGTTGTAGCGCGAATGGGTCGGCTCGATCGGGGAAGGACCACGCTCTCACAGAATACCAGCGTAAAATATTAGCTTAATGCTGCTGTGTTTCGTATGGTGAGTGTAGAGAACCGGAGATCCTTTTTACTGGAAACGAGGCATTCCATCTTAGTCCTCACGGGTGATACGCATCTGCATTTTGATTAATAATCGAAGATAGATGTAGATGTCTATGGGCTACAGTAACCACTTACTATGAGGTTAACTGTGTGCTCGTTTGTCACCCTTATCCTATAAAAAAATATGCTGCTATTTGATGCTGATATTCTGTGGTAACGTGTGCCTTCGATGCCTTCGATCGAGCCTACCCATTTATGCTACAGCCATAATTCAATTCATGGTGGCCTCACCACTTATTCAAATAATATTTTATTACAATAACGCGCTTTAATAATTTATAACTGACATATTAGTAAATTTCAAAATAGCTTATGCATCTTTACTATATTGTATACCATGTTCATCGAGTCTGAGCGGAAGCAAGGGTTAATAAGCACGGCATCGGGCTTTAATTATCCTCGAAGTTGAGTTAATTATGTAAAGTTACAATCGAAATTTTAATGCGTGTTTTAGTTATGTTAGTTAGAAATGTAAGGAATGCTATTTAACTTGCTTGGGAAGTAATAAAGGATATGATTATTGTTGTGTTTGATTCGTCTGGAAATTAGTAATTAAATTTAATATCTTTTCGGATGCCGCTTATACAAAACCGTTATAATTATTGGTAATTTTAAACAATGTAAGTTAATAATAATTTTATTCGATTATGCACGGGAACCTATATTGCTCCATTCTATGTTCCAACAAATTAATATTAACAAATGACAAATACGTAACATCTCTCATTGATCAAAATCTCAAAGGGGGCAAAAATACAATATATTGTTACGACCTTGGTGTTCGAGACAATTAAAAGCTGCCGAGTGCATTACCAAAATTCACTCTTTCATTACATAACACTAATTACAACTTAAAACCACAATGAAAGGTAAGATTTTCCACAACTTTTACTAGGTACCTCTCCAATGTCTGATTAAATCGTTCTACCATTCCGTCAGGTTGTGGGTGGTTAGAATTTCTTCTTGAGTTATGATACTCGTAACTCAAAAAGTTTCCTCGAATATTTGAGACTCAAAATTCTTTCCTTGATCGCTTTGAATCTCTAAAGTTACTCCAAAACAACAGTAGACTTCATGAACTAGTTTATATGCAATTGTTGAAGCTTGTTGATTTGGATTGGCGAAGATTTCTGGTCACTTAGTGAAGTTATCCATTACAAACATGAAAGACTTGTTACCACTTTCACTTTCCGGAAACGGCTCCGTAATGTCAAGGGCTATCCTCTCCATTGGTACACCAACATTGTACAATTTCAACGCACATCTACTACGAATCTGAGGTCCCTTTAGAGCCGCACAACTTGTACATTTGCGACACCAGTACTCGACATCGTCACGATGGTAGACCCAGTAAAACCATTCTCGGATCTCCATTAGAGTTTGTTTAACTCCCAGATGGCCTCCTGAATAACTATTATGGTACAGCTGTAGAACATCCGCTTCTTTAGCTTTAAGGACAACCATTTGTAAATGACAGCTGTCTCTCCGACCATTTTCCTATTTACGTCACAGGACTCCATCCTGAATAAACAAGCCCTCCCATCAGGCCCAATAGGTTTTCGTGGTCGAACTCATCGCTGAGACGTCGCTCCACTTGGACTCAGGAGTACTGGCCTTCATCTATTCCAGAATCGGCTTGATGTCCAAATCTTCCTGCTGCGTATGTTACAGGTTATCCTTCCACTTATTGATGAGCTGGTCTGTCCTGAGCTTCCTCGCAAATACCACTTCCTTACCCTTTTGCCTAGTACAATGCTTGCAATCTTCAGGATAAGTTCTTCATGACAATGCATCTCCGTTGCCATGACATTTCCCGCTGCGATATTCGATCACAAAGTCGTATTCCTGCAGCTGCTGGGCGGTACTGTCCGCAGCCGCACTATCCTCTCGAGATCGATCACCTTCCCTTTCTACAGTTCGCTTAGGGTAGCTGGATCCAAGATGGCCCCTTTTCCCACAGCCGTAGATTGTATTGCGGTCGCGAACTGTAGCTGCTGCAGCCTCCCTCACGCGATGGGAATGATGATCCTGTCACATGGCTTCCACCTTCAATGCATGGGCCAAGGTGTCCTTAAGCATCTAGTAGTGCCCGAGCTTCACAGCAACTCTGACTGAAAGGTCGTGGATGCCGTCGATGGATGACTGCACCAGGTTCTCTTCAATGAGCGCAGATACAGACTGGTATGATTTTGAACCAGCTTCTCCACCTCAAGGACCCACTGCTGCAGGTTTTCGTTGCTGCGTTGCACACGATCTTTGAGCTTTGCATGAAAGACGTGTTCCAGGTGAGCGTCGCCATATCTCGCCTCCAATGCCCCAAGGAGCTGCTCGTAAGTCATTTACTTACTTAGAGCATCCAGAACATTTAAGTCCTGGTCGCGTAGGCCTAGTGTGAGAGCAGTCGTGGCCTGACTTTTATTCCAGCTGTTCGCCTTCATGACAGCCTCGAACTGGATTTTGTAGGCCGACCAGGAAGAAGTCCCTTCGAACGGCGGCCTTTTAAATCCACGTAGCGAAGGTGTTGTAGCTACTACGGGAGCTGTAATTTCATCCCCAAGTTTGAGGTTGTCCAGCGTTTTCTTCACGTCAGCCATCACGTTGCCAACCCGATTGTTTCGGTTTGGGTCGATTCGGGTTTCAGCTTCCGACAAGTGGTTGTCAGCTTGAACAGCCCTATCTCTTACCTCCCTTATCTCTTCCAAAAGGTAGCCTGAAGGTCCTTCATGCCTGCTCTTTCTTATCGCGTTTGAGCTGCACTTCCAAACGATGAGCCTGTTCCTCCTGTTGGCGGGCCTGTTCCTCCTGTTGGTGGGCATGTTACTCCTGTCGGCGGGCCTGTTCCTCATATCGGCGAGTCTGCTCCTGCAGAATCATCATCAGAGCACCAAAGTCAGGTGCTGTAGATACAAGAGCTGCTGACGGGTTGGCCTCCATTGTCAGTAGCTGGCTCTCCGACGTCTGCAGCGTTGCACCACCAAACCGTCTCTGGTCCGTCTCCTGCTAGCGTTGATTTCGGGTACAGATAACCTTCGTGTACCCTGGTAAAATTGGCATGATTTGATCCCACTTCTGACATCGATTGTTACGAGCTTGGGGTTCGAGACAATTAAAAGCTGCCGAGTAAATTACCGAAATTGACACTTTAGTTAGAGAACACTAATTACAACTTAAAATCACACTAATAACAAAACACTACTGATGACTTTAGTTCGCAGTTGTATCGCTTCGAATTATTCGCTTGTATCGACAATTCAACACTGACTCCGGTCGCGGTATACTGGCCTTATATATAGGACCTCAGATAGTTCCAGAACCTTTTACTGTAGAAATATCTAGAATGTTCGAGTACATCAAAAAGACCTAAATATATAGGTATATTATAGATCGGACATAGGGAAAAATTGCATACAAAAACTTTGAGCTCGCGCATGTGTTTTTTTTATAGGGTAGGGTGACAAACGAGCACACAGTACACCTGATGGTAAGTGGTTGCTGTGGCCCATAGACATCTACATCTTTCCTCATTTACGAATCAAAATGCAGATGCGTTTTCACCCGTGAGGACTAAGATGGAATGCCTCTTTTCCAGTAAAAAGGGTTTCCGAATCTCTACACTCACCATACGAAACACAGCAGTGTTAAGGTGCCATTTCACGCTGCTATTCTGTGAGAGCATGGTCCTTCCCTGACCGACCCATTCATGCTACAACTATACTACTATTATAGCTGTGTGACGCCCTTTAGCTAAACATAGCAAATCTACGCTGAATATATATTAGGAAAATATTTAAGCAATTCCCTAGGTGACGCTAATAAATGTAAGGTAAATACCCGTTTTAGGAATGTAACCGTTTCGACATCAAAGTATCGATAATGTTATTGAAGTTTACTAAGTTTTTAATGCTTTACGATATTATAATGAGGAATATGCATGTTTTTATTGTATAAATCTATTTATTATGACTCCCATCACACCAAAAATGTCATACAAAATTTTTAAGTCATGAATAACGTCATGAATAAAAATGTCATAAAATATTTAATTTCTAATAACAAAAAATCAAACAGCAGTCACATTGGTGGCATCTTGGATGACGTTACTAGGTCCAATAGACGCTATAGTAATATAATTAAACATATATTTAGTATATAATTGGTAAGAATATGATTGGTCGGCCTTGAAGGCATATCGCGAAACATCAAATCCAATAAGCAATCGCATCCATGTTTTCAAATTATTTTACAAAAATACACTTTAAATGTAACATATTTTAGGAAATCACTGAACTTAAAAGTCGTGACAGGATAAATTATTGTAAAAATTCACAAGTTTGCGTATTTACCGCTAAAAAGAACATCTTTGTCGTATCTCCTCAATTTCAGAGCACTTCCCTTGTTGCCGTAGCCAGTAGCGATTTCTCGGCATCACCATATAGAATGACCTGCAGTAGCATGGTCACTTGGAAAAAAGCTAAGAGAAAGAAGGAGAAAGAGAAGTCTTCTAAAAAGCTTGGCGTACTCAGTATACGGGACAGTATTTCTTGCCTGCACATCGTTTGCAACTTTACAAGCGCAGGTTCGGCCTCACATGGAATACTGTTCTCATCTCTGGGCTGGGGCTCCCCAGTGCGAGTTCCTTCCAATTGACCGCATAGAGAGCAGAGCGGCTCAAATCGTCGACGACCGAGTTCTCTCTGATTGACTCGAATCACTGGCGCTCTGTAGGGATGTTGCAGCCCTTTACATTTTCTATCGTATTAACCACGTAAAGTGCTCTGATTAATTCCAGCAACAAATTTCACCAACACACATCGTGACAAAATGTATGTTACTATCCACATCATTTGGATGCTTGGCGGTCCACTACCGTGTGATTTATTAGGAGTTTTCTAAGGAATCGTTTACCATCGGCGATTTTTATGGACCGATACGACCTAGGGACCTTCAAGATACGAGCTTACTCCTTTTTAAAAGGACGGCAACGCATCTGCAATTCTCCTGGTTTTGTAGAATTATATTAAAATTTTAAAAATAAGGCTATCTTGTTGACTGGTTGTACTGGTTGTACTGGCTGACATAGACGTTTCACGTTAAAACCAACGCCCGTGTGCCCCGGTACAGGCCCACCCGATTTCTTTATTGGTAGATATGGGTACAGTATCGTTTACTGTTTCACCTCCTTAAATATTGAAGATTAAATCTTTTAGTAATAAGCTTACACGTAGTTTGACAATATTAGACTTAAATTATACTGGCGTAATTCCATTGTACTTTTGACATTATTATTTATTGTCCATGTTTGTTGAAATATTTCATTGTATAACATTATGATTTTTTATCCGTGTTTGTTGATTTAATTGAATGAATCATTAGATAAATTATTAAATTCCACGATTTTAATAATATTGTTAGCCTTAATCTAGGCAGGTTGTGGTGATACTTAATTACTTCTATAATGTTAAATCTGTAAAACCTACAACTAGCACAATGAATGACTTATTCTATTGTAATCTATTCTATTCATGTATAACATTTTTTATCGATTGCACCTATCGATAAACGTAGTCAATGCGAAATCATTTGGTGACGTTACTGGATAACAGAGGGCACTTATTACAATAATGATATATGTTCGTACTTGCGATAATAAACCGAAATCACATTCAGTTCTTGCTACATATCGGGAATACCTTAATGCACAATCGGACATAATTTAATAAAAAATATTTTTAAATTTAGGAAACGAATGCGTCTTGATCTTTTGATGATCAGGATATATTTCGGATTTGTGTCAATTAGTCTAGTCTTTGGAGTACATACCGGTCCAACTTGACTAGGTGTCGATAGTTCTAGAAAGTTCTTCCATGGAAATTTCTAGAAGGATCTCGACTCTCCTAGTTCTGCTACTCGATGCTAGAGGTACTAGTGGTAACTAGTGTCGTCATATACCAGGCATTAATGGTGGCGCGCAACAATACAAAACAATATTTTTTTAAACTTCGAGTTCCGAGAGTTCACTTCTATAAACGGGGGTGATCAAAAAACGCTAGTCTAATCTAATATAATCTCTGAGGATATCCGGCTACTGCTACTACGTCACAGGTCTTGCGTTTACATTCCAGTCGGAGCCCACATTTGTGAAAATATATAAATTGTGTCATGTCTTTCACACTACTTCCTAAGATGCCGATCCCACAGCGAGCATTTTAGTTCAGAGCTCAGAGTTCTACATTTCTCAGCGCGTCAGACTGATTGATAATCGCAGTACAAGATGACTCGCGAATTAGATTTTAAGTCTGGTATCACAACCCCATCGAAGTATAGTCTTGTTGGCCCTTCGGTAAGTCGCTACTTACTCATTAGTTGGGGTGTTTTTTTTTTATGTCGCTACCATACGGCGTATCTACGACCCTTAAAAATAATGAATCAAACGGTGTTTTTTAAAACTATATAATATTATAATTACTGGAATCTTGGTGACTCAGGGGATAAACGTTCGCTTTGGAATCATACTACACGAGCAACTGCATACAATCGAAAATCATTACCATCTTTTTAGAAAATTCGGATAGAAATAAAAACGCAATGCTCTTGTTAATAATACTAACAGAGTGTGATCCTCTTCAGAACCATCGAAGTTCTTTATGTTCTTATTTACGTCCATGAAATAAGGGGTCAGTTATGTCTTGGAGAGCCGAGGTTACGTGCCAGTATGCAATGCATCAACTACTTGACAATTGATTTGGTGAATACACCATTTCAAATGTGTAATGTGTACACATTACACATTTTTAACAGTGGTAGAGCCACGCGGCAGCTTTTGCTGTCGCACGGATGGGCCGGCTCGAACCGGGGAGGTACCACGACCTCACAGAAAACCAGCGTGAAATAGAGATTTACCTCTGCGTTTCGCATGGTGAGTGCAGGTAGCCGGAGGCCCTTTTTACTGAAAATGAGGCGTTCCATCTTATTTCTTACGGGTGACAACGCATCTACATTTTGATTTGTAATAGAGGATAGATGTAGATGTCTATGGGCCGCAGCAACCACTTACCATCAGGTGGACTGTGAGCTCGTTTGTTACCCTTATCATATAAAAGAAAATTACATATTTGAAATGGTATTATACATTACATAATACCTGTTTTAGCTGAATCTAGCTAAAACAGGTATTATGTAATGTATAATATATTTAAAAATGTAACCGCTGTAGTTCATACATTTAAGAGTTTCAAATATAGCAATTTTCGCACATACCTAACATTGCATAAAGTAAAGTAAAGCCTATATACGTCCCACTGCTGCGCACATGCCTACTCTTCTGAAAGGATTTTGGTGCAAGGATGTGTCCGTCGCGCTGCCCCAATGCGTATTGGCGGACTTCACATGCCTTCGAAATATTTTTTTATTATTTCTCAGACATGCAGGTTTCCTCACGATGTTTTCCTTCACCGTCAAGTACGTGCTAAATCACCACTTAAAATTGCAATTAATAATTTTATTGGTACCGGCGGGGATCGAATCCGGGTTGCTTGCTTACTGTTAAATTCACAACGAGCACTAAGCCCCTGAGCTACTACGGCTAACATTGCATGGCTATTATAAATAAAATCTCCCTTATCATCATTATTACAGTCCTTCACGAATCTACTGCTGAACATTGGCCTCCCGAAAAGAATGCCATGCCACACAGCACGGCCCTGAGCCACCTGCATCCATCTTCTACGACGGCACTACTACGGAGACTCAAAGTCACAATTCTTTGTTCTGAGCGTGGAGCAAAAGGGTGTTAGTCTTATTCTCCAAGAAAGGCGAAAATGCTTTATCAAAGAACTACAGACTGCTTTCCCTAAAAAATATACGAATATCTAATGTGGAATTTTTGTATTTACTTTAAGTGTATGCCGATATAAGATTTCAAAATTTATTTCGTTCGCTTTTCTTTGAACATAAGTGTACTCGTGAGAATACTAACTTAATTTGGATTCCATGTGATTTCATGTTATTTAGCTTTAATTAGATATGAAATGATGATGCACAAATGCAATGAAATGCATTGAATAAATAATTGGAAAAGCCATATTGACTCGTAAATAACACGGCGTATAGTACACGCCAGTGTAATAAATTTAAAATAATTTGTTTCCTAATCACTTTTTTATTTATATAGCTCTTCTATGATAAACCACGACAACAATAAAAACGTCACAAATTGTTATAAACGTAGATTAAATGTTTATTTTATGCCGGTATTACTTAAATTAGTGAAACATGACTTCTATTTTTTAAACTAAACTGGATTTGAACAACCACTAGAGTTGCGACCTCCAATATATCTTGAACTTTATTACACCGGTACCGCACTCGGTGCAAGTCTTTAGACACCGTAAATATACAACGACAAAATGGCTCACTGGTTCCGTTTAAGGGCAATATCGACAAATAAATAAGTGCACGTGGGCTGGATAACACATTCAAATACTTCTGACTATTTAGCTGTATTTATGATAATTTTCTATTTTATAATGCAATGACTTAAGGCAGTAGCCCTAACTGGTTCTTAATGACAAATATAATAATAAATAATAACTTTTTTATCAAATTTTAAGTTTATTACTAATAAAACTGTATAAAACTGGTTTTTAATTTAAATTTCCTTAAAATATTAATTAAAAAATAATTAGAATTGATATATATATATATATATATATATATATATATATATATATATATATATATATATATAAAGTACGTGTCACGTTGTTTGTCCGCGATGGACTCCTAAACTACTGAACTGATTTCAATGAAATTTTTGGTCAATGTGCAGTTTGGTCCAACTTAAAAGATAGGATAGCTTACATCTCAATTTATAGTCGCAATACAATATTATTTTATTGAAAATGATTTGTCTATTATTTGACAGTCACAATTATCTGTTAGCTCCAAACGATTCTGTCAGATGACGATATCTGTTGACTGGATTGAGTAAATATTTAATAGATGGCGCTATGTTAAAAATAGAAACGTTTAATATAAGCTACAATTTAGTAGTATAACCATCACGTGTTGCTGTAAGAATTCAACAGATAGAACCGATTTCAAAAAAAATTTGCAGACTGTGTGCAGTTTGGTCCAACTTGAGAGATATTGCTAATTTCAGGAGCTTTTTTGGGAAAGCAAATGGTCGTTCGGAAAGCGCAGAACAACGTCTGCCTGGTCAGCTAGTATATATATATATATATATATATATATATATATATATATATATATATATATATTCCAGCAATAAAAATAACAGTTATAATTTTAAAAATAACATTATAAGTCAATAACGTTTCTATCTGAACGCAATAAAACAATAAGAAACAATTTACACAGACATGATGTGTTACACCTGAATAGTTAAACGTATTAAAATGTTTACAACTGCAATAATATTTTGGATTCGCAGACAGAGAATAACATAAAAATCTTCATAAACAAAGACAATTTATTTGACAAAGAGCAGCGCCAATACAAACTCTAAACGGGATTTAGATTCACTGATGCGAAATATCAGATCTAATACTTTATACTTTTCCGATAAACATAAATCATATAAATTTTATTATTTTAGTTGAATTGTGTTATAGTAGTAGGGATTATAGTTTTCGACCGGTCAATCAAAACCACTTTTAACTACAAAAGTCAGGCAAAAGTAGTTTTGACCAAGGACGTTGGTCATACAACTTTTAACTGCAAAAAATATTGGGTAATATTTGATAGTGATTTTGATCAAATTATATTGGTTAAAAGCGATTTTGACCGAGCATATTAGTCAAAACTACTCCCGACTTACATATATTTTTTAATTAAAATATTCAGTTCTTTTCATGTTTTATTTTATATCATTATAATGAACGTGGCCTTAGGGTGGGCCTAGGGCCACCCCAGCCGCACCTAAACCTGATACCGTACCTGTACCATTACTGATTTTGCGAGTTTTGACCGACAATCTGAACATTAAATCAGACAAAACACTTTCGACTAAGAACGTTGGTCAAAACTACATAAAACTGAGAACTTTGGTCAAACTACTTTTAAATACAGAAATCACTCAAAACTGTTTTTGATTAAGGGCATCGGCCAAAACTACTTTGTCTGATTTTTGCACTCAAAAGTGACTTTGACCGGTTATGAGTTTTGAATGTAACCTATATAATAAGCCTAAGAAATTTGCAGTGTACTGAAGCATGCCACTGCCTCGTTATGAAGAAATGCCCGAAACGTGAACCTCACGTGCCCTGCCATCACAATGTAATAAGTGAGGTAAAACCATCTAAATTGCCTCTAATTATACTTTGTCATCAGCAACTCGTGAATTTAAGTTGCAAAAACTTATCTGGTTAAGATTTACAACGCTACGGGATTGCCGAATTTGTTACGTAAGTTTTTGGTGGCATGTTTTAGTTTGTATAATACATTAATAAATGACGGCTCCGTGGCGCAGTGGCTAGCAATGAGTTGCAGCGCTGAGAGTCGCTTGTTCGAATACCGCATGGAACAAGTATTTGTATGGCCTACAAATAATTGTTCTAGGTCTGGATTTTTGTCCTTGTTAAATCTATGTATGTAAACTGCCCCCACGATACAGAAGAAAATCCTGGTGTGGAAAAATAGAATAAATAAATTACATTCACCTTCTTTTTATTTTGTAACAAATAATCATGTCACTTGAATTCCATACTATTATTTATATATAGATTTAAGAAAAAGGAAGTAATATTATGCATATTAAAAAGAACCATATTTTTAACGGTGTAAAAGAATTTCTAATTCCTAAATAAAAAAAACAAACCAAACAATTGTATAAATATGTTTAATAAACAGATAATTTTTTTCACAGCAGGCAAATGCGTGTATATAATTATTCTAAGCAAATGCATTTGCCCGTGACATTATAGAATGTGACAGTAAAGAATCTGATTAATTATAACTTTAAAACATATTCGGTTTTTTACTTTTGATAACGATTACTAGAAACATGACTCATGTCTCATGTCTCCAGAGTATGTCGCCCACCTCCAGCGCGTACATGTACCACGCAACGATTTGAGCAATAAAATTTCTAAATCAGATAATAAAAATTTAACATTATTGACACTGTCGCGTGATGTGATAGTGTCTAGGAAAGTTTTAGATAAGATTTTCGTTATGAAGTATAACGAATGGATAACGGGCTTTTACAGTGCTTTTATTTCCTCTTTTCTTGTTTCTACAGTAATTTGTGTATTAAATTATTCCATTGAAAGTGTCACGGTACATAAAAAACATCGATTCTCGGTATCTATTATCACTTTAATTTTTTTATTCTCTTTCTAATGATTAAAACTATGTTGATCGAAATAACTTCTTTTATTGTCTTTGACTGTGGAAATTCTTTAGATAAGTAGACATTATCTCAAACCTGTTACGTCCAATGTTTACAATATACATTTTATTAATATTATATTGAAATGAATACTTAACGTTCATAGATGGGTGGAGGCAGTAGAGTTCAAGGGGGAGGTAATGGCCGTTAGTTTGGACATGGCGAAGGCCTTCGATCGCTTTTGGCACAAAGCGCTTCTTTCGAAGCTCTCTTCCTATGGGCTTCCCGAAATTGTGCAATTGGTTCACCAGCTTTCTTGCAGATCGGAGCATCCAGGTCGTTGTAGATGGTTCATGCTCCGACTACAAGCCTATTAAGGCTGGTGTTCCACAAGGCTGCGTGCTATCACCAACGCTGTTTCTTCTGCATATCAATGATATGTTGCAAACTGGTAACATTCATCGTTATGCTGACGACAGCAATGGTAATGCTCTATACATAGGCCGTGTCAATATTTCTCGGGAAAACGTCGCCAAGTACCGGAACAAACTTGTGTCTGAAGTCAAGTCTTTGCTGAACAAAGTCTCGGATTGGGGGCGACTAAATCTAGTTCAGCTTAATCCTCAGAAGACACAAGTTTGCGCGTTTACCGCTAAAACGAACCCCTTTGTCGTATCTCTTCAGTTTCAAAGCACTCCCCTTGTTGGCTCAGCCAGTATCGGAATCCTCGGCGTCGACATATCGAGTGACGTGCAGTTTCGTGGTCACTTGGAAGAGAAGGCCAAATTGGCCTCTAAAAAGCTTGGCGTGCTCAGCAGAGCGGGACAGTATTTCATGCCGGCACAACGCCTGCAACTTTACAAGGCGCAGGATCGGCCAGGCGTTGTGCCGGCATAAAATACTGTTCCCATCTCTGGGCTAGGGCTCCCCAGTGCCAGCTCCTTCCACTTGACCGCGTGCAGCACAGAGCGGCTCGAATCGTCGACGACCGAGTACTTTCCGATCGGCTCGATTCATTGGCGAGATGTTGAGAAGAGATGTTGCATCCCTTTGCATTTTGTTTCGCATTTACCACGAGGAGTGCCCTGAAGAAATATTTGGATTAATCCCAGCCGCCAAATTTCACAAACGCACATCGCGACAGAACTCCCGATACCATCCACACCATCTGGATGATTGGCGGTCCATCACTGTGCGATTTAGAAGATGTTTTCTTCCTCGCACAACTTCCTTGTGGAATGGATTACTACCAGCGATTTTTCCGGGCCGATACAACTTAGGGACCTTCAAAAAAAGAGCCTGCTCCTTGTTAAAAGGCCGGCAACGCATCTGCAATTCCCCTGGTTTCCCTGGTGTTGCAGTTGTTCATGGGCGGCGGTAGTCACTTACCATCAGATGAGCCGCATACTCGTTTGCCCTCTCTCCTATAAAAAAAACGTAATTAATTTTCCTATTTAGTAACTTAATTAAAATTATTGTTAAAATATAAATATTTAAAGAAATGCTTAGTATGCTTATTATAGCTTACATAGTACGATGCTTAGTATTATTTTTACAGTTGTATTTATTAATAAAATAAAACTGGTTTTTAATTAAATTTTTCTTAAAAATATCAGTTAAAAATTAATCTGAATCACCAAATAAATGTACAGAACGATAAACTATTGAATAAAATATTAAACTTTTATTATTGAAACATACTGAACCAGCGGAAATTCATTACTACTACTGCTGCTAGATTAAATATGAAAATACATAATTTTACATACATACTTTTTTATTTTTATTATTTATTACATATTCTACCTTATGGACAAAGAATATATTTAAAAACCTCGAACTTGAATTTATTAACTTTTACTTATTTGTAAATCACATCGTCAGTCTAGACAGGCACGGCTTCGTCTTTTAGATTACGATGGACTTTCAAAAAACCTCTACCACAATTTAACCGTAGCAGAGTATTGTTGTAATATTATAATATTACATATTTATTTATATATCCTTTAATTCAAACACTTTCATCAAAGGGTGAATTTACAAGGGTGACAAACGAGCACACAGTCCACCTGATGGTAAGTGGTTGCTGCGGCCCATAGACATCTACATCTATCCTCGATTACGAATCAAAATGCAGATGCGTTGTCACCCGTGAGGACTAAGATGGAATGCCTCATTTCCAGTAAAAAGGGCCTACAATAAAGGAGTTTGACATTCTTTACTAAATACACTGATAAACATACATCTTCTGATGTGGGAGGGTACCACATTCGCTACATCTTGTAGGTGCTGCTGCTCCCAGTCATACAGCCACCTGTCGGAAGCCATGTGATCTTTCTGACATTTCCCATTGTCGTCTCTAACGACACTCACGAGATGTGAAAATGCGATAACACTGTCCAAACAATAAATATAAATATTAATCGCAATAAAATATATTTTTGAAACCAATTCTAAAATAAAATATAAAAAATAATTAGAGTAATAATTTTGTTTTATCTTCCAATTAATTATGTTATATTGATATAATAATATGAAGAGATTATAGTTTAAGTATTGTGTATATATTTGAGTTTGTTACCATAATAAATGAAATTGTAGACTACTAGAACTTTTCAAAACAAAACTATTCTCGACCCTGCCAGGAGTTGAACCTGGAATCTTCTGATCCGTAGTCAGACGCGTTATCCGTTGCGCCACAGGGCCACTTACTATAATGTCGGAAAATACCGTTGAGTACTCGTATATCGTAATTTAAGAAATCTCGGTAGTAGTATTTTTAGCTTAAATCTTTATTTCTGATTACATTTAACTGAATTTCTTGAAGTATTGTTAAAGAATGAAACAGACTTAATTTACTGGTCTTACTCTGGAATCATAAGCATTACTTTAATCTATAAGTATTTACGGCATATTTACGACATTATAATATAAACTATGCAGTAGAAATTTAAAGCTTTTGATGTTCAGAAGATCTTTAAACAAGCCTAAATTCAATAAAACGTTTCAACGCATTAAAATATTTTTGCTTACTATATAATAAGGTTTTGCTTCTTGTAATCAAAATCAGCGAAAATCATCTGCAAACCATGGATATTCACGTAATTACATTAATAAATGCCTGATTTTTCAATTAGTTGTCCATCAAATTATTATATATTAGGTATAGGTATTCCCCCGCACGTTGCAGCCACAAAAGAAATAATTGTTTAAATATCGTTTTAAATTTGGAAGAGTTATATCGTTTAATGACTTTCAAATTAATTAGTTGATACCATACGCGCGCCACTTAGTGTAAGTAAAGGATGACTCACGCTAGACCGTGCCGGGTCCGAGCCGAGTGTCGGCCGTAGCACGGTCACCGAGCCGGTCTCGTGCATGTTATTGCAACCGACCGGGCCTCGACCGAGCAATTATCGTTGCGCCGTGATGCAGTATACTCGTCCGAGCAAAAATACTGTTGTAACTAGACTACAATGATGTCGAATTTTGACGATCTGGAATTAGCGGCTATTGCGATCACTCTGGACGGTGAAGAATCTGATAAATCTTCTATTACAAGGAAATGGCTGAGCCGAGCCGAGTTGATTCCGAGCGTTGTCCGTTGCCCGGCCGTCACTCGGTTGCCGCTCGGTATAGCGTGAGTGTGTCCATACAAAATACATATATGTAATATTAGTTGACCGTGCTACGGCCGACACTCGGCTCGGACCCGGCACGGTCTAGCGTGAGTCATCCTTTAATTGTACTATGCCTATAACCTATGCGCAAGTGCAAGCAATAAGATAACAAAGGTTTACCGCAGTCTGATGAATGGTATGGCAGCGCATAAAATACGAAAAATAAAACCTTTAATTTTTATATATTAGATAACCCGACTGAATATAAAATATAAAAATATTAGACTATTTTATTATTATACAACTATGATTTTTAAAATATTTTTATATTGTATTCTATCTTATAACTTTTATATAATATTCTTTCTCTTCTTTTCAATTCTTTGTTCAATTTAAATTTTTCCTGCCTTAACCCAAAGTTATTTGTGGTATGCATAGCATGTCCTCTTCCATTCTCATTTATTAGGCGTCATCTATTCACTCCTTTCTTAGTCCTATATCATCTCTAATACAGTCCATCCATCTTTTCTTAGACCTCCCTCCACATTATTTTTTTATATAGAATATGGGTGACAAACGAGCACACAGTCCACCTAATGGTAAGAGGATGCTGTGGCCCATAGAAATCTACATTAATCTTCGATTAAGAATCAAAATACAAATGCGTTGTCACCCTTGAGGACTAAGATGGAATGACTTGTTTCCAGTAAAAAAGGTCTCCGGTTCTCTACACTAATATACGAATTAATATACGAATTAATCATATATCATTTGATCAAATACCTCTTTTTGTTTGAGCAGTAGGAATTACTGCTTTACTTTTACTATTATCTCTACCTGTTTTAGCAGGTGCTATTACTATATTATTAACAGATCGAAATCTTAATACTTCTTTTTTTGACCCAGCAGGAGGTGGAGATCCAATTTTATATCAACATCTATCTTGATTTTTTGGTCATCCAGAAGTTTATATTTTAATTTTACCTGGATTTGGAATAATCTCTCATATTATTTCTCAAGAAAGTGGAAAAAAAGAAACTTTTGGATGTTTAGGAATAATTTATGCTATAATAGCAATTGGTTTATTAGGATTTATTGTTTGAGCTCATCATATATTTACAGTAGGAATAGATATCGATACTCGAGCTTATTTTACTTCTGCAACTATAATTATTGCTGTACCAACACCACACGAAACACAGCAGCGTTAAGCTGCTATTTTACGCCTTCATTCTGTGAGAACGTGGTCCTACCACAGCCAAGCCAACCCATTCCTGCTACAACCACAATCGCTACCACGTAAAATATCCAACCACTTTCACATTATATTTTAAAACTTTTATATTATGATAATGATATAATCTGATGAATAATCAGCCCTAAGTTATTTAGACTACCTAGTAAAGTAAAATTAAAATTCACATATTTTTATTTTCAATAAAATAGTCAAGAAGGGTACTTACAATTAATAACAAGGTAATTACAATCTTTCTCGCGTCACCGGGGCATAGCTAACTACATTTCCAATATGTGGATGCCGAAGGCGCATAATTTCCTTGCTCAGTTCAATTTATGCGTGACCAGGGACG
Source organism: Parnassius glacialis (assembly GCA_033319125.1). Taxonomy (NCBI): domain Eukaryota; kingdom Metazoa; phylum Arthropoda; class Insecta; order Lepidoptera; family Papilionidae; genus Parnassius; species Parnassius glacialis. The sequence goes on along the minus strand of JAVANC010000009.1, from coordinate 27,027,843 downwards.
TAAAGCACTAAAATACAAATCACCTTGATTTATACGTTAAACACTCGAATTACCATATACTGAAATCAAACAAAACGCTTTACGACCGATAAATTTCCGGTCTTTCAAAATAAATTCCTTGTTCAAAATGTACCTTACTCATTTGTGAAATGAAGAACTGGACAAATAAGTTAAAACTTAACCGATATTGACATTTTTAAAAGGATGACAGGGAATTTTAACTTCTCGCTTTAAAAAATTATAATTTTCAAAAATAGGAAGTTATAGATTTCGGTCCGGTTTTGAGAATGCGAGTTTTCATCAGATCTCCACGTTTTGATATCCTAGGAAGCCGTTCCGACTATTCCCGGCTGGACGTCCTGCTATGTGTGTGTGTGTGTGTGTGTGTGTGTGTGTGTGTGTGTGTGTGTGTGTGTGTATGCGCGCACGCGCGCGTGTGTGTGTGTGTGTGTGTGCGTGTGCGGTTGTGTGTGTGCGTGTGTGTGCGTGTGCGTGTGTGTGTGTATGTATATATGTGTGTAATTAAATACAATTTTGGCGTACGATATCTTTAGAACGAATCGACAGATCGAGATGGGCGACACGGCGTTCGAAACTGTCATTGAGAGTTCGAGCTAATTAGATTTTCAAGTCAACCGGTGGAGCCGTTTTAAAAGATTTTCAAAAACTAAAATCTAAAAAAATAATTAAATAAAAAATCTGCCGATCAACTGTTTTTCAGATTTGTTATTCTTATTTTTTAGAAACCCGCATGGAACATATAAGTATTTGACAGGCTTGCAAATAATTGTTTCAATGCTAGATGTTTGCCATATAGAGGAGAAAATCATCTTGTGGGGGTATTTTTTTTAAATAGAAATTAAAACTAACAAAAACTCTAACGTAACGTGCCAAATTAGTATATTAGCGGAATTATTATAAATCATATTCATCATAATCTTCAACAGCCCTTTTTAATCCCCTGATATTGGTAATTTGAATTACGATGTTGATAAATGTGCCAAAAGGCAAGCGTCAAAATTAGCCCATACTCACTAATATGGGTAGAAAGTCGCACTGGTAACGCAACATCTCATCACCAGTACGTTAAAAGTGATTGTTGTTTATAGAATAAAAATGGCAAGCGAGCATATAGCCCACCTGGTGGTAAGTGTCTGCTGCGGTTCATAAACGTCTACATCTATCCTCGATTAAGAATCGAAATGCAGATTCGCTGTGACCTCAGCTCCTCAGTCCTCAGGACTAATATGAAATGCCTCGCTATCCGTAAACAGGTCACCGATTCGCGATACTCACCATACGAAACAGCATTATTCTGCTGTTTCACGCTGCTGAGAGCGTGGTCCATCTCCGGTCGGCACCAGTCATTCACGCTTTTTTATTCAAAACAACCGAATGAAACCATTCTTTAAGCAGAGTTTTATCAAGTCTGGAGTTTAGTCACGAACGTACTAATGATATATAATTATAGTAAAGTACGTGCATATACAGACAGCGGGGCGCTTATTTTTCTCAACTTACCTTTATAATTCATCTCTATATATAAAAATCAATTTCTGTTATCATCACCATCATTACAGCCTTTCATAAGTCCACTGCTGAACATAGGCCTCCACCAAGGAATGCCACAAAGCACGGTCCTGAGCCACCTGCATTCATCGACTTCCTGCGAGTCTTACCAGGTCATCACTCCATCTCGTGGGGGGTCGCCCTTTACTTCGCCTACCGGTACGAGGCTGCCACTTGAGAACCTTTCTTCCCCATCGGTTGTCGGTTCTTCGAGCTATATGGCCGGCCCACTGTCACTTCAGCTTACTAATGCGTTGGGCTATGTCGGTTACTCTTGTTTTACTTCGGATATCCTCATTTCTAAGTTTATCACGCAGAGAACCCCGAGCATAACCCTCTCCATAGCTCGCTGAGCGACCTTGAGCTTCCTTATACGGCCAGCAGTGAAGGACCACGTCTCAGATCCGTAAGTCATCACTGGCAACACGCACTGGTTGTACAATTTCGTTTTAAGGTTTTGAGGTATGTCTGACGAGAAGATGTGTCGTAGTTTTCCGAACGCTGCCCAGCCGAATTGAATCTGTCGATTGACCTCTCGTACGAAGTTGGACTTATCTAGTCGGACTATTTGTCCCAGGTAAACATACTTGTCAACAACTTCGAGCTTAGTGCTCCCAACAACTACCGGCATAGGTGTGACATGGACATTAAACATGATCTTTGTTTTGTCCATGTTCATCTTAAGACCTATACGTTAGGAGACACTATTGAGGTCATTGAGCATGGTGCTTAGGTCATCCAGCGATATTGCCATAAGGACTATATCATCGGCAAATCGAATGTGAGTGATGTACTCGCCATGGATGTTAATACCGTATCCTTTCCAGTCCAGAAGCTTGAAAACGTCTTCCAATGCAGTGGTGAAGAGTTTATGGGGATATAAAGTCACCCTGTCTTACACATCACTGCAATTGGATAGGTTACGTACTCTGGTTCTGTACTCGGATAGCCATCGTAGCCCTACTGTACAAGCACTTCAGTACTTCGATATACCGATAGTCAACTTGGCACCGCTGAAGGGACTGCACCACCGCCCAAATTTCGACGGAATCAAAGGCTTTTTTATAGTCCACATACGCCAGACATAGTGGCAAATTGTAATCCTCGGACTTCTGTACAACTTGCCGAAGGGTATGTATGTGGTCTATGGTGCTAAAGCCCTTTCGGAAACCGGCTTGTTCGGGAGGCTGAAGGTCGTCAATTCTGCGAGCGAAACAATTCGTAACGGCTCTCGAAAACAGCACGTCATAATGAAGTAAATTTCATTTTTTGTCAAACCGTCGGGGCTCGACCAGGTCTACTTCCTGTAGGCCGCTTCTGGAAGAAAGAGTTCATCTTAAAGAGTCCCTCTTTCTCCATGAAGTCGGCCAGCTGCTGGCCCCTTGGGTTCCGTTGCCCTATTCCGAAATTCCTTACTTTCAGCTCACGCCGTTACCATGGTCGCCACCGTAGCCAGGAATAGCAGGGCCGCCGGAAACTGGGGGCCGTCTCTTTGTTACATTCATAGGGGGGTATTTGCCATAGTTGCCACGCTTGGCGAGCGGGTTGGCAACCGCAGTTTTTTTATTGTATTTTTGCTGTTATTAGGAAGATGCTGCTGCCTATCCCCTGCCTGTTTCCCTTTATCGCCTTTTACGACACCCACGGGAAGATATGGTGTAGTGGATATCCTTAACCGCCACTACACGGCAATTACAATTGCTGTAACTTTTGATAAACATTTTGTGTGTATTTGACTCGGTCCCTAGATGACTTAAAACCTCAGTTGGATCCGGTAGGTGGCGCTGTTGTCGAAATCCAGAAATCACCCGTGCATAGCTGGGGCGGTTCGCTAGTATACAATATAAGGATCGGCAGTGTGTCAGTCATACCTACAGAGTCCAAGTATACAATGGCAGCATAATGCTGGTTTTTATTTTTTTTATAGGATAAGGGTGACAAACGAGCACGCAGTCCACCTGATGGTAAGTGGTCGCTGCGGCCCATAGACATCTACATCTATCCTCTATTACAAATCAAAATGTAGATGCGTTGTCACCCGTGAGGACTAAGATGGAATGCCTCATTTCCAGTAAAAAGGGCCTCCGGCCACCTGCACTCAGAGGTAAACCTCTACTTTACGCTGGTTTTCTGTGAGGTCGTGGTACCAACCCGGCTCGAGCCGGTCCATACGTGCAAGTGCGGCAAAAACTGGTGCGTGGCTCTACCACCGTTAAATTAATATATAACAGCGTATTTATATGTTTATATAAATAAGCTGCTTCTTCTGCATATCAATGATATGTTGCTAACTGGTAACATTTATTGCTATGCGGATGACAGCACTGGTGATTCTCTATATACCGGCCGTGCCAATATTTCTCGGGAAAACGTCGCCGAGTACCGAAACAAACTTGTGTCTGAAGTCGAGTCTTTGCTGAACAATATCTCGGATTGGAGGCGACTAAATCTAGTCCAGTTTAATCCTCAGAAGACACAAATTTGCGCGTTTACCGCTAAAAAGAACCCCTTTGTCGTATCTCCTCAGTTTCAAGGCACTCCCCTTCTTGCCTCAGCCAGTATCGGAATCCTCGGAGTCGAGATATCAAGTGACGTGCAGTGTCGTGGTCACTTGGAAGAGAAGGCCAAATTGACCTCTAAAAAGCTTGGCATGCTCAGCAGAGCGGGACAGTATTTCATGCCGGCACACCACCTGCAACTTTAAAAGCACATTTTCGACCTCACATGGAATACTGTTCCCATCTCTGGGCAGGGGCTCCCCAGTGCCAGCTCCTTCCACTTAACCGCATCCAGCGCAGAGCGGCTCGAATCGTCGATGACCGAGTCCTTTCCGATCGGCTCGATTCATTGGCACTGCGAAGAGTTGCATCCCTTTGCATTTTCTTTCGCATCTACCATGGGGAGTGCTCTGAGGAATTGTTCGGATTAATCCCAGCCGCCAAATTTCACGAATGCACATCGCGACAGAACTCCAGATACCATCCACCATCTGGATGATTGGCAGTCCACCACTGTGCGATTTAGAAGATGTTTTCTTCCTCGCACGACTTCCTTGTGGAATCGATTACTATCAGCGATTTTCCGGACCGATACGACTTAGGGACCTTCAAGAAAAGAGCGTACTCCTTTTTAAAAGCACGCATCTGCAATTCCCTCACTGCTGTTGCAGTTGTTCATGGGCGGCGGTAGTCCCTTACCATCAGGTGAGCCGCATGCTCGTTTGCCGCCTCTCCTATAAAAAAAATATATATTTTTTTAGATAAGGGTAAAACTTAGAAAACCTAATTGAAATCTATCCCGCAGTTTATCCGTGATGCGCGCACAACTGCAAACCTCTATCATTTTATTTATATAGATACTTGTGTCATATCCATAAGCCTGTCTTTTGGATTGACATGTCTGTAGCACTGATGTGTATCAACTACGAAAAAATACCCTTTGACGTAAAAATATTACGATATAGAATTACAATCTTGTCAATAACCCGTTTATTGAACTTCATTAAAAATTATGACACTATATTACGAGTATGTGAGATAGCCTCCAAAAACATGTATTTTAATTAAGACATGTCTAATTAAAAAATAATTATCCCACTAAATTTCATAAATTTTGTTGGAAAATCTTTCACCTTTCAGGTTCCACTTCTCTGGAACTCCTGTTACGAGGACGTTAAAAATACCTAATTAGACTGCTTTTAAAAGATTGGTACGTGAATACTTTTTAATGGCATAAGATGTTAGTTAGTTACCTTTGTTGTAAAGAACAATGGCAGCAAAATAGTTGACAAAAATTATTGCGTCTAGAAATAAGTTATATATAAAATGAGTTTTATTATTTTTCTATGATTATTCAAATAAAAACGTATTTTAATTAAAGCCACAGAAAAAAACAAACATTTTTGGGAATATCAAATGACTTAATTCATTGTACTCTATTCAAGTGTTGCCATTTACTATATTCATACTGTTTTCGTATATACTTTGTAATCAACACACAAACACAAAATATTTTTATATTAAGTTATTATAAGTTATAACTATACTATCAGTAATAATAAAAATAAAAGTGATATGGTTGAAAATAAGCCTCTTACAAAGAACTTCCTACAATAATACATTATCTCAATCATAGTACTATGTAACAATTCCATTTAATGTTATGGCAACACTAGCTAAAATAAAATGTCACTGGTTTTTTTTACTGACTTTACGGTTCTGGTTTCTAGCCCTTCTGAAAATGTCACTGTATGAGTACACAAAGGCCCTGGAGCCATGCCAGAAATATACATTTATTGTATGCAAATATATAATAGAGATACAATACTCTAAAAACTCTCAATTTCGTAGGTAGGTACATTATGTTAAGAATGTATTAAGCTATAGTATGTGCCAAATCGATTGAGAAAAACGGACAATGACCTTTCGGTCGTTTAACCAGGGGTTACAAACCTTCAATATATAGGCACATTTTATATGTAGTACTTTCTTTATTTATAATGATTTTTTTATAATGATTGATATAATATATATTTATTAACTATTATTAAAAAGTTATGTGAAAGATCGCTGTAGAAGAAAAATCATCTATTGTTATAAAGTACTTTATTCATTTAACAACAAAAAACATTAATTTATAACACATATAAAGATTCGAGTGATAACGACACCGAATAAGTACGTACTTATGCAAAAGATAAAACTTTATTTTTAATATTATATAAGAACTTTATTTTTATTCGGTGCAATCATCACTCGTATCTTCACTTGATGAACTATCTGTAACATTAATTATAAAGCGATCTGCAGTTTGGTCAATTCTATCATCCATGCCACGCATTTTTTGTTCAACCTTAAGGACATGCTGAACACAGTTTTTCCATTTATCTGGCGTGATTTGAGTTAAACCATCTTTAAGTAAATTTTTAACATCTTTTAACTTGAAAGTTGTATTTTTTCGTGCAACGTACCCTTTCACATCTGCCCATACAAGTTCAATGGGGTTAAGCTCACAGTGATAAGGAGGTAACCTTACCACTGTGATGCTTTTTTCTTTTGCCATCTCGTCGGTGACGTAACTTCGATAGTTATCTTTAACTGCCTTTATTTTTTCCATTAAGTGGGTCTTTGTGTCCGAGGGCACGTATGCGATCTGTTTAGATTCTAGCCATTCCTGCATATTTTGTTTCCGCCAAGACATTGTTGGGGTTTTTTCTAAACGTCTGGAGTGGTAACTAGCGTTATCCATAACTATGACATCGCCGCTTTGCAGTTTTTCTATTACTTTTCTAAACCAGTCCTCGAAATGGAGAGCGTCCATACTCTCATGGTAGTCACCAGTAGATGATGATTCAAATACCCAATCACATCCCTCCAAAAAGCCATTTTCATTGCCAACGTGTACAACTATTAATCGCTTTCCTTTACCCGAAGGGGCTTTCGCGCCAGTAGAGTAGCCTTCTAACCGTGATTGACGAGAAGATTCAATTGTGGTGTCTTCCCATACCTTTCCCATAGTATGACCTGCGTTAATCCATGTTTCGTCAAGGTAAAAAATGTTACGTCCCTCGTTTCTTAATATTTGTATTTCTCTCAAATATCTGGTACGCCACAGAACTATCTCTGGGCGATCTATTAGACCACTTTTTCTGTTTCTCTTTATATATTTGAATTTTAAATGGCGCAACACACGTCGCAGGGAAGTTTTGCTCAAGTTTGGCAACTGGTCATCTTGATTTATACTGAGCAAAATTTTGTCTAAAGTCGGTAATTCTCCTGCAAGAAAGAACTGATGCACTTTCGCTCTTATAGCCGATTTATCAAAATCGTCCAACTTGTCAATTACAGACTTTTTTCTTTTATTAATTATTCCCTTTTCTGGTATTTTATGGGAATCTCTATACACGCTTAATACGCGATATATAGTGCTCTTGCTGACTCCTGAGATCTCCGAAACCTTTTCTACCATATTAACGTTTGAAGGATACACGTCTTCGGGCCAGGTGTTTTTGACATATTTGTATACATTAATGATAATCTCTTGTTCCCCGACCGACAAAGTGGTAGGTTTTCTCTTTTTTACTGGTGACGTTAAAGGTGCTCCAGAAGATGGGCCTGTAAATAAATGACAAAAATATACTACCATAGTACTACATCACATAAATACATATTGTTTTAGAAAATAAATACCACATGGTCACATAAAAAGAGCGCTTTAAGAAATAGAAAGGCTACGTCGTCGCATTTGTACCTATTTGTACGTACCTGCTACGTTTATTATGGGTCGGCGACGTCTCTTTCCACTTGATGTTGAAGGACCGGGTCCTTCACCAAATTCTCCTGAACTCATGTCGATTTAGTAACGACCGTCACAGTAAAACTAATATAACAGATTCAAAAAACAAAAACTTAACGATATAACAAATTTAACAGTAAAAACTCAACTAAAACAATGCAATGAATGCTATGAATTACCCGAGACGTACACACGCAAGCGCTATCCGAACACGAATGAAAACAAAATGGCGGACCGGCCCAAAAAAGGTGACGCATCTCTGGCTGCCATTGTCACGTTTCTTTTAGAACGAACTGACGTAACGCGCGTTTTGTTTATTTTAAAGGGATGAATTTGCAAAAGCTCAATATGGTGATTATATTGCTTCAAATATTTTTTTAATATGAAACTGTTATTAAATGAATTGCTGCGTTACTTACCATAAATTGAAATATAAAATATAACACATTTTTCGCGATGTACCGTAAGATTTTACTATGTTTATAGGAACCACAGACAATATTATTTAAGAAACAAAAAAACAAAACATATGTGCTGACCTAGAAGTGGGAATAATATCAATATTTAAATATTGTTATCACATCTAAATTGAGATTTTGTAAGTTACGCCTTTTGACACTCGGCTCATATCTGAGGTCATTGTCCGTTTTTCTCAATCGATATGGCACATACTATAACATCAAGCAACCACAGGACACATGACTTTTCCAAGTGACATAAGAATAACCTAAAAAGTTTCAAATCTAAATATATTTTTGACGCCTTTTGTAATTATCATGAGGTCTAGAGGTACAGCTTATATATTATGTCCCACTGCTGAGCACAAGCCTCTTTTCATTTCTTAGAAGGTTGTCAGAAAGCCGTAGAGCTGTAGGTAGGTCAGGAGCTAAACGCTCGCTAAATTTCACAGTACCTACGCGGGCAATTCGTGTACGAACCCTGTCGGCACAAAAAAAATATTAATAATTTTAATAATTTAAATAATTTAAAAATAATTATTATTGCGGTAAATTAAAACATCGGGAGGAATCCTGCATTTCTGAGAAATTATCAAAAAAATTCTAGGTCCGCTAACACGCATTGGGGCAGCGCGGCGGACATTTCCTTGTCTGGTCTGCTACTGCATTCAAACTTACCTCCCATCTTTTCATAGGTTAAAGGAGTATTTTACTCAGGTTAAATTTAATACTCACAGTTAATACAAATGTCAAACAAGTGGTAAAGTTAAAAATTTTGTTCCACCAACTTCAATATAAAAAATAGAATAGAATAGAATAGAATAGAATAATTTTTTATTCAATATAGATCACATGTGTAATTCTTATTGAAAGTCATTTTTTACTTTACCACTGGTTCGAAAAAAAAACCTCCGTCCTGGGAAGAACCAGCAAGAAACCCAGCGGGACTTTTTTTTAAAGCAAATTTTACAATAATGGTTATACAACTATATAAGTACAAAATTTATTTTAGAAACAGCTTGGAAGCGATCACCTCATTCCCAGGGGTTATTATCAACCATGTATTCATTTATACTATAATAACCCTTTTTATACAGTTTCAACTTAACAAAACATTTAAACTTGCTAATAGAGAGAGCCTGTACACTTTCCGGGACCTTGTTGTAATAGCGTATACATTGCCCCAAGAATGAATTACTGACTCTGTGGAGTCGAGAAACTGGTATCACTAGCTTGTGTTTGTTCCTAGTGTTTACAGAATGCACATCACTTTTTTTACTAAAACTACCTTTGTTTTTGTGAACATACATTAAATTTTTGTAAATATACTGAGAGGCCAAAGTTAATATATTTATTTCTTTAAATTTATCTCTAAGAGACTCTCTCAGTTTTAGGTTGTAAATAGCTCTAATGGCCCTCTTCTGTAAAACAAAAATAGTTTCTGAATCAGCCGCATTTCCCCATAGCAAAATCCCATAAGACATTATGCTATGGAAATAACTGAAATAAACTAATCTAGCTGTCTCGACACTAGTGATACCTCTTATCTTTTTTACAGCATAGGCTGCAGAACTTAGTCTGCTTGCTAGTTTGGATATATGGGGACCCCACTGAAGCTTTGCGTCGAGAGTGATGCCAAGATTCAACAGGGCTCAGTTCTTCCCCATTTAAAAACACATTGGTTCTCAGATTTTTAACATTCGTTGTTGTAAATTTAATACATTTAGTTTTATTTCCGTTTAAATGTAAATTATTAACGTTAAACCAATGCACTAATTTTGATATAGCATTATTCACTTCGTCACATTTAAATGATTGACGTTTAAGTTTAAAAATCAAAGAAGTATCATCAGCAATTAATACTATATCATGATTATCCTCTACAATAGAAGGTAAGTCATTAATATACACTAGAAATAGGAATGGGCCGAGAATTGAGCCCTGAGGGATACCCATTAGTACAGGTTAGCCGGAAGTACTTTTACCATTGATAATAACTTTCTGCATTCTATTACTTAAATATGAAATTATAAGTTTAAGCGCTGTGTTCTTGACACCATAGTACTGTAGCTTCCTGATTAATGTCTCATGGTGAACGCAGTCGAAGGCCTTGGAAAGGTCACAAAATATACCCAAAGCATCCTCTGAATTCTCCCATGCACAAAAAATATGTTTAATAAGCTCAACTCCAGCGTCAGTTGTTGAGCGACCCCTTGTAAAACCGAATTGATTTCTATGTAGCAATTTATTAATATTAAAGAAACTTAACATCTGATCTAAAATTATTTTTTCAAAAATTTTACTAAATGTTGGTAGTACAGAAATTGGTCTAAAATTGGCGGGGTCTAATGTACTACCAGATTTAAATAAAGGTATGACTTTACTGAGTTTCATTAAATCAGGAAACACACCAGATTCGACGCTTGTATTAAATATAGTGGCTAGATAAGGTGCTATTATATCTATTATAGATAAAATAACTTTAACGGAAATCCCCCATAAATCTGCCGTTTTCTTAACATCAATAGTTTTAAAATATTTAACAATATCTTTTGGCAGTACCCTATGGAATTTAAAAGTATTTGAACAAGCCTTTACATTTTGTTTGAGCAATGATTCAGCGACAGTAGGAGAAGAGTTTAATGATTTAGTTGTCAAAAAAGGAACATCAGTAAAATGTTTCTCAAAAGCCATAGCAACTTCTTGATCAGATCGGGTTATTGTTAATATTCAATTGAAAATCCGAGTTGCGCGGTTTGACCTTGCCCGTTTCACTATTTATTTATTTTTTAAAATTGGAACATCATCAATGTGGTCGGAGTCAATTGAATACGCATTATTAAAAATAACTCAAAAACTACTGGTCAGACCTTGATCAAATTTGTATGAAACAGAAACAAAAACAGAAACTTTTTTATTCAATATAGATTGTAAATAATACTTATTGAAAGTCACTCTTTTATTATGTTAAACAATTAACAACACAAAACAAATTAGAAATAGCTTGGTAGCTATCACCTCATTCCCAGGGTTTATTATCATCCATAACGGCATGTAGGACCACATGAGTAGTACGAGCTTTCAATTGAAAAATAATTATCAATATCGATCCACTTAGAAGAAAGTTCTTAGGTAACACACATAAAATAATACAGTCAAATTGAGAACCTCCTCCTTTTTTGAAGTCGGTTGAAAGATCTAAATTTAGCCCTTAAATAAAAGTAAAAACAGACTTCGAAAAAACAAAAAGGGAATGTCTTAGGACCGACTTCAGAAGCCATTGAATAGAAACTATTATTTTTTTTAGGTTTTGAAGTTAGATTTTACTTTTTTAAAGTTGAGCTTTTAACCCTTTTGAGTAGACAAAGAAATATCATAATACCGAATAACAACTAGAATGTCGTCTACATAGATGCATTAAAAACTTCATGCGCCATTTTTTCTATAAAGGAGACAGTCGTTTTTGGGCCCACTAGAAATTTTAACGTAACTTCATTTTATTACACAAAAAAGATACCAATTTATTATAATACACAGCCTAAAGATTTTAAAAAAATCTAACCGGAATCATGAAATCTGAAAAAAAAGAGTTGTTTTAATAATATGAAAAAAAAAATGTGTGTAGTTACACACATTTTAGAACACTCAGTTTAGAACGAACTACTAAAGGGATTTTCCATCAATATTACAGTACCTATAAATGCTGAATGTAATTACAACTTAGTTTTACACTATTAATTATTGACAAGTGCCCTATTTTAACTTATGATTCGGGTGAAAACTACTTGGACAACATTATAATTGTTAATTTCTCAGTATACCCATTAGATATGGTAAAACGAATATTACTATTGTAATCTATAGACTATAAGGAATAAATCAACACGTATTTCAGTAAGTTACGCCACAATTTGTGGTGGGCCCATTCCTCATACAAATATAAATTATCTGCTTTATGTTATGAGACCACCCCTGAATACTTAAAAATTCCTCCCAATTAATAAATTAAATCCATTCAATTGGTTTTGCTATTTCCGAGAAATGAGTTACCGTACGTAAAAAATTACGCGTCGAAGACTGAACTGATAACAGGCTCAAAGGCCTGCATCTAATTAAAATAAAATATTCTGTATAGTACTCCCATCACTATCATCAATCCGCTTTTCGAACGTAGTGAAATCCTCTTTAATTTATTTGATATTTAAAAAAAACGTTACTTCCACACTAGGATTTTTCCTGTATCGCGGGGACTTTTTACATACCTAGATTTCACAAGGACTAACATCGAGATCCAGAACAATTATTTGTAGACCATACAAATACGTGTGCCGTGTCCGCGGTACAGGCCCTTAGCTCTGCAACTTATTGTTAAGCCTCTGCGCACCGGGGCCGTCACGTTTTCTTGAATAAGTTCAAAGTTCACCAAAGTATTAAATTAAATTCAGGATTAAAATGTAAAATAATAACCCGATTTAATTTCACCGGTTCGCGTGATCCTGACAGGTCGACAGTAAAGCCCAACCTCTCTTTGCCGTGAAAAATGTAAATAAGTAAAATAGCATTGCCAAAATTTCTCAAGTCTTATTTCAGTGTTAGAACAGCCATACAATAAACTAACGATCTATTACTTAAAAATGTTTAAAAAAAACTTACATTTCTGCAAATTCAAAGAAGTTTTGTGTAAGGTGCCCAACTGTTATAAATACTGCAAGGAAGTCCCGCAATAACAGTTGCTATCCCCAATCGTAATAATTAAAAAATAGCCTAAAAACTGAATGTTATACACACTGATCAATTTATTTCAGGAGAAGAATACTAGTAATGCTGACATATAATTACAATTTTACGTATAATTGCTTACAAATATTTTTACGTGGTAAAGCCATGCTGCAGTTATATTACTACTATACTTGTAGTTGTAGCACGAATGGGTCGGCTCAACCAACTAATATAGCTGCAACATGGCTCTACCACGTATAATAATTATATATATATATATATATATATATATATACTAGCTGACCAGGTAGACGTTGTTCTGCCCTATCCGAACCATTTGCTTTCCCGAAAAAACTCCTGAAATTAGCAATAAAAAATTTGAGGGTCACTTATCGGGATAAAAACTATCCTATCTCTCAAGTTGGACCAAACTGCACACAGTCTGCAAAATTTTTTTGAAATCGGTTCTATCTGTTGAATACTTACAGCAACACGTGGTGGTTATACTACTAAATTGTAGCTTATATTAAACGTTTGTATTTTTAACATAGCGCCATCTATTAAATATTTACTCAATCCAGTCAACAGATATCGTCATCTGACAGAATCGTTTGGAGCTAACAGATAATTGTGACTGTCAAATAATAGACAAATAATTTTCAATAAAATAATATTGTATTGCGACAATAAATTGAGATGTAAGCTATCCTATCTTTTAAGTTGGACCAAACTGCACATTGACCAAAAATTTCATTGAAATCAGTTCAGTAGTTTAGGAGTCCATCGCGGACAAACAACGTGACACGTAATTTTTATATATAAAGATATATATATATATATATATATATATATATATATATATATATATATATATATATATATATATATATTCTTAAAAAATCTATCATAAGCGTATAAATTTTTATTAATAATTAATTCGATATAAAAGCAAAAACACTATTTTAATGTAAACTAATAAAAATGAAAATAAAAAATAAATATAAAAGCTATGACTTTCCATATGCAAACGAGCTCGCTTTTCTTTGTGTTTCAGAATTCTTCAAACAACCTTTAGGTAACCTTAGCCTCGCTTCCACTATAAATACAAAGAGGTTTTATGAGAACCGTAATGTTACGAGTGCATTGTATAACTGAAAATAATGTGAAATGTAAAAAGAAGCTAGATATAACGTTGGCCTGAATATTTACGTCAAATCCATTTTCCAAATGTAATTATCTCTTTATGTGGTTTAAAATACGGTTTTATTATTTGCTATTCAATTATTCGTCTTAATTTTCAAAATACAATATTATTTTGACGAGCATACAATTATTAAATATCGCCCTAATATAAGGCACAAAGAGGTCATGGTACTTGTAAGTTTGTATTTAAAAAAGTCCTAGATTAACGTCCAATATATATTAATAAGATTTAACCAAATTATTTATGTATTTCTTGAAATTTAATATAAAATAATAATATATCAAAACGAAGTGATTGGAAAATTAATAGAGTTCTTGATTCAAAATAATTTAATTTTGCCGAAAATGAGCAAAAGAATATACAAGCTATTTTTACAAAGATATTTTGTGGTTGTTGAAAATATTATTTTAAAATTGTTCCAAAAAGTTTACTAATCGCAGAGTAAAATTTATTCGCAATATCCAACCTTTTTATTTATTCTCTCTATATAAACATACACAATTACATTTCACTAACTGGTACCAGGCGCGTTACAGCCGCAGAAGAAATTATTGTGAAATATGGTGTGAAGTTACATTGTTTAATTAGGGATAATAATACATTGATTGAATGATATATAACTTTTAAATTATTTTGTCGATACGATACTCGCACCACATAGTGTAAGTTTTTTTAATAGGGTAAGGATGACAAACGAGCACACAGTTCACCTGATGGTAAGTGCAGTGGCCCATAGACATCTATATCTATCCGCGGTTGCGAATCAAAATGCTGATGCGTTGTCAACTGTGAGGACTAAGATGGAATGCCTCTTTTTCAGCAAAAAGGGTCTCCAGTTCGCTACACTCACCATATGAAACACAGCAGCGTTAAGATGATAATTACGCTGGTATTCTGTGAGAGCGTGGTCCTTCCCCGGTCGAGCCGACCCATTCGTGCTAAAATTATACAATTAATATATATGATGCAGCATGGCTATACCACGTTTGACGTTAATTATACTAGGCCTTATGTGAAAGTTAGTTATACTACCCTTTGCGCTAGTGCAAGCAATAAGTTGACAAAGTTTTACCGCAATCTGAGAAACGGAACATTAAATACGAACAAACATACATTAATTTCTATATGTTAGATTTGCGAGAATAAATTTTTACCAAAGGAAGACAGTAAAACGTTCAAAATTTAAAAAATATAGATTTGATAATAATCACTTTTAGATCTAGATTAAAACCTAGTAAAACAACATAAAATTATTTTTGTTTGTTTATATTTAATCTTTATAATATTCATTTTATATATATTATATATAGCCACTACGGCTCCGTGGCGTAGTGGCTTAGCAATGAGTTGCAACGCTTGGGGCCGCGGGTTCGAATCCCGTACGGAACAAGTATTTGTACAGCCTACAAATAATTATTCCGGGTCTGGATATTTGTCCTTGTGCAATATATGTTTGTAAACTACCTTCACGATACAGGAGAAAATCCTAGTGTGGGAGTAACGTTTTTTAAAAAAAAATATTGATGAAAAAACTTGATAGTCACTAATCAAAACGACGTAGCATTTATAAGCCGATCAACACACAAAGAGCTTACAATATATTGAAGTCTTAAACTGTCCTTGAAAGTAATCGATGTTTTTGCGACAATATGTGGACTATTAAATCTGGTAGGGGTGATAATAAATACTCGTATATTCGTAGGCTAATACTATTATTTAACGTGGCGTTAGTTACCTTTTTAAAGAGAAGCCTCGTTACCAGTAAAAGAGGTCGTCAGTTCTTTAAATTCATCATACGAAATACAGCAGCAGTTTTGTTATTATACGCTGGTATTCTGTGCGAGCGTGGTCTTTCTTTGGTCGATTTTGCAGCATGGTTCTACCACACTAAAAAAGCTATGTAAGCAATGATTTGACAATATTGTTTGTTACTCCTTGGACATAATAGTATGGTACAACAGCCACACGAACTACTGTGGAACATTTAAAATGGCTGTGTAAACTAGGAGTGGGCACCGAATTGTTGTCATGCAATATTTGTTGACATGCTGGTTTGATGGCCAGCATTGCGCTTGTGTCGTGAGAATTACTCCGCAAGTGTGTTGTTCCTTCGTTATGGTAATTTTTTGTAACCTGCTTATTAATATAAAACCACGTCGGCTTTTAATTGATACTGAACCTTTCATAAATACAATTGAACCAAACGTGAAACCTCAAAACGAAGCCAACCAGGCACACGCAAACTGATGTTTACTTTTACAAATCTATTGAGCTCTCTACAACCAAAATATAATAATTGAACGCAATAATTTTGTCATTGGTTGAATGTGTAGTATTATAAATACGCACAGCATTATTTATATATTATAGTGTTATACCATCACCGTATCATCCTATCAAGATTCGCTGCTCAACGTAGGCTTCCCCCCTAGATTGCCTCATATATTTTTCATAATTGCCACGATGGGCAAAAAAAATGCTAGTTGGCAACCACAGTTTTTATTTTTAGTTGTTATAAGGAAGACTGTCCATCTACTGGTTTGTTTCCCTCTGTTGCCTCTTACGGCATCCACGTAGTCGATATTTGCTACACGGCTAATTTAAAGTAAAGACAGTATTTTTCAATGTACAGTTTTAATGTATTCAATGTTCGTATAAACATAAGAAATTAATATAATATTCAACAAGAACCTTTAAAATTCAAGCACCAATTGAAAGATTTGCATGTATAAACCACTTTAAGCAGGTCGGTTATTCATCTAATACTCTCGCTCTAATAATTACAGCGCTTTGGATAATTTTTTTCACCTTCAATCGTCACAAGAGTCGTCTCAATGCGTTGGTCAAAGAAGCGCCTGCAATATTGCTCCTTATCCCCACATATTAAGAAAATATAACAGGAATTGTAAATATTTAAAATTAATTATAAAGAATCCCAATATAGCCCTTAAATTTGACATAATCTCAAACTTTGCAAATAATAATTAATGATGAAGGGAAGGAGGAGAAATCCATTATGTTTTGTTATCGAGCACCTCTCGTTATTTGAAACGATCAGCAGTATCGTGGTTTGCGAGCAACAAAAGGTCTGACGTCGTACACTCATCTTTGACTAACCTAGTTTGTTGTATTTAAACCTTCCTTACCCTTACTACAATAATGTGGAATAGTTTATAACATAAAAGAGAATATCCAAAATACAGCAATATTTAAAATTGTGATTAACTATTTCACAAATGTCAGTGATCTTCGCCGAATTGGCTTGTGTAACATGAAAATTAAAAAGAAGTTCCTTACGTAGTAGAGCCTCGCTGCAGCTGTTCATAGTTGCAGCACGAATGGATTGGCTCGACCACGGTAGGACCGCATGAGTAGATATTGCATTTATTTACTCATGTGGTAGGACCACGCTTTTACAGAATACTAGCGTGTAACAGCAGAACAATTTTTCGTATGGTGGTTGCAGAGAACCGAACCCATATTTCTGGTAGCAAAGCATCCTCATCGGTGACAACGCACCTGCATTTTATATCTTTATCGATGATCGATGTAGCAATTTATCAAGCAATTACGAATATTAACAGTTCAATGTAAAGAAATACTCGTATTATTTATTTATTAATATAATATGTAATTGTTATGTAGTGCTCCTGGTAGTGATCGCGTAACATCTGAACCACTTGATCCATTGAGGTCATACGATTCGACAACGATTCATAGTTATGCTAGGATCCGATAGGTGGCGCTGTAGTCAAGTTATTTTCATTTTCTATATTTATGACCCAAAATTACTCAAATTCACAATATTTTTATAGAGTAAAGGTGACATACGCACACACAGTTCATCCGATCGTAAGTAGATGCTGTGGCTCATAGACATCTACATCTATCCTCGATTTAGACACTTGAAGACTTATATCGAATGTCTCGTTTCCAGCGAGAAGGGTCACCGGTTCTCTACACTAACCATATGAAACACAGCAGCATTGAGCTGTTATTTTACGTATACATGTTAGTTATTGTTATGTTAGTTTAGTGTGTTTCTTTATTTATAACCTAAATTGTAAAGAGTCCTTCAGAGAAATTTTTTAAGAAATAAACATATTAACTTTGGCATCGCAATATATTTATGAAATTTTAATGTATGTACATAAAAACAAATAGCTTTAATAAAAATAAGGATGTGCATACTTTAAACACTAGGAACAAACATAAGCTTGTAATGCCAGTTACTACTAGACTCCACAGAATCAGTAATTCATTTATGGGGCAATGTATACGCATTTACAATAAAATCCCAGAACATATTCAAAGTTTGTCAATAAACAAGTTTAAAAGTTTTATTAAAGAAAAACTGTACAAAAAGGGTTAACCACCATGCCGGTTCTATAAAAAATCATTTAAAAAATGTATAAACAAAATTATTGTTAAGTGAAATATGTTTGAGAAAAAGTCCCGCTGGGTTTCTTACCAGTTCTTCCCAGGACAGAGGTATATTCCGAACCAGTGGTAAATAAAAAATGACTTTCAATAAGTATTATGTAATAATCAACATTGAATAAAAAATTATTCTATTCTATTCTAATATATTCTGTGTATATGTTTTTTTAGTGATAAAGAATGAAAATCACAAAATCTAGGACCAATAGGCGCTGTGCTAGAGTTATCAATAAATTGTACATATAAACTAAAAAAGACCGAAGTAAGTTCTGGGTGAAACGCATTGCGCCACCTACCGTGGAGGGCAGAACAACGTCTGTCGGTCCAGCTAATAAATATGATTTACATATAATTTATACTATGCGATTTTTATCACTTGGTGAAACTTCATAATTATTTTGGGATTCGGATCGAAACGTGTAGTTGTTTAAGTTAGGGATCCCTTATCTCACTGGGATTTAATGTACGAGCACCTTCGCAAATATTGCTTAGGTTCTAGGTAATAGGTTGTTCATTGTTGTAATTACTTATATATGGATGTAATATGAAACTAGTAACAATTTACACTTTTAATTAAAAAGTATAATACAATTAATCTTTTTGTAACTATCCGTTTTAGTTCGTTTGCCAGATAACATTGTGAAAGTGGCATTAAACGGGCAATGGCATAAAATTCATGTCAACGCTAAAATGTTTTAAAAGATTGAATGTCTATTTCATAGTGCTTTTAAATGCACGATCGAGTAAAATTTAGAAGTGATAACAATAGTAGAAGCGTTAAATATTAACTTTCCAACCGCAAACGGGTCAATGGCGGCTTTGATCCATGCTCTCACCTGTATTCCTCAAGTGCCCTGGTCTTCCGCAGACTAGACACTTTAGCCCGTACTTAACCCGGCCCTATAGTGTCGATGTTTGCCTTTGCCAGTCTCGATACAAGCCCCTGTGACGTACCTACGAGTACATAATGTATTATACCAAGCAAGAGCTTACTTACGTGAAAAGGATTTAACCGTGTTAACACTACATTTCAGATTTGAAATATTACATTAAAAACTAACTCCAACTTATTTCTTAAGTAATATATTGCTATTATTTATCGCGTGTATTTTAAATAACAAGGCATGAAACGTTAGTAATATGATTAAAAAGATTTTATTTTATTTTTAAAGGACATGTTACCTTAAAATATTTTGAGAATCTCATAAAGGCACGTAAAAAGGGGTGTTTTTATTTTGTGGGTCCGGTATCGATTTGAATCATAATAGTGTTGGAAATTTATTTGATCGTAAAATGAAAGAGTGTACCGGGTTGGCTTGTGACAAAAGTCGTTTTATCGTTGCCGGTGAGCGGTCGTAAATTATTGTTCGCCTGTCAAAGCACTGCGTGGCCTTCGACCGAAAGAAAACTATTGATCAACGATTCAACAATCTATATTTCGTACGGTTCATACAGTTCCGTACGTAGTTGTATCTTATTACATATAAAGTATTTATAGTTAAAGTGTCACTAATGTTTATTTTTTGTATTTTTATATCTGATGTTTCTACATAACGTTGAAAACAGAATATGATAATTATTTCTATTTCTACATAAATGCAATTTATGTCAAAA
The DNA here is from genome assembly GCA_033319125.1 of Parnassius glacialis. Taxonomy (NCBI): domain Eukaryota; kingdom Metazoa; phylum Arthropoda; class Insecta; order Lepidoptera; family Papilionidae; genus Parnassius; species Parnassius glacialis. The sequence continues at coordinate 27,007,545 of JAVANC010000009.1, read as the reverse complement.
GTGACTTAAATTCATGAGTTCGAATTCACCATTCGACTATTTTCGTGAACTACTCCTATCACTAGCATTTACAGCATACCTGTAAAAGTTAACAAGAATATTCGTAATAGTAAATCTCACTGATAGATTTAACTACCTATATAAAAATATAGAAATAATTATATCAGATATTGTGATTTTATTATACCCAAATAACTTGCGATTAAACCTCGAAAGAATTAATTATTAAAATCCTCCATTTTCTGAAAAGAAATCAGAAAATTCAATTCGCTCCAGCAATATTACAAACACTTGTAAACGGCACACAATAAGCAATTGAAGCCGGCGTAAAAAAAAAAACAGTCGTCCAAATTTAGTGCAATCGTTATGCATATTGGATGCCTCACTTGTTTTTGTTTCTCAATAAAGAGTGGTTATTTTCCCGCCGAGTTTTCCCTTTTCCCGCTTTTTTATTATTAAGGAGCACATTTACCTGTGGATGTAAATTCTGAATGTATAGTTGCAGCCTAAAAAGGTGTGTCGTTTTAAATGAAATATACTGTAATAACTTTACGCAAGTGTTATGGATACGAAATTCTAATCGCAATAATGTTAGTTAAATGCGGGATATACCAGTAAGTTCTTAAGTGAGCGATAAGCGAAATCTTGCCCCTCACTAATTAATGATCATGAAAATTAATTTCAATATTATGTCGAACCCAGTGCCACCGACTAATATTTCATCCATCAATTACAAAAGCCTACTTACAAAAGTCCACCTATAAAAGTCCACTGCTGCACATAGGCTGTGGACATAGGTCTCCGCCATAGATTGGCTCATAAGGGGATTTTTTAATAGAATTAGGGTGACAAACGAGCACAGTCTACCTGATGGTAAGTGGTTGCTGTGGCCCATAGACATCTATGTACATCTATCTACGTTTGCTAATTAAAATGCAGATGCGTTGTCAGCCGTGAAGACTAAGATAGAATGCCGCTTTTCCAGTAAAATAGGTCTCCGGTTCTCTACACTCATCATACGAAACACAGCAGGATTATGCTGCAATTTTACGTTAGTATTCTGTGAGAGCGTGGTCTTTCCCTGGTCGAGCCGACCCATTCATACTATAACTATACTATTAATAGCTGCAGCATGGCTCTACCACGTTATGATTTTGGTATAATTGGCCCCCTTGGCAGGCAGCTTGGCAACTGCAGTTATTTTATTATTATTTTTAATTTTTATCACTAAGATGCTGGGTGACAGTAACATCTCCTGTTTCAGTTCCCTTCTGTCACATCTTAGGACACGCACGGGACGTCATGGGCTAGTGAATATTCTTACACACGACTAGTAATGGAAAAAATTATAAACCACAATACGCGAACAAACCGAAATGAATCCCCGCAAGCAATATTGAAATTTGTAATTGCAATTTTAAGTAACTTCACCGCGTGCTAGACGGTGAAATAAACAATAGTTTCCTAATGTTTCTTTTTTACCACCTTCCCTGCACTTTTTTGCAAAATTATACAACATATTGAAGCAATTTGAAGTTTGTCAAACTGCATTTTTTTTATAGGATAGGGTGACAAACAAGCACACAGTCCACTTGATGGTAAGTGGTTGCTGTGATCCATTTATCATTTATATTTATCATATATTTATGCATTTATAATCAATAAATAATCAAAACGCAGATGCGTTGTCACCCGTGAGGACTAAGATGGAGTGCCTCGTTTCCAGTAAAAAGGGTCTCCGGTTCTCTACAGTCACCATACGGAACACAATAGCGTTGAACTGCTATTTTACGGTGGTATTCTGTGAGAGCGTGGTCTTTCCCCGGTCGAGCCGACGCACTCATGCTACAACTATACTACTAATACAGCTGCAGCATGGCTCTATCACGTATAACTGCAGGCAGACACTTCCTTGCCCTAAAACCGTTTTAGGAACAAGAGGACACCTGTACCCAGTCGAATATATATAATACTGTAAAAAACGTTTACATTAAAAATCATTTCAAAATCAAAATATTCTAAGCCTTCAATGTACGCAGATCTCTTGGAAAGATGACACATATATTACAATATTGTTTACCTAATGGCCAGCCGCTCGCAGAGCCATATCCCGAGTCCCACCGAAATAAAATTAGCCTTAGGGTAATAAATTCAAATCACATCCCACCGTAATTTTAACCTCCTTTTCACCAAAAGATATTCACCGGGGAATTCTTAATTCAGCTTTCCCTTATTGTTGTAGTTAACGTCGAAGCCGTTTTCCCCTCATTGTTTTCTTTGAACCAAATCCGCATGATAAGATTGCTCGAGGCAATCGTATTATAAGACTGTTAAATCGATTTCCTTGAATTAATAAACATATTGTTCATATCGATTGCATTTAATAAGGAGGTATAAGGAGGAATGTAACAACTTTTTTCCAAATGTCGACCCCAACTACTCCGTAGCGCCGTGTCTTAGCGTTGCAATTGCAAGGCCTCTAGTTTGAATCCTACACGGAACAAGTATTTTTATGGCCGGCAAATAATTGTTCCGAGTCTTGATGTGCGATTTATGTATGAAAACGCCTAAACGAATCCTACTGAATTCGCAATATATTTTTAAATAGATAAGCAGGTTCTGGCCAATGATGAATAGCGATATATACTCATACATTCGAAAATATATATCACCAACCTTAACGAAGTGACTCTGGGCAAATCATTCAGGATTTTTTTAAGGTTGTATTTATTGTACATCGAACCAACAGCACATTACAAATAGAAAAGAAATTTTCAAAACAATACTTAATGAAATGTTATCAGTTTATAAATAAAATGCAGCATTTTACGTATCTTTGGCCTTTATTTATTATTACGTATCTTTATCTAGTGTAGTGGATTAAGAAAGGTTGATAACGATTTGTTTGTGTATTATTTTCGTACATCGATATCAAGTTGCAACTTAACTTATACGCATATCTTATGAGTGAGGGGACGTTTACATTTGCAAAATAAAACAGCATGTTCCTATTTATTTTTTCCAGTTGTAATTCAACCTCTGATATATGATAACTTTTTTTTAAAGATTCTGTTCAATTTCATTATTATATTGTATATTCTTCACAGGCCTAGAGATATTTATCAAGGCAGTTGGCCAATACTTCGATGTTAGCCCATAATCGTTACATCAAATACGATTTATTAACGAAATCTGAATCCAACTGTTGCTTATTCTGTTACTCACTATGTTGTGATTAAATATTACGATGACTAATATAGATATTGATATCCATAGTTTTGGACTAAATTCTATAAAAGTATTTTAACAGCGAATTTTTTTAAGATAAATCTTATTTAGTACCCTGGTAAAATGTTTTTAGTTCGCAAGCGCGAGAAACTTCCTATTAGATTTAATTCACTCTTTACCAGTTCCGTTATCAAGATTTACATTTTGAAACTGATTCAATTCAATCAACATCGTATATTTTAATTAAATTTCATGTTTGCTAGAAAAGTTTGAACGGCGCAGTGGCTCATCATTGAGTTGCGGCGCAGAGGTCCGCGTATTTGTATGGCCAACAAATAATATTTCCAAGTCTCCATGTTTGTCCTCGTGCAATATATTATTACATATATTATTTAAATTACCTCCACCTATACAGGATACTCTCCATACCAGAGAAAGTCATAGTGTGGACGTAACTTTTATTTACGATTTTAAGTACGTTCAAAAGGGCTCAAGTGTCGACAAGACGTTACCTATGTCTTAGATTAAATATAATGGATTAAAAGGAAGGCATGGATTGATGACAATTAGATTATGGTTATTCATTTCTCATCTCATTCATTTCATATCATTCATTACGTCTGGGCAGTCACCGACTCTCTTACCTATTTTAACCAACCGGAAAGCTTTAAAGGGTAAGTTTAAAGAGGTGATATAACTAGAGGTTAAGAGTTTCGATCTTAGACTTTAGTGGTGACATAAGTCTGATGTCTTCTATGCTTGGACACACTAATGCTGTGTAAAAAATATATATAAAATAACCACCTCGGGTTTAAAATTGTAAGTTGAAATCAACACAACCAAACATTTGTTGGTCTTGAATCTACCGAGATACAACGGTATTATGATGTGCGAATAATGTCCTAACCCCTTCATTGTAATAAAATCTTTTATGGCTAGAGATTTATATAAGTATGTACTTTTAGGCCTTCCTAATAAACTAAATATCAACTTCTTGCTCAGGCTATGCTAAAATACAAGTGTGTAGATATTTCGAGTAATAAAGGAAGCAGTTAAGAGTTTTAGAAATTATAAACTTTTCTTTGCTCAAACAGGGTAATTTATAATTAAAGCAGAGTCTACTTCTACAGGTAATGCCTCGTTTGGAAGGGAAACACGTGTCATATATCCGACGGTGATGTGTTTTCCTTATTGCAGAGATTACAGTAGTGATGTGGGTAGTGGTGTTAGGTTTAGAGATACTCGTAGCAGTGATAGCGCACATGATTGTGGAAGACAGGGAGGTACATTTAATGGAAGTTAATATAAACAATTTGATATTTGCACGCGGATCAAAATGTAGATGTGGCGGCGTTGACGTCGCGCCACAAGCGAAACACATCGAAGCCTAAATCGCGCTAACAAAGTCCCGAAGTTAAAGCATTATATATAGAATAACTCCGAACTACCACTCGCAAAACCCAAATTCCGCCTGTGGCACCGCTCTCGAGCGGTCGTTCCAGGTAGTCCGCGCAGCCGTCCCCGTACGGAAGTGCTATCTCGCTCACGCGCCTCCGCTGTCCTGCTCGGGCTGTACAGCGTCGACGCCTTGGTGAGTCATTTTTGCTATCAGTTCTTGCCCCCCTGTCTTCGGGCGGGGAGGTTTGACTGGCCTCCGCTTGTTACCTGTTATATTTTTTGTTAACTATTTCTATTTTTGTTTTCGTTATTTATTTGTATAACGTGTACGTGTATACTGTTTCTAGGGAGTTACTTGCTCTTTTCAGAGCAAGGCCCTGCTCTTTTAAGAGTAAGGGCATTTCTCCTGGAATAAAGAACGTCCCGTTCTTCTGAGAACGGTGATCCCGCCCTTACTGTTAGGTTCAGAACGTCTCTGTTCTTTTCAGAACAGCATCCCCCCAGCCCCATTCGTTTCTCAGCATCATGTCTAAACAAGACCTTATAGGGTCCATCGTGTCAGGCCTTAATAGGCTAGATAATTCGGCTCTCGCCGCAATCGTGGCGACTATTGCCTCATATGCCCCTCAGGCAACTCAACCGCCGCCCGTTATAGCGGCCTACCTAGAGTCCAAGAACTCTTTTACCCCCTTAGAGATGGAGTACGCATGCTCCGAGTCTGAGTCCTCTGCGTCGGCCTCCCGGGAGAGGCCCGCCACCAATTCTGGCACCGGTTCATCGGAGTCCTGTGACTCCGACGGAACCGAGGAGTCATCCTTCACAACCGTAACTTCAAAACGCGGCGGTAAACGCACCGCGAAAAACCGCACACTTCCCGCCTCAGCGGCCACTGCCGCTCCTTCAACCTCCGCAGCCCTCGCTACCTCAAACCCCACAGCTCCCGCTGCCGCCTCTGCCCCCGCAGCCCCCGTCGCTGCCTTGTCCCCACTTATGTCACTAGACATCCCCGCTCCGACCAAGCCAGCCTCTCGCTGTGCTCCAATCCTAGCCAAGAAGCAAGTCCCGCCCCCTGTCTTCCTAAGAGACAAGACAATATTCACCAAATTGTAACAATCCTTGTACAACGCAGGCATTAAATATGAACACGCGATTAACCTCGGGGAGACTATTAAAATCATCCCCAACTCTATCGATGACTTCCGTAGTATCACCAGGCTATTCACAGCCGAACGAGTCTCTTACCATACATAGGCTCTTCCGGAAGAGCGTAAAGTCAGGGCCGTCATCCGCGGCGTTCCATTCGAATTTTCCAACGAGGAAATCCTTGAGGACCTTAAGTCACAAGATTTCCCTGTAGAAGCCGTGCACAAAATGCACAGTAGAACGGGCCAGAGGTTCAATCTTGCCCTAGTCATCTTAACCAACGTGCCGGAGGCAAAAGCCATCTTCCGGCAGGTACGCACAGTGTGTGGCCTGTCGAGAGTGAGGGTTGAGTCCCCACATAAGCGCGGGTTCCCGGCGCAGTGCCACCGCTGCCAGCTATATGGTCATGCGGCGGCCAACTGCTCCGCCCCACCCAGGTGCGTTAAGTGCCTTGAACCCCACAAACTAAAGAGTGTCCATGGCCCAAAGACGCCGAATCCCCACCCGCATGTGTCCTGTGTAAACAAACAGGCCACCCGGCAAACTACAGAGGCTGCCCTTGCGCACCTCATCCTCGCCCGAGTAGGCAAGCTCCACCGCCGGTCAATGACCGCTCATTCCCGGCTCTTTACCAACGGCCCCGTCAGGGCCTTTCTCAGCCCATCCAGGGCTTCTCTCGGCCCTCTCAGGGTCCCCTTAGGCCCCCTCAGGGCATTATTCGGCCCCCTCCGGGCTTCTCTAAGCCTATGCAGCCTCCAGTATTTCCCTGGGGCTCCAAAAAGGCAGACCCACCGCGGACAACAACCTCCGCCCCACAACAATCACAGCCCTCAATGGCTGATGACCTAAAAACGGTGTATTCCGCTATTAGGAATATCGACGTTGGGGAAATCGCTGTGTTAGCACGCAAATTGCGCGCTGCGAGGTCCCCTCAGGACCGTCTCCTCGCTCTTGCAGAGCACCATAATCTTTAGTGCTCGTTGTAAGTTAAGTTAACTTAATTAACTTAACTTCACGATGATAGAGCAGTTTGCTCTACCAAAATCTCACGGTCGTATCAAACCTAAGGGTTTATCGCTTGTATCCTTTAATATTCGCGGTTTGCGAAATAACCTCCCAGAACTTAAGCTCTTTCTTCGAAATCGTGAAGCCGATTTCCTCCTCCTACAGGAAACTAATCTCAAAACTAAGGACACTAAAGGCCTTTCTATTAAAAACTTTTCTCTTCTTCGTAATGACAGGCACGACCGCCGAGGTGGCGGTACGGCCATTTATTACAAGAAGTCACTCCACTGCTCTCCCATTTCTATTCCGCAGCTTACCAATATGGACGCCACGGTATGCGGGCTAGCTATGACTGGACATCAGTCCATCCTCATAGCCTCCTTTTACATCCCTTCAGGAACCCATCCCCTCAAAAAAGATTTTGAGTCTATTTTATCTTTAGGCAATTCAGTCATTATGATTGGAGATTTTAACTCCAAGCATACTGAATGGACATGCCGTCCTACCTCCCCTAGTGGCAAGATACTGCTCGATATCACGCAGTCTCTTGACCTTACCGTTCACAGTCCCCTCGGTGCTACTCACTATCCCGATGTCACCGACCACGCTCCCGACGTGCTAGATTTTGCGTTACTCAAAGAGTTTCTCTCAACCTCAGAGCAATCGAGACACTAGACGATCTAGGATCCGACCACTGACCAGTCTCCCTCATTCTTGGACATCAGCCACCCCCCTTAACACCCTCTACTAAAACCTTCACAAATTGGAAGGGCTTCAAGGAGTCCCTAGCGAATGCTCTGGACTCACAGGACTCTCCCATCTCCCTATCGTCGGACTTAGACAGTCCCGAAAAAATCGACGCCGCGGTCGATTCACTCTCCACCCTTATTAAAACCTCCCTTAAGGAGAATGAAAGGGTAGTCCCGGTTGCTAATAATAGTGGGCTTCCCCTACATATTAGCAACCTATTAAAAGCCAAGAAAGCTGCTTTGCGGAGAGCAGCAAAATGTCCCACGCCCGAATATAGGCACACGGCCAATCGTCTTCAACGAGAACTCCGTTTCCGCCTCTCTGAATTTCGAGACCTCGAAAAGAGTAAACTCATGGAGAATATCTCTCCCTCTCATACAGCGTACTATCGGATGGCAAGAGCCCTCTGCATAGACGCTATCACCCACACTCCCCATCTTTGCCGTCCCGACGGCACGGTAGCCTTCGAGGACGAGGAAAAGGCTGAGTGCTTTGCAGACAATGCCGCTCAATGCTCTCCTAGCTCTCAACCCGTTGACCCTTCACACGTCCAGGCAGTGGAGGATGAGGTCCGCCGCCGGAACTCACCCCCTAAGGCCTCCGAACCTATCTCTGTATCCAATGATGAGATTTCATCCCTCATCAAAGGACTTAAGCCCAAAAAGGCTCCGGGCGCGGATGGCATCTCCAACCAAGCCTTAAACACTTTCCTGGGCAGGTGTTAACCCTTTTATCTATTACTTCAACGCCTGCTTCAACCTTAGTTACTTTCCCACTACGTGTAAAGAGGCAACTGTGATTGGTATTCCCAAGCCAGGCAAGCCTCTCAACCTCCCCTCCAGTCATCGCCCCATTAGCCTCCTCAAGGCCATGGGCAAGCTCTTTGAAAGAGTCATCCAAAATCGCATGAGGCGCCATCTGTTTCCCACAGACGGTGACCCTCTTATCATTCCCCATCAATCCGATGTCATTTCCGAGCGAAACACTCCTGCCCCCAACAAGTTCACCGTATTGTCGAATATATCCTCAGCGGTTTTTATCCCCGTCGTCATAAGACTATCGCGGTCTTTTTCGACATCGCCAAAGCCTTTGATAGAGTCTGGCATACAGGCCTTATCTATAAACTATACAAAATAGGTCTCCCCGATCGCCTAGTACGTCTCGTGGCCTCTTATCTAAATAATCGTACCTTTCGTTTTAGACACGAAGGCACGCTATTTTCACAGCGCCCCATCAAAGCTGGTGTCCCTCAGGGCTCAGTACTTGCTCCTCTGCTGTACATCCTGTTCACCAACGACATTCCCATCCCGCCGAAAGGTGTTCAGCTCTCCCTCTTCGCAGACGACACTGCTCTCTACTGTAAAGGTATCTTGCTACCTTTCATACGGAACAAGGTCCAAAAGTCAGTTGATGACCTAGGAGCTTGGTTCAAAAAATGGCGCATCGATGTGAACCCGGAGAAGAGCTCCGCCGTTCACTTCGATTATAAACGACGCCGTCTCAAACACACTTCACCAATACGTATGCTAGGGACCCCTGTCCCCTGGCATACGTCTGCCAAATATTTAGGTATCACTCTAGACACAGGGCTAACTTTCAGGCCCCACGTCAAAAGAGTAACCCGTCACGCACGTTTTTAATTGAATAGGCTCAACAGTATGTTGGGCCGACACAGTAAAATGTCCCTCAGAAACAAGCGTACCCTTTATAAGGTCTGTATACGACCAGTCATGTCCTACGCAGGCCCCATTTTTGCCCACGCTAATCCTAAAATTATTAATGACCTCCAAGTAGTTCAAAACCTTTTCTGTCGTCGAGTTGCGAACGCACCTTGATACGTCCGTAATGCCGACCTTCATCGGGACCTAGAGCTCCCCACAATTCAAAAATTTCTTAAAAAACTCTCTGAGAACTTCTTCAAAGCCTCAGAGTCGCACTCAAATTATCTTATTCGTGAGGCAGCTACTTATGCAGCCCCACTCCCCTCTCGCTATCGAGTCGAGGCCGAGAAACTCTCTCTCGGACCCGCCTAATAAACTATCAAACGACCTGAACTGCCTCATGGCGGCTCAGGCCAACTCTAATTAAATTATTCATAATTAATTTGCCTTGGTAGGCACTCCCTCAGCGGCTCGTAGCCGCCTGCGCCCTATTTTCCCAAAAGAGGGTCGCTTCCGATACGGCATAAGAAGCTTTAAACAGCTAGTTGCCAGTCCCCAAAAGCGGTCTTTAGCGGGTATCACTTAGGTCCCCCGGTAGGCAGTGAGTCCCGCATAACCAGGACAGACCGGCTGTCGTGGTATGCATAATGCATTTTCCGCCTCCCTCTGTGGTAGCCCTTTCCCAATTGCTTAGGGCGCAAAAAAAAAAACTACCACTCGCATACCGCCTGTGGCACCGCTCTCGAGCGGTCGTGTCCAGGTAGTCCGCGCATCCGTCCCCGTACGGTAGTGCTATCTCGCTCACGCGCCTCCGCTGTCCTGCTCGCGCTGTACAGCGTCGACGCCTTGGTGAGTCATTTTTGCTATCAGTTCTCGCCCCCCTCTACGGGCGGGGAGGTTTGACTGACCTCCGCTTGTTACTGTTATATTTTTTTATTTTTTTTTTGTTAACTATTTCTAATTTTGTTTTCGTTATTTATTTGTATAACATGTACGTGTATACTGTCTCTAGTGAGTTACTTGCACTTTTAAGAGCAAGGCCCTGATCTTTTGAGAGCTCTTACTCCTTGAATAAAGAACGTCCCGTTCTTCTGAGAACGGTGATCCTCGCCCTTACTGTTTAGGTACAGAACGCTTCTGCTCTTTTCAGAGCAGTGTCCCCCCGTCCAAATTTTTCTTTTTACTTTTTAGTATAGAACGTCGTCCCCAGTCCCACTCGCACTAGTCACCATGCCCACCCAAGACCTCAAAGGTTCACTTCTCGCCGCCATCAATAGGATGGATGGCCCGCAGGCTCTCGCCGCAGCCCTGGCCATTCTGGCCACTCCTGCCCGTAAGACAAGCCAAACGCCGCCAGTTATTGCGGCCCACATAGAGTCTCAAAACCCATTTGCACATTTGGAACTGGATATGGAGTGCTCCTACTCCGACTCCGGGTCCTCTGTATCGGCCTCCCGGAAGAGGCCCGCCACTAAGTCTGGCACCAGGACATCGGAGTTTTCTAACTCCGACGGTTCCGGTGACTCCTCTTATACCACGGTCACGTCAAAGCGCGGCGTAAAACGCGCCGCAAAAAACTGCACCCCACCCGCCTCAGCGGCCCTTGCCGCTCCTTCAACCTCCGCAGCTCCCGCTGCCGCCTCTGACCCCGCAGCCCCCGTCGCTGCCTCGGCCCCACTTATGTCACTAGACATCCCCGTTCCGACCAAGCCAGCCTCTCACTGTGCTCCAGTCCTTGCCAAGAAGCAAGTCCCGCCCCCTGTCTTCCTAAGAGACAAGGCAAGATTCACCAAATTGTCAAAAACCTGCTACGACGCAGGCATTAAATATGACCACGCAATTAACCTCGGGGAGACTATTAAAATCATCCCCAATTCGATCGATGACTTCCGTCAACTCACCAGGCTATTTACAGCCGAACGAGTTTCTTATCATACGTACGCTCTTCCGGAAGAGCGTAAAGTCAGGGCCGTCATTCGAGGCGTCCCCTTCGAATTTACCAACGAGGAAATCCTTGAGGACCTTAAGTCCCAAGGTTTCCCCGTAGAAGCCGTGCACAAAATGCACAGCAGAACGGGCCAGAGGTTCTCTCTTACCCTAGTTACCATTATTATTACCATTTTAACTAACGTGCCGGAGGCAAAAGCCATCTTCCGGCAGGTACGCACAGTGTGTGGCCTGTCGAGAGTGAGGGTTGAGCCCCCACATAGGCGCGGGTTCCCAGCGCAGTGCCACCGCTGACAGCTATATGGTCATGCGGCGGCCAACTGCTCCACCCCACCCAGGTGCGTTAAGTGCCTTGAACCCCACAACACTAAAGAGTGTCCTCGGCCCAAAGACACCGAATCCCCACCCGCATGTGTCCTGTGTAAACAAACAGGCCACGCGGCAAACTACAGAGGCTGCCCTTGCGCACCTCATCCTCGACCCAGTAGGCAAGCTCCACCGTCGGTCAATGACCGCTCATTCCCGGCTCTTTACCAACGGCCCCGTCAGGGCCTTTCTCAGCCCATCCAGGGCTTCTCTCGACCCTCTCAGGGTCCCTCTAGGCCCCCTCAGGGCATTATTTGGCCCCCTCCGGGCTTCTCTAAGCCTGACCTGACCTGGCCTGCCCTGACCCCAAAAAGGCAGACCCACCGCGGACAACCTCCGCCCCACAACAATCACAGCCCTCAATGGCCGATGACCTAAAAACGGTGTATTCCGCTATTAGGAACATCGACGTTGGGGAAATTGCTGTGTTAGCACGCAAATTGCGCGCTGCGTGGTCCCCTCAGGACCGTCTCCTCACTCTTGCAGAGCACCATAATCTTTTGTGCTCGTTGTAAGTTAACTTAATATACTTAACTTCACGATGACAGAGCAGTTTGCTCTACCAAAATCTCACGGTCGTATCAAACCAAAGGGTTTATCGCTTGTATCCTTTAATATTCGCGGTTTGCGAAATAACCTCCCAGAACTTAAGCTCTTTCTTCGAAATCGTGAAGCCGATTTCCTCCTCCTACAGGAAACTAATCTCAAAACTAAGGACGCTAAAGGCCTTTCTATTAAAAACATTTCACTTCTTCGTAATGACAGGCCCGACCGCCGAGGTGGCGGTACGGCCATTTATTACAAGAAGACACTCCACTGCTCTCCCATTTCTACTCCGCAGCTTACCAATATGTAAGCCACGGTATGCAGGCTAGCTATGACTGGACATCAGTCTATTCTCATAGCCTCCTGTATCATCCCTGCGGGAACCCTTCCCCTCAAAAGAGATTTTGAGGCTATTTTATCTTTAGGCAACCCAGTCATTATGTTTGAAGATTTTAACTCCAAGCATACTGAATGGACATGCCGTACTACCACCCCTAGTGGCAAGATACTGCTCGATATCACGCAGTCTCTTGATAATACCGTCCACAGTCCTCTCGGTGTTACTCACTTTCCCGATAACACCGACCACGCCCCCGATGTACTAGATTTTGCGTTACTCAAAGGAGTTTCTCTCAACCTCAGAGCAATCGAGACACTAGACGATCTAGGATCCGACCACCGACCGGTATCCCTCATTCTTGGTCATCAGCCACCCCCTTCAACACCCTCTACTAAAACCTTCACAAATTGGAAGGGCTTCAAGGAGTCCCTAGCGAATGCTCTGGACTCACAGGACTCTCCCATCTCCCTATCGTCGGACTTAGACAGTCCCGAAAAAATCGACACCGCGGTCGATTCACTCTCCACCCTTATTAAAACCTCCCTTAAGGAGAATGAAAGGGTAGTCCCGGTTGCTAATAATAGTGGGCTTCCCTTACATATTAGCAACCTACTAAAAGCCCAGAAAACTGCTTTCCGGAGAGCAGCAAAATGTCCCACGCCCGAATATAGGCACACGGCCAATCGACTTCAACGAGAACTCCGTTTCCGCCTCTCTGAATTTCGAGACCTCGAAAAGAGTAAACTCATGGAGAATATCTCTCCCTCTCATACAGCGTACTATCCGATGGCAAGAGCCCTCCGCATAGACGCTATCACCCACACTCCCCCTCTCTCCCGTCCCGACGGTACGGTTGCCTTCGAGGACGAGGAAAAGGCTGAGTGCTTTGCAGACAATGCCGCTCAATGCTCTCCTAGCTCTCAACCCGTTGACCCTTCACACGTCCAGGCAGTGGAGGATGAGGTCCGCCGCCGGAACTCACCCCCTAATGCCTCCGAACCTATCTCTGTATCCAATGATGAGATTTCATCCTTCATCAAAGGACTTAAGCCCAAAAAGGCCCTGGGCGCGGATGGAATCTCCAACCAAGCCTTAAACACTTTCCTGGGCAGGTGTAACCCTTTTATCTATTACTTCAACGCCTGCTTCAACCTTAGTTACTTTCCCACTACGTGTAAAGAGGCAACTGTGATTGGTATTCCTAAGCCAGGCAAGCCTCTCAACCTCCCCTCCAGTCATCGCCCCATTAGCTTCCTCAAGGCCATGTGCAAGCTCTTTGAAAGAGTCATCCAAAATCGCATGAGGCGCCATCTGTTTCCCACAGACGGTGACCCTCTTATCATTCCCCATCAATCCGATGTCATTTCCGAGCGAAACACTCCTGCCCCCAACAATTTCACCGTATTGTGGAATATATCCTCAGCGGTTTTTATCCCCGTCCTCATAAGACTATCGCGGTCATTTTCGACATCGCCAAAGCCTTTGATAGAAACTGGCATACAGGCCTTATCTACAAACTATACAAAATAGGTCTCCCCGATCGTCTAGTACGTCTCGTGGCCTCTTATCTAAATAATCGTACCTTTCGTTTTAGACACGAAGGCACGCTATTTTCACAGCGCCCCATCAAAGCTGGTGTCCCTCAGGGCTCAGTACTTGCTCCTCTGCTGTACATCCTGTTCACCAACGACATTCCCATCCCGCCGAAAGGTGTTCAGCTCTCCCTCTTCGCAGACGACACTGCTCTCTACTGTAAAGGTATATCGCTACCTTTCATACGGAACAAGGTCCAAAAGTCAGTTGATGACCTAGGAGCTTGGTTCAAAAAATGGCGCATCGATGTGAACCCGGAGAAGAGCTCCGCCGTTCACTTCGATTATAAACGACGCCGTCTCAAAAACACTTCACCAATACGTATGCTAGGGACCCCTGTCCCCTGGCATACGTCTGCCAAATATTTAGGTGTCACTCTAGACACAGGGCTCACTTTCAGGCCCAACGTCAAAATAGTAACCCGTCACGCACGTTTTTACTTGAATAGGCTCAACAGTATGTTGGGCCGACACAGTAAAATGTCCCTCAGAAACAAGCGTACCCTTTATAAGGTCTGTATACGACCAGTCATGTCCTACGCGGGCCCCATTTTTGCCCACGGTAACCCTAAAATTATTAATGAACTCCAAGTAGTTCAAAACCTTTTCTGTCGTCGAGTTGCGAACGCACCTTGATACGTCCGTAATGCCGACCTTCATCGGGACCTAGAGCTCCCCACAATTCAAAAATTTCTTAAAAAACTCTCTGAGAACTTCTTCAAAGCCTCAGAGTCGCACTCAAATCATCTTATTCGTGAGGCAGCTACTTATGCAGCCCCACTCCCCTCTCGCTATCGAGTCGAGGCTGAGAAACTCTCTCTCGGACCCGCCTAATAAACTGTCAAACGACCTGAACTGCCTCATGGCGGATCAGGCCAACTCTAATTAAATTATTCATAATTAATTTGCCTTCGTAGGCACTCCCTCAGCGGCTCGTAGCCGCCTGCGCCCTATTTTCCCAAAAGAGGGTCGCTTCCGATACGGCATAAGAAGCTTTAAACAGCTAGTTGCCAGTCCCCAAAAGCGGTCTTTAGCGGGTATCACTTAGGTCCCCCGGTAGGCAGTGAGTCCCGCATAACCAGGACAGACCGGCTGTCGTGGTATGCATAATGCATTTTCCGCCTCCCTCTGTGGTAGCCCTTTCCCAATTGCTTAGGGCGCAAAAAAAAAACTACCACTCGCATACCGCCTGTGGCACCGCTCTCGAGCTGTCGTGTCCAGGTAGTCCGCGCATCCGTCCCCGTACGGTAGTGCTATCTCGCTCACGCGCCTCCGCTGTCCTGCTCGCGCTGTACAGCGTCGACGCCTTGGTGAGTCATTTTTGCTATCAGTTCTTGCCCCCCGTCTACGGGCGGGGAGGTTTGACTGACCTCCGCTTGTTACTGTTATATTTTTTTGTTATTTTTTTTTTGTTAACTATTTCTAATTTTGTTTTCGTTATTTATTTGTATAACGTGTACGTGTATACTCTTTCTAGTGAGTTACTTGCTATTTTCAGAGCAAGGCCCTGATCTTTTGAGAGCTGGGGCACTTACTCCTTGAATAAAGAACGTCCCGTTCTTCTGAGAACGGTGATCCCCGCCCTTACTGTTTAGGTACAGAACGCTTCTGCTCTTTTCAGAGCAGTGACCCCCGTCCAAATTTTTCTTTTTACTTTTTAGTATAGAACGTCGTCCCCAGTCACACTCGCACTAGTCACCATGTCCACCCAAGACCTCAAAGGTTCACTTCTCGCCGCCATCAATAGGATGGATGGCCCGCAGGCTCTCGCCGCAGCCCTGGCCATTCTGGCCACTCCTGCCCGTAAGACAAGCCAAACGCCGCCAGTTATTGCGGCCCACATAGAGTCTCAAAACCCATTTGCACATTTGGAACTGGATATGGAGTGCTCCTACTCCGACTCCGGGTCCTCTGTATCAGCCTCCCGGAAGAGGCCCGCCACTAAGTCTGGCACCAGGACATCGGAGTTTTCTAACTCCGACGGTTCCGGTGACTCCTCTTATACCACGGTCACGTCAAAGCGCGGCGTAAAACGCGCCGCGAAAAACCGCACCCCACCCGCCTCAGCGGCCCTTGCCGCTCCTTCAACCTCCGCAGCTCCCGCTGCCGCCTCTGCCCCCGCAGCCCCCGTCGCTGCCTCGGCCCCACTTATGTCACTAGACATCCCCGTTCCGACCAAGCCAGCCTCTCACTGTGCTCCAGTCCTTGCCAAGAAGCAAGTCCCTCCCCCTGTCTTCCTAAGAGACAAGGCAAGATTCACCAAATTGTCAAAAACCTGCTACGACGCAGGCATTAAATATGACCACGCAATTAACCTCGGGTAGACTATTAAAATCATCCCCAATTCGATCGATGACTTCCGTCAACTCACCAGGCTATTTACAGCCGAACGAGTTTCTTATCATACGTACGCTCTTCCGGAAGAGCGTAAAGTCAGGGCCGTCATCCGAGGCGTCCCCTTCGAATTTTCCAACGAGGAAATCCTTGAGGACCTTAAGTCCCAAGGTTTCCCCGTAGAAGCCGTGCACAAAATGCACAGCAGAACGGGCCAGAGGTTCTCTCTTACCCTAGTTACCATTATTATTACCATTTTAACTAACGTGCCGGAGGCAAAAGCCATCTTCCGGCAGGTACGCACAGTGTGTGGCCTGTCGAGAGTGAGGGTTGAGCCCCCACATAGGCGCGGGTTCCCAGCGCAGTGCCACCGCTGACAGCTATATGGTCATGCGGCGGCCAACTGCTCCACCCCACCCAGGTGCGTTAAGTGCCTTGAACCCCACAACACTAAAGAGTGTCCTCGGCCCAAAGACACCGAATCCCCACCCGCATGTGTCCTGTGTAAACAAACAGGCCACGCGGCAAACTACAGAGGCTGCCCTTGCGCACCTCATCCTCGACCCAATAGGCAAGCTCCACCGTCGGTCAATGACCGCTCATTCCCGGCTCTTTACCAACGGCCCCGTCAGGGCCTTTCTCAGCCCATCCAGGGCTTCTCTCGACCCTCTCAGGGTCCCTCTAGGCCCCCTCAGGGCATTATTCGGCCCCCTCCGGGCTTCTCTAAGCCTGACCTGACCTGGCCTGCCCTGACCCCAAAAAGGCAGACCCACCGCGGACAACCTCCGCCCCACAACAATCACAGCCCTCAATGGCCGATGACCTAAAAACGGTGTATTCCGCTATTAGGAACATCGACGTTGGGGAAATTACTGTGTTAGCACGCAAATTGCGCGCTGCGAGGTCCCCTCAGGACCGTCTCCTCACTCTTGCAGAGCACCATAATCTTTTGTGCTCGTTGTAAGTTAAGTTAACTTAATATACTTAACTTCACGATGACAGAGCAGTTTGCTCTACCAAAATCTCACGGTCGTATCAAACCTAAGGGTTTATCGCTTGTATCCGTTAATATTCGCGGTTTGCGAAATAACCTCCCAGAAGTTAAGCTCTTTCTTCGAAATCGTGAAGCCGATTTCCTCCTCCTACAGGAAACTAATCTTAAAACTAAGGACACTAAAGGCCTTTCTATTAAAAACTTTTCTCTTCTTCGTAATGACAGGCCCGACCGCCGAGGTGGCGGTACGGCCATTTATTACAAGAAGACATTCCACTGCTCTCCCATTTCTACTCCGCAGCTTACCAATATGGAAGCCACGGTATGCAGGCTAGCTATGACTGGACATCAGTCTATTCTCATAGCCTCCTGTAACATCCCTGCGGGAACCCTTCCCCTCAAAAGAGATTTTGAGGCTATTTTATCTTTAGGCAACCCAGTCATTATGTTTGGAGATTTTAACTCCAAGCATACTGAATGGACATGCCGTACTACCAACCCTAGTGGCAAGATACTGCTCGATATCACGCAGTCTCTTGATATAACCGTCCACAGTCCTCTCGGTGTCACTCACTTTCCCGATAACACCGACCACGCCCCCGATGTACTAGATTTTGCGTTACTCAAAGGAGTTTCTGTCAACCTCAGAGCAATCGAGACACTAGACGATCTAGGATCCGACCACCGACCGGTCTCCCTCATTCTTGGTCATCAGCCACCCCCTTCAACACCCTCTACTAAAACCTTCACAAATTGGAAGGGCTTCAAGGAGTCCCTAGCGAATGCTCTGGACTCACAGGACTCTCCCATCTCCCTATCGTCGGACTTAGACAGTCCCGAAAAAATCGACACCGCGGTCGATTCACTCTCCACCCTTATTAAAACCTCCCTTAAGGAGAATGAAAGGGTAGTCCCGGTTGCTAATAATAGTGGGCTTCCCCTACATATTAGCAACCTATTAAAAGCCAAGAAAGCTGCTTTGCGGAGAGCAGCAAAATGTCCCACGCCCGAATATAGGCACACGGCCAATCGTCTTCAACGAGAACTCCGTTTCCGCCTCTCTGAATTTCGAGACCTCGAAAAGAGTAAACTCATGGAGAATATCTCTCCCTCTCATACAGCGTACTATCCGATGGCAAGAGCCCTCCGCATAGACGCTATCACCCATACTCCCCCTCTCTCCCGTCGCGACGGTACGGTTGCCTTCGAGGACGAGGAAAAGGCTGAGTGCTTTGCAGACAATGCCGCTCAATGCTCTCCTAGCTCTCAACCCGTTGACCCTTCACACGTCCAGGCAGTGGAGGATGAGGTCCGCCGCCGGAACTCACCCCCTAAGGCTTCCGAACCTATCTCTGTATCCAATGATGAGATTTCATCCCTCATCAAAGGACTTAAGCCCAAAAAGGCTCCGGGCGCGGATGGCATCTCCAACCAAGCCTTAAACACTTTCCTGGGCAGGTGTTAACCCTTTTATCTATTACTTCAACGCCTGCTTCAACCTTAGTTACTTTCCCACTACGTGTAAAGAGGCAACTGTGATTGGTATTCCCAAGCCAGGCAAGCCTCTCAACCTCCCCTCCAGTCATCGCCCCATTAGCCTCCTCAAGGCCATGGGCAAGCTCTTTGAAAGAGTCATCCAAAATCGCATGAGGCGCCATCTGTTTCCCACAGACGGTGACCCTCTTATCATTCCCCATCAATTCGGTTTCCGAGCGAAACACTCCTGCCCCCAACAAGTTCACCGTATTGTCGAATATATCCTCAGCGGTTTTTATCCCCGTCGTCATAAGACTATCGCGGTCTTTTTCGACATCGCCAAAGCCTTTGATAGAGTCTGGCATACAGGCCTTATCTACAAACTATACAAAATAAGTCTCCCCGATCGTCTAGTACGTCTCGTGGCCTCTTATCTAAATCATCGTACCTTTCGTTTTAGACACGAAGGCACGCTATCTTCACAGCGCCCCATCAAAGCTGGTGTCCCTCAGGGCTCAGTACTTGCTCCTCTGCTGTACATCCTGTTCACCAACGACATTCCCATCCTTACCCCATATTTAGGTGTCACTCTAGACACAGGGCTCACTTTCAGGCCCCACGTCAAAAGAGTAACCCGTCACGCACGTTTTTACTTGAATAGGCTCAACAGTATGTTGGGCCGACACAGTAAAATGTCCCTCAGAAACAAGCGTACCCTTTATAAGGTCTGTATACGACCAGTCATGTCCTACGCGGGCCCCATTTTTTCCCACGCTGACCCTAAAATTATTAATGAACTCCAAATAGTTCAAAACCTTTTCTGTCGTCGAGCTGCGAACGCACCTTGATACGTCCGTAATGCTGACCTTCATCGGTACCTAGAACTCCCTACAATTCAAAAATTTCTTAAAAAACTCTCTGAGAACTTCTTCAAAGCCTCAGAGTCGCACTCAAATCATCTTATTCGTGAGGCAGCTACTTATGCAGCCCCACTCCCCTCTCGCTATCGAGTCCGCAGGTCGAGAAACTCTCTCGAACCCGCCTAATAAACTGTCAAACGACCTGAACTGCCTCATGGCGGCTCAGGCCAACTCTAATTATATTATTCATAATTATTTTGCCTTCGTAGGCACTTCCTCAGCGGCTCGTAGCCGCCTGCGCCCTCTTTTTCCAAATGAGGGTCGCTTCCGATACGGCATAAGAAGCTTTAAACAGCTAGTTGCCAGTCCCCAAAAGTGGTCTTTAGCGGGTATCACTTAGGTCCCCCGGTAGGCAGTGAGTCCCGCATAACCAGGACAGACCGGCTGTCGTGGTATGCATAATGCATTTTCCGCCTCCCTCTGTGGTAGCCCTTTCCCAATTGCTTAGGGCGCAAAAAAAAAACTACCACTCGCATACCGCCTGTGGCACCGCTCTCGAGCTGTCGTGTCCAGGTAGTCCGCGCATCCGTCCCCGTACGGTAGTGCTATCTCGCTCACGCGCCTCCGCTGTCCTGCTCGCGCTGTACAGCGTCGACGCCTTGGTGAGTCATTTTTGCTATCAGTTCTTGCTCCCCGTCTACGGGCGGGGAGGTTTGACTGACCTCCGCTTGTTACTGTTATATTTTTTTGTTATTTTTTTTTTTGTTAACTATTTCTAATTTTGTTTTCGTTATTTATTTGTATA
Source organism: Parnassius glacialis (assembly GCA_033319125.1). Lineage (NCBI taxonomy): Eukaryota > Metazoa > Arthropoda > Insecta > Lepidoptera > Papilionidae > Parnassius > Parnassius glacialis. The sequence continues at coordinate 26,987,100 of JAVANC010000009.1, read as the reverse complement.
ACGTGTACGTGTATACTGTTTCTAGTGAGTTACTTGCTATTTTCAGAGCAAGGCCCTGATCTTTTGAGAGCTGGGGCACTTACTCCTTGAATAAAGAACGTCCCGTTCTTCTGAGAACGGTGATCCCCGCCCTTACTGTTTAGGTACAGAACGCTTCTGCTCTTTTCAGAGCAGTGTCCCCCCGTCCAAATTTTTCTTTTTACTTTTTAGTATAGAACGTCGTCCCCAGTCACACTCGCACTAGTCACCATGTCCACCCAAGACCTCAAAGGTTCACTTCTCGCCGCCATCAATAGGATGGATGGCCCGCAGGCTCTCGCCGCAGCCCTGGCCATTCTGGCCACTCCTGCCCGTAAGACAAGCCAAACGCCGCCAGTTATTGCGGCCCACATAGAGTCTCAAAACCCATTTGCACATTTGGAACTGGATATGGAGTGCTCCTACTCCGACTCCGGGTCCTCTGTATCAGCCTCCCGGAAGAGGCCCGCCACTAAGTCTGGCACCAGGACATCGGAGTTTTCTAACTCCGACGGTTCCGGTGACTCCTCTTATACCACGGTCACGTCAAAGCGCGGCGTAAAACGCGCCGCGAAAAACCGCACCCCACCCGCCTCAGCGGCCCTTGCCGCTCCTTCAACCTCCGCAGCTCCCGCTGCCGCCTCTGCCCCCGCAGCCCCCGTCGCTGCCTCGGCCCCACTTATGTCACTAGACATCCCCGTTCCGACCAAGCCAGCCTCTCACTGTGCTCCAGTCCTTGCCAAGAAGCAAGTCCCTCCCCCTGTCTTCCTAAGAGACAAGGCAAGATTCACCAAATTGTCAAAAACCTGCTACGACGCAGGCATTAAATATGACCACGCAATTAACCTCGGGTAGAATATTAAAATCATCCCCAATTCGATCGATGACTTCCGTCAACTCACCAGGCTATTTACAGCCGAACGAGTTTCTTATCATACGTACGCTCTTCCGGAAGAGCGTAAAGTCAGGGCCGTCATCCGAGGCGTCCCCTTCGAATTTTCCCACGAGGAAATCCTTGAGGACCTTAAGTCCCAAGGTTTCCCCGTAGAAGCCGTGCACAAAATGCACAGCAGAACGGGCCAGAGGTTCTCTCTTACGCTAGTTACCATTATTATTACCATTTTAACTAACGTGCCGGAGGCAAAAGCCATCTTCCGGCAGGTACGCACAGTGTGTGGCCTGTCGAGAGTGAGGGTTGAGCCCCCACATAGGCGCGGGTTCCCAGCGCAGTGCCACCGCTGACAGCTATATGGTCATGCGGCGGCCAACTGCTCCACCCCACCCAGGTGCGTTAAGTGCCTTGAACCCCACAACACTAAAGAGTGTCCTCGGCCCAAAGACACCGAATCCCCACCCGCATGTGTCCTGTGTAAACAAACAGGCCACGCGGCAAACTACAGAGGCTGCCCTTGCGCACCTCATCCTCGACCCAGTAGGCAAGCTCCACCGTCGGTCAATGACCGCTCATTCCCGGCTCTTTACCAACGGCCCCGTCAGGGCCTTTCTCAGCCCATCCAGGGCTTCTCTCGACCCTCTCAGGGTCCCTCTAGGCCCCCTCAGGGCATTATTCGGCCCCCTCCGGGCTTCTCTAAGCCTGACCTGACCTGGCCTGCCCTGACCCCAAAAAGGCAGACCCACCGCGGACAACCTCCGCCCCACAACAATCACAGCCCTCAATGGCCGATGACCTGAAAACGGTGTATTCCGCTATTAGGAACATCGACGTTGGGGAAATTACTGTGTTAGCACGCAAATTGCGCGCTGCGAGGTCCCCTCAGGACCGTCTCCTCACTCTTGCAGAGCACCATAATCTTTTGTGCTCGTTGTAAGTTAAGTTAACTTAATATACTTAACTTCACGATGACAGAGCAGTTTGCTCTACCAAAATCTCACGGTCGTATCAAACCTAAGGGTTTATCGCTTGTATCCGTTAATATTCGCGGTTTGCGAAATAACCTCCCAGAAGTTAAGCTCTTTCTTCGAAATCGTGAAGCCGATTTCCTCCTCCTACAGGAAACTAATCTCAAAACTAAGGACACTAAAGGCCTTTCTATTAAAAACTTTTCTCTTCTTCGTAATGACAGGCCCGACCGCCGAGGTGGCGGTACGGCCATTTATTACAAGAAGACATTCCACTGCTCTCCCATTTCTACTCCGCAGCTTACCAATATGGAAGCCACGGTATGCAGGCTAGCTATGACTGGACATCAGTCTATTCTCATAGCCTCCTGTAACATCCCTGCGGGAACCCTTCCCCTCAAAAGAGATTTTGAGGCTATTTTATCTTTAGGCAACCCAGTCATTATGTTTGGAGATTTTAACTCCAAGCATACTGAATGGACATGCCGTACTACCAACCCTAGTGGCAAGATACTGCTCGATATCACGCAGTCTCTTGATATAACCGTCCACAGTCCTCTCGGTGTCACTCACTTTCCCGATAACACCGACCACGCCCCCGATGTACTAGATTTTGCGTTACTCAAAGGAGTTTCTGTCAACCTCAGAGCAATCGAGACACTAGACGATCTAGGATCCGACCACCGACCGGTCTCCCTCATTCTTGGTCATCAGCCACCCCCTTCAACACCCTCTACTAAAACCTTCACAAATTGGAAGGGCTTCAAGGAGTCCCTAGCGAATGCTCTGGACTCACAGGACTCTCCCATCTCCCTATCGTCGGACTTAGACAGTCCCGAAAAAATCGACACCGCGGTCGATTCACTCTCCACCCTTATTAAAACCTCCCTTAAGGAGAATGAAAGGGTAGTCCCGGTTGCTAATAATAGTGGGCTTCCCCTACATATTAGCAACCTATTAAAAGCCAAGAAAGCTGCTTTGCGGAGAGCAGCAAAATGTCCCACGCCCGAATATAGGCACACGGCCAATCGTCTTCAACGAGAACTCCGTTTCCGCCTCTCTGAATTTCGAGACCTCGAAAAGAGTAAACTCATGGAGAATATCTCTCCCTCTCATACAGCGTACTATCCGATGGCAAGAGCCCTCCGCATAGACGCTATCACCCATACTCCCCCTCTCTCCCGTCGCGACGGTACGGTTGCCTTCGAGGACGAGGAAAAGGCTGAGTGCTTTGCAGACAATGCCGCTCAATGCTCTCCTAGCTCTCAACCCGTTGACCCTTCACACGTCCAGGCAGTGGAGGATGAGGTCCGCCGCCGGAACTCACCCCCTAAGGCCTCCGAACCTATCTCTGTATCCAATGATGAGATTTCATCCCTCATCAAAGGACTTAAGCCCAAAAAGGCTCCGGGCGCGGATGGCATCTCCAACCAAGCCTTAAACACTTTCCTGGGCAGGTGTTAACCCTTTTATCTATTACTTCAACGCCTGCTTCAACCTTAGTTACTTTCCCACTACGTGTAAAGAGGCAACTGTGATTGGTATTCCCAAGCCAGGCAAGCCTCTCAACCTCCCCTCCAGTCATCGCCCCATTAGCCTCCTCAAGGCCATGGGCAAGCTCTTTGAAAGAGTCATCCAAAATCGCATGAGGCGCCATCTGTTTCCCACAGACGGTGACCCTCTTATCATTCCCCATCAATTCGGTTTCCGAGCGAAACACTCCTGCCCCCAACAAGTTCACCGTATTGTCGAATATATCCTCAGCGGTTTTTATCCCCGTCGTCATAAGACTATCGCGGTCTTTTTCGACATCGCCAAAGCCTTTGATAGAGTCTGGCATACAGGCCTTATCTACAAACTATACAAAATAAGTCTCCCCGATCGTCTAGTACGTCTCGTGGCCTCTTATCTAAATCATCGTACCTTTCGTTTTAGACACGAAGGCACGCTATCTTCACAGCGCCCCATCAAAGCTGGTGTCCCTCAGGGCTCAGTACTTGCTCCTCTGCTGTACATCCTGTTCACCAACGACATTCCCATCCTTACCCCATATTTAGGTGTCACTCTAGACACAGGGCTCACTTTCAGGCCCCACGTCAAAAGAGTAACCCGTCACGCACGTTTTTACTTGAATAGGCTCAACAGTATGTTGGGCCGACACAGTAAAATGTCCCTCAGAAACAAGCGTACCCTTTATAAGGTCTGTATACGACCAGTCATGTCCTACGCGGGCCCCATTTTTTCCCACGCTGACCCTAAAATTATTAATGAACTCCAAATAGTTCAAAACCTTTTCTGTCGTCGAGCTGCGAACGCACCTTGATACGTCCGTAATGCTGACCTTCATCGGTACCTAGAACTCCCTACAATTTAAAAATTTCTTAAAAAACTCTCTGAGAACTTCTTCAAAGCCTCAGAGTCGCACTCAAATCATCTTATTCGTGAGGCAGCTACTTATGCAGCCCCACTCCCCTCTCGCTATCGAGTCCGCAGGTCGAGAAACTCTCTCGAACCCGCCTAATAAACTGTCAAACGACCTGAACTGCCTCATGGCGGCTCAGGCCAACTCTAATTATATTATTCATAATTAATTTGCCTTCGTAGGCACTTCCTCAGCGGCTCGTAGCCGCCTGCGCCCTCTTTTTCCAAATGAGGGTCGCTTCCGATACGGCATATGAAGCTTTAAACAGCTGGTTGCCAGTCCTTAAAGGCGGTTTTTAGCGGGTATCACTTAGGTCCCCCGGTAGGCAGTGAGTCCCGCATAACCAGGACAGACCGGCTGTCGTGGTATGCATAATAATATAATATACTACCACTCGGTGCGTTGGTCGCTCCCCGGGCAGAACACCTTACACGGCGGGAGATCTCCCCTTTTCCTTCCTACGGCTACATAGAAAAAAATATCGCGGTCGAAACCTTCATTTTAACACATGTTCTCTTTATTCTCGAAATAGAGATAATCTTAACTTACTACCATATTTGACTGCATCAACACTTACCATCAGATAGTATAGTAGTCAAGCACTGGCTTATTATATTAATTTTTGGTACATTATATTATAATAATTTAAAAAAAAACTGCTTCTATCTTAAGTTACTCTAGGCAAATACAACTTAAGGGAAGATGTAAATAAGTACCGTAATGAAATGACACGTTGCCAGCACAACGCTTTTAAACATTTATTTTAAGTCACTTCTTTCAACTTCCAAGCTTGCTTTTACATTTTAATGTCTTAGAGCATCTCCGGTACATATTTCTCTCATGTAAATCAGATTTATTGTCCTAGCACTTACATCAAGAGAGTCGACAACGAACAATAAGCAGTAAACTAACAGAGATTAGTAATAATGACGAAGCAAAATATTAACGCTAGCGTAAAATAAATTATGGTGAAAAAAAAAGAAAAATAGATGAAGCGAATGCATTGAGGAAAATCTGCAAAAGACAGAGACAAATGAAATAAATTCAGAGCCTACAGAAGGTTTTGTGGGTTGGAAAGTTGTTTAGTAACTATTGACTACTATTTCATGACTATGCGCGAAAGAAAGTTAAAGAAAAACTAAATCCCTTATCGTTCCATACTTTCCACACAAAATAGCATTAGATATTGATACACCTAGTGATTTCTTTTTTAAAACTGAAGTGACAAACAAGCTTATAGTCCACTTGATAGATAGATATCAAGGGTTATTGTTGTCTGTGGACACCTGCAGCCAACCAAGAAGGCTACAGTTGCTTCTCACCTTTGTGGACTAAGGTGGAATGCCTCAGCCATAATTATACTGTCTCCATATAGTAATTATACTGTCTAACCTTCAGACGAAACAGCACTGCAAGCACTGCCATTCGGCAACAGACATAAGTAAGCGAGAAGTACCTATCCAGACAAGTTCCTATGCAGAAAGAGAGTTTTGTCGCCTAGTATGTTTCTACGATACGCTAATTTAACGGTTTATAGGTAACAAATCAAATAGAGTTAAAAAAACGTCTTAGTTAAAGCGGCAAAACAACAGAATATATTAGCAACCGTTACCATTACAGGCTGAACATAGGCCTCCCCCATAGAGTGCCTCATAGGACATTGAATAATTGCCATAATTGCCGCGATTGGCAAGCGTGTTGGCAACCATAGTTTATTTTTATTTTTAGTCGTTATTAGGGAGACACTGTTGCCCATCTCCTGATTTGTTGGCCTCTTACGACACCCACGGGATGATATGGGGTAGTGGATATTCTTACATCGTAACTACTCGGTATATTTATACCGAGCAACACATAAAATTAAATATTATTAAATTTACGTAAGCTTTATATTTTTAAGTTATTACGTGACGCCGAATTCTGAAGTACTATTACGTAATATTATTACAACTAAGGATGTGATCTACATTTTTGAATAAAGTTATAAAAATAATAAATACTTGGTCTCGACGCAAGATTTTGTATATGCTGCAGCACACACGAGGGATGGTCAACACGTGACAAGCATGATAAATGAGAAGTTCGGGATCATGCCTCGGGGGACTACCTTCAGCGGTAAAGACGGATTGGAAAGAAACTAACTACATCTATCTTTAAAACTTTTGAAACAACATTCTGTTTTAATAGTATTAAAGTTCATATTACTATAAAGAAAATCTAGTGTTATAGCCCTACAAAAATCTAACATTTCCGAATTAGTATTACAAAAAGCAAGTGTATGGATACCGTAATGGAATACCATTTCCATTTTTCTTCCTTAGTATTAAGGCACAAAATAGCGTGCCGGAATAAAATTGCACAGGGTGCAAAACTTGACACAGACGACTCCAGAATAGAAAGCAAAGGCGTAGAATTCAAAACAGAGTCAAGTAAACGCGGCTGGACTTTAAGTACTGAATTTATTCAGAAACCACCTCTTAGTGTAATAGTGAAATAAATCAAGCGATTCTTGCTTATTTTTTAAATCCTGAATTTTTTTAGAAATAAACATATAAAAGCTTATCATTAATTCGATTCGGAGTTTATTATTCCCTGTATCATTCTATTCTTGTACTTAATCAACTACATGAAACAAGATTTTCCTTTGTTTGTTGAAAATGTAACTTGCAATGCAAACTCAGAATTATTTTTTTTTATTGAAGAGGGGGTAAACGAGCATGCGTCTCACCTGATGGTAAGTGACTACCGCCGCCCATGAACAACCGTAACACCAAGGGAATTGCAGATGCGTTGCCGGCCTTTTAGAAAGGTGTAAGCTCTTTTCTGGAAGGTTCCTAAGTCGTATCATTCCGGAAAAATTGCTGGTGCTAATCGTTTGCACAAGGAAGTTGTGCGAGGGAGAAAACCTTCTAAACCGCACAGTGGTGGACCGCCAACCATCCAGATGGTATGGATGGTAACGCGAGTTTTGTCGCGATGTGCGATGGTAAAATTGAGCGGCTGGAATTAGTCCGAACAATTCCTCAGAGCACTCCCCGTGATAGATGCGATAAAATACGCAAAGAGATGCAACATCTTTACGCAGTGCCAGTGTATCGAGCCAATCAGAAAGAACTCGGTCGTCGACGATTCGAACCGCTCTGCGCTAGATGGCAGTGGAAGGAGCTGGCATTGGGGTGCCCCGGCCCAGAGATGAGAACAGTATTCCATGTGAGGCCGAACTTACACATAAATACAAATTATTTATTGCAAAACTAATAATAAAACTTCAAAAAAATACGATTTTAAAAACATAAAAGTATAAAACAATTTCCACATAACAGACTTAACGCTCATTGAACAATTAACATTGATTTTACAAGGTAACAACAATACTCGGTATTCAAGCCCAACAAAAGGTGATGAGAATATCTTGTTGAATCGTATATAACCAGTAAAATGATACAGTGAGATATCTTGTAGATTAGAGTTTGGTTATATCCCAAATAAAGATCTAACTATCTTATACATAAAAACGATGATGTTTGAAACATGAAACATATTAAGTGTTCTGGAATTTTATGTCAAAATGTACATCCTCGGTGGGTGTACCTTGAATGTACAAACTAAATATTGAATTGGCTATTTATTTACTAGCTTTCATTTGATATCTATATTGGTAAAATATCAAAATATTTGTGTCATGTTCTTATTTCTTAGCGAGCGATTTCAAATTTTACTATAGTACCCTACGTTATACCATAGCAAAGACGAATCTCACAACACCTAATGTTGTATTAATAACAATCAAGCCGTTTCCGGCTACACAGCGTGCCAAAATGGGCATACACACATGCACTCGATAAACATTAATTACGAGGGTGGATTGAAAAGTACTCGGCCTAACCAAGAAAATAAACACATACTAAATCAGTCATATTTTTATTTTTCTCCATAATCACCATCAAGTTCAATACACTTTTGCCACCTCCCCTTCCAAGCATTTAGACGGTTGAAAAAAAATGATTCTTCCTTAGAGTCAAAATATGCGTCTACAGCTGCTTTGACCTCGTCGTTTGTCGAAAATCTTTGACCTCCCAAGTACTTTTTTAGGTTAGGGAACAGAAAGAAGTCTGATGGTGCCAGATCAGGTGAATACGGCGGATGCGGTAACAGTTCAAAGCCACAGTTGTGAATTTCAGTCATTGACAGTACTGACGTGTGAACACGGGCGTTATCTTGATGAAACAGGACTTTTCTTCTGAGCATTCCTCGACGTTTTTGTTTTATTTCCTCTCGTAAACGACGTAGTAAGGTGCAGTAGTAATCAGAGTTTATAGTCTGACCCCTTTCAAGATAATCAATCATAATCACACCTTTCGAGTCTCAGATTACTGAAGCCATCACCTTATTTGCCAACAAAATCGACTTATCCTTTTTAGGGGGTGGTGAACCAGGTCTTCTCCACTGTTTTGATTGTTGTTTTGTTTCCGGTGTACAGTAATGAACCCGTGTTTCGTCTATAGTAACAAAACGATTCAAAAAATCATCTGCATCGGCTTCAAATAACTCCAAACAGTCGCGTGAAATAGTCAATCGCGTCCTTTTTTGTTCAACTGAAAGCAGTCGCGGAACCCACCTCGCAGACACCTTGTGGAAACCCAACTCGTTGACAATGATGTTTTGAGTTCGTTCATAAGAGATGCCTATAATCTCGGCTATCTCTCTAATTTTTAATCTGAGGTCTCCCATTATTAAATCAAGTACTTTTTTAATATTTTCGTCAGTAGTTGACGTCGAAGGCCTTCCAGAGCGGGGTTCATCTTTCACACTCTCTCTACCACGCTTAAATTCTGCTTTCCATTTTTTGACGGATGAATATGACAGAGAATAATCGCCTTATGTACTGACCATGTCATCATGGATGGCTTTTGATGATAGCCTCTTCTTATGGAGGTACTTAATGACGGCACGCTGCTCGATTTGCTCCATTCGCGGAAATTATGTCCGATTACTTTGTTAATAAATTTATAAAATCACAAATAATTATCGCAAACGTTTCCAACTTCACACAATGAACTAGTCTGAACTGAACTAAATAATGTGGGTAGATTTGATTTTTAGAATTGAATGGATCTGTGTTAGGCCGAGTACTTTTCAATCCACCCTCGTAACTCTCAATACTAATTATTTATAATCTAAATTTTCAGTCATAATTGTTTACATAGCTGTAAAACTGTGACGGTCTATCATTTTTATTCTTTATAAACGTTGTTTCTGTATAAACGTTGTATCAACAAATACACTATATCTTTAAATTTATGAAACTAAGTCATAATAATAAAAGCCATAAAAATCATATCCGTAACCCATTACAGTTTTTACGACATTGTTTAAACCATTCGCCAGACTAAAAATAAACCAAAAAATCTGATCTGGTATGCAGTTCGTTGTACTACCCTCAGAATGTTTTCTTAGGTGCGTAGTGTTTGAATACACGCTCAAATTATTTATTGGAACGGACGAACACACATCCATATGCACATTAAGTGGAATTAACCACAAACGATATTAAATTTACATAACATTCCAATATTAAAAAAACCATAATAAAAAACTGACGCTTCAATACGATGCACAGGAGAGGGTATATTAGCACCACAAACTAAATCTGGTGACATCTGGTTCATCCATTCCTCTGAACTATGACGCGACTATTAAAAAAAGAAGTTCTGGAAAACATACGATGAGACGTTCTAGGGTTTAGTGGAGTTCAAGAGTGGAGAATGCACTCACCGTAAAATCTAGCCATCAGCCCGACTATCTGGAAAGATATTCTGTCTCAAGCCGGAGTCAGCTTCCTTATTAACAATTATGTCTTAAAAATGTCCTTATTTCTTCATTCATTACAGACTATCAACATTAAGCTGCTGAACATAAGCATTCGCCGTTAAGTTGCCTCAAAGGGGTTGCGGGTTGTGGCAAGTATAGCTTTTTATTTCTATTCATTATAAGGAAGATTCTGCTACTCATCTGCTGTTTTGTTTCCCCTCTGTTGCCTCTAGTGACAGCCACCCCGAAATTGTTAATCTCTTTCACTGTCCGATTTACAGACACAATAGTAAGCCAATAGCAATGACCTATATGTAGTACACGGAAGGGCGAAAATGTTTAAACGAAATGTTGAAACATTCAGTCATGAGGCGGTAGAACAACCAATAACTCCCGGTTAATGCGATCACCAATCAGCCAACCTGACACCTACATGCTAACAAAGGATCATCATGTGTCAAGACCTGAAGTGAAACGTAATTCAAAAATGCTAAATATATATCATCAATCAATCAAACAGGCCGTTCAATAATTTAAAATTTAAAATTTTGTACAACCACACTGTACAACTGCAGACTTCAATATAAATTATTAAGAATAACTCAAAAACTTAGTAAGACCTTACGAGATTTCAAATAAAAAAAGAATCATCGAATCGAAAATCAGTAAAAAGTTATGATGTAACACACGTAAAAAAAACATTCAGTTGAATTGAGCACCGTCTCCTTTTTGAAGTTGGTAGAAAAAACAAATGTAAACTAATGAAATTACAAAATTTCCAAGAAAATTTATTTTAAGTATCATAAACATCATTACAGTTACAAATTAAGTAAAGTTAAGATTCCCAGTGCTGGTCACAGGCCTTCACTCATTTCTGAGAGGATTTAGGGCAAAGAAATTTCCGCCACCGAAGTTCTTAAATTAATTATTTTAATAAAAGTCTTACATAATATATGTATACCATACTTAAAACTTAAATTACTCTATTATCATGATGGCATCCTAAGTTTGACTGCGGCGACAACTTTCGAACAATGCTACAAATTTTATACGACCTATTAGGCCGTTTCCTCATTAGCAGCGAGGCCATGTGTGCTTTCGTCTTACAGGTGTCGACACTGCAAACATTTATAATTTCTCGGCATGATATGGCACGGCATGCGACGATTTTTTAATAGTTTTTCGTCAATTGAAGACGATGCTGTTGTGTTTTTTCTCAATATTTGCAAAAACGAAAAAAGGAAAGAGCTTCTGGATGCATTCGTTCATAGGAAAAAATTAATACGGGCGAATAATAGGTCGTCGCCGGATGGTTGGACTATACACAGTCAGGTGATAAGTATTGTCACACAGTAAAAACTTTTCTTTTAGAATGCTGGCCACAAAAAAGTTCAAGAATTGTTCATGAAAATAAAACTGTATACTTTTTAGAATTTTACTCATTTTTAAATATGGAGTGGACGCTTAAAGAAGACCGTGTTGCAGTTATTGCGTTGCATCGTTGCGGTTATGCGCCAATTAAAATTTTTGACATACTGAAAATTTTGAATATAACCAAAAGATTCATTTATCGTACCATCAAACGATACAATGAAGACTCTAGTGTAGATGACAGGTCAAGAAGTGGTCGCCCTCGGTCTGTTAGGACTCCAGCAGTGATAAAAGCTGTGAAGGCGCGAATTCAAAGAAATGCCAAACGTAAGCAGAAATTGTTGGCCCTTCAGATGGGGTTAAGCAGAACCACGGTGAAATGGGTGTTAAATGAAGACTTAGGGCTTCGGGCATATCGAAGAAAAACAGGACATCGTTTGAATGCTCGTCTAATGGACCTGAGACTGAAGTGATGCCGCGCTTTGTTGAAGCGGTACGCGGGGAAAAATATCGGGAAATTCTTTTTTCGGATGAAAATTTTTTTACCGTAGAAGAGAGCTACAACAAAAGGTGTACGCACACAGTAGTGAAGAAACGAGCAACCGTATTCCGCGTGTCCAATGAGATCATTTTCCATCCTCGCTCATGGTATGGTTGGGAGTTTCTTATTGGGGCTTAACAGAGGTACATTTTTGTGAGAAAGGTGTAAAAACGAATGCAGTTGTGTATCAAAATACAATCCTGACGAACCTTGTGGAACCTGTTTCTCATACCATGGTCAATAACAGGCACTGGGTATTCCAACAAGATTCGGCGCCAGCTCATAGCGCGAAGAGCACACAAGACTGGCTGGCGGCGCGTGAAATTGACTTCATCCGGCACGAAGACTGGCCCTCCTCCAGTCCAGATTTGAATCCGTTAGATTACAAGATATGGCAACACTTGGAGAAAAAGGCGTGCTCAAAGCCTCATCCCAATTTGGAGTCACTCAAGACATCCTTGATTAAGGCAGCCGCCGATATTGACATGGACATCGTTCGTGCTGCGATAGACGACTGGCCGCGCGGATTGAAGGCCTGTATTCAAAATCACGGAGGTAATTTTGAATAAACTTTAGTGTCATAAGAATTTATGTTTTGTTAAGTTCATTTTGGTATATAAATGGTTACATAATAAATAAACTTGTTTCAATTATTTTATATTAAACATGTAACAGAATTGATGACGTGACTAGGTATATATATATATATATATATATGTACATCTGGACCGACGGGGCGCGGGACGCGGGCCTATCTACAACGTCTGTTACAGGCACGACGGTAGGTACTATCGAAATAATTTCTGTAGACGGAAGATCTTCAATAATCGCGGCGAGTGTCTCTGTGCGCGGCGCGGATGTGCTAACCTCTCCCAAACGATCGGTCGTAGACACGGACATAGCGTATATAGAGTGTGGTTATGCTATGGTTCATGTGTTTGAATTTTAGCTTGAACCAAAATTTGTGTAAATTACAAATTTAGGGATTGGTTATTTCTTTATGATTGTCTACTGTCTCTTACACCATATCCTAGCTTAGTATGTAATACACCAACACTGGAAGATTACTGACAAAGGAGTGCCTATGTGTTTCCGAATACACATTTCTTTATTTTTATACGATAAGGGTGACAAACAAGCAGACAGTCCACCTGATGGTAAGTGGTTGCTTTGGCCCATAGATATCTACATCTATCCTTAATTAAGACTACTACTTGAGGACTAAGATAGAATACCTCGTTTCCAGTAAAAAGGGTCTCCGGTTCTCTACACTCACCATACGAAACACAACAGCGTTAAGCTGCTATTTTACGCTGGCATTCTGTGAGAGCGTGGTCCTTCCCTGGTCGATCCGACCCATTCGTGCTACAACTTGAACACTAATATAGCTACAGCATGGCTCTATCACGTAAAACATTATGACATCCGGCACATTATGACCTGTGTTTAAATGTCTAATTAGTCTAATATATAGATGGTGAGTTAATTTTTAGACGTAGAACTGTTAATTACATACCGACATTTAGATGAATACCTAGGACGGAGAGAAAACGTAGTTATAAATTATCAGCCAAATCTTGAAATAGCGACGTATCACGAAATACCCAGGTAGATTATGATCTGCCGAATTGTAACGATCGGACAATATTAAATGATCCGGCGACATTCGGGTCAAAGCAAGCAAAGTACAAGAGCTAGTCGTCTCCAAATGGCCAGTTTTGAAACAGCCAACTAGTCGTTAAACGTTGAATGATAAACGATCGACTTATGCGTCCAACTGAAGCCTAATTTAACCATCCGGTGACGGGCTATATATTACTGCAAAAATATATTTTGGCAGATGCCGTACGGTAAATGAAAATACGATACAAAAATTTATGTCGCGAGGCGACATGGCGAGGATGCGCCGAACAATGAAGACGCATTTATTGTTTTATATGCGCTCGATATCGGCTCGGCATATCGAGCGATTATTGAATCGCTGTCATTGTCACACTGACTAATCAGACAATTAAACACAGGTCATAATGTGCCGGATGTCATAATGTTTTACGTGATAGAGCCATACTGAAGCTATATTAGTGTTCAAGTTGTAGCACGAATGGGTCGGATCGACCAGGGAAGGACCACGCTCTCACAGAATGCCAGCGTAAAATAGCAGCTTAACGCTGCTGTGTTTCGTATGGTGAGTGTAGAGAACCGGAGACCCTTCTTACTGGAAACGAGGTATTTTATTCTAGTCCTCAAGTAGTAGTCTTAATTAAGGATAGATGTAGATATCTATGGGCCAAAGCAACCACTTACCATCAGGTGGACCGTCTGCTTGTTTGTCACCCTTATCGTATAAAAATAAAGAAATATGTATTCGGAAACACATAGGCACTCCTTTGTCAGTAATCTTCCAGTGTTGGTGTATTACATACTAAGCTAGGATATGGTGTAAGAGACAGTAGACAATCATAAAGAACTAACCAATCCCTGAATTTGTAATTTACACAAATTTTGGTTCAGGCTAAAATCAAACACATGAACCATAGCATAACCACACTCTTCGCCGGCCCATAAACATTCCTTTGTAATTCATACGGCTTTCTTTTATTGGAGGAGGCCGTTGTATTTTCAGGATATGTCCAAGTCCTTCAATATGAACCAATAATAAAATAAAAGGCTATTTAATCTTTTTTTACTTGGTAGAGCCATGCTGCAGATATATTATGGGTAAAGCACGAATCGGTTTGTTCTACCAAGGGCGGACTACGCTCTCATAGAATACCAGCGTAAAATAGCATCTCAATGCTGTTGTGTTTCGTATGGTGAGTGCAGAGAATCAGAGACCGTTTTCACTTGAAACGAAGCATTCAATCTTAGTTCTCATGGGTGACAATACATCGGTAGCTTTCTTTGTTTGAAGTTATCTGAAAATGTACATAGGATGCAGTAGTTAGACACTTATCATGACTGAATTAAACTAATATGAAATGCCTGACAACCTGTTATTTTACCAACTCCGATAATTACCTGAACACAGTAGTGCAAGCACTGTTATTTGGTGGTAGAAATACGTAAGACCCACCTAGTACCACCCTTACCCAGAGGTACTAAGCAGAAATGGAGTCCTACCATCAAGTAACTGTGGTAGGACTTCTTTCCTGCCTTGTACTCTTCTTGGATTGAATGAAACATTTACAAAATATAACTTAATAGAAGGAAATATAAAAATTGAAAAACAAATTTTGCGCTTCCTTTTTTAAATAAATACGTACTTTGACAAAAATAGATTTTTAAAACGATTGAAGAATAATCTGCCTTAATTGCGGCTCGCTTTTTATCCGCTGCTACTGTAATCGAAAAGGGACTTTCAATTTCTTCCTTTACAAGCGGAACCCTTTGAAAGTGACCCGTATTTAGCAAAAAAATATCTTTGCATTCAGAGGCGTCGCGTCCGGTCGCCTTTAGTCCACCATCCGTGGTTGATTGCGTTCGATCCGTGAATAATACCCACTTTGTGCTCAATAAAACTTTTCCTCCCTTGCCCCTATATTGGAAATTGGAAACAATGCCTTTGAGTCACAATTTTTCAGTCGTTTCTCCTCGAGCGCAGGAAACTGTGGGGTATTATATCGTTCCTTTGATATGAGTCTAAACGTGATATCGTTTCAAATGAGAACGGCTTGTTTAAAATTTCTGTCGTATTTTTGTATTAAGTCTAGCTTAAAAAAATATATTTCTAGTAAGTCAGTTATTATACTACTTTATACTTAACTAAGGTTATTAAGTGAAAATTGCGTATTATTACAGTATTTTTTTAGGTTGAAAAGTTTAAATTTGTTGTTTAAATAAAATCCCATTATTCATCATAAAGGTCATAATAATTTCCTACTGAGGCTAAATCTCCATCGGCACAATGTACCAAGGGCAGAAGGAGACCATAGTGCCAGAACAGTCTACTGTAGCGGTAAAGAACAATCTACAACATATTGTAGTGCTGACACTCCTCATGTGGCCTCAACACCGTCTCATTAACGACGTGGCAAAACAAAAAGCGCACTTCTTTCCACGGCCTCCATCTCCGAGCGTTAGTTACCAAGCGCTAGTTTAACACATCGGCCGTAAATTCGTATGGTCTTAGGTTCAAATCCTTAAAATATTGTTTCATTGTAACATACTTAGCACCGGAACCGTAATATTAACTTCAAATACACATGGGTATTCCATCATATACAGGATAATGAGGACAATTGAGCCCTGTTGTGTATATTGGTAAGTACATATGCCAAAAAAAAACAATAAAGACCGCCAGCCTGCATTGGAACACGTTTAATTATAATCTATCATCATTATCATCTTCACTACAGCCCATCACAATTCAACTGCTAAACATATATCGCCATAGATCACGGCCTGGCCCACTGGCATACATCGAATACCTATACTCGTATATTCCATCAGGTAGATTTCCATCAATGGGGCTCGTTCAAAACGTCACTTGCCAGTACGGGCTGCAACTTCAGTCAGTTCTTTAAGCTGAAGTGGCAATGAGCCGGCCATTGTCACATTGTAATTTCTAATATTTTTTAAATTAAGTACTTTTAGTCTCCCTTTTTTTATAGGATAAGGGTGACAAACGAGCACACAGTCCACCTGAAGGTAAGTGGTTGCTGCGGCCCATAGACATCTACATCTATCCTCGTTTGCGAAACAAAATGCAGATGCGTTGCCACCCGTGAGGACTAAGATGGAATGCCTCATTTCCAGTAAAAAGGACCTCCGGCCACCTGCACTCACCAAGCGAAACGCAGAGGTAAACCTCTACTTCACGCTGGTATTCTGTGAGGTCGTGGTACCACCCCGGTTCGAGCCGGCCCATCCGTGCGACAGCAAAAGCTGCCGCGTGGCTCTACCACTGTAAACTCCCTAACTAAAAGATTCTGTAATATCATATACCATTATCAAAATCGGCAGAATTAAATAAGAATCATTTTCACTACCATTTAATACAATATCTAATTATTATTAGGTATAAAATGAATACGAAAGGTCTCGTGCTATAACAGAGCACAGAGCCCCGTTTATTTAAAAAAAAATGGTGAACAAAATAATCTGTCACATTATTTCTGTATATAACGTTTTCATGTTATCGATATTCAGGCATGTGTTATCGTTCGGTGCGACGTTTTTTCATCGCCTTGCGTCTGATACATGATATTTCAAAAACAATGCCAATTACGAAAATCACAGACTTTGACAATAGATAATAAAAAAAGAAAAGCTGGATATTTGAGCGCGTTTAACTCATACCATAACTACTTGTGAAACAAATCATAAGTTATAAGATGCAATCAAACTAATTGTTAATAATTAAATTTAAAAAAAAAAACGTATTCCATAATATGTAAATTAAGCCGAATTAGAAATAATCTTGGATTCGAAGCGCATCAATTTTTACCGGTCGATTAAACAATAGTCGGCCCAAAGTATCCTCAAATTAGACAAAGGCGGTATTAATACGGAAGCCATTAAATTGAGATAAGCACCACAGCAGATTGGGTGGCGCCCTACGGGTGGTATTAGCCCGTAAGTCCTGATAACTAAGAGCTGGGGGTTTGTGGGAAGAATCATAGATTAGTTGTCGAACAATAAGACACTAGGGCACTAGAAACCAAAGGACTCTTATATTATTTACGTCAAAAGCAATAATTATTTTTCTTTTATAAAAAATAAGTACCTCCTTTCAGCGACGTGGCTCCCTACCCAGCTGTATGTTATTTTTTTCAAGGAGCTCTATTGACATAAATTACTTAAAGTTGGATTTTAAAAGAAAAGGGGAAATTTAACGAGGTCCAAAGTGAAAAATAAATAACATTATTTATTTATTTTACATTCAACATAAACTCGTGTCACTAATGACGTTTTAACAATTATTTAAAATTAGAGAAAGATTTATGAATTTAATCTAAACCAAACCATTTTTTTTAAATTATCATTATAGTTTTTAGTATTGTAGATAAAAATAAGTATTATGGTAACCATTCTCAATCTTCATTTTATTCATAGAAAATTTACTTTTATTCATTTATCAATTTTAAATATTGTCTAATACCGGTAATACAATTTTATAAATGAGTCTTTTTAGCTATGGTACCTCATCGTGGATTCGATCCATGTGAACAACAATTTATACATTTTTAACATTTTTAAAAAATAACAACATAATTAAATTAACTCTCAGTGCTGATTTACCTTATGCTTGGCCGTGAAGGAAAGAAAACCTGCATACAATGATAAATATTTCGATAAAATAATTACTCCATAACCCTCTCAGAATAATAAATGTTCCTGATCCCAGCAGCGAATCGTTTAAAGGCTTTAATTTATTGTTTACTATTATATTTTTTGCGTATTTTAAGTAATTCAAAAATTTTTAATTTTATTGTCGCGTCTACTACCGCGGCATAGTCTTTGCGGGGAGTATCGCAGGCAGGGTGGCGTCTGTGTCGCTAGTAATTGGAACGCCGCCGGCCAGCCGGTTTGCCGTTCGACAATCAACACGACGTGATGCGAAATCCGATGCGTCCGCGCTAGATTGCCGCCGTAATCATTATCATGGGGTGATTTAAACTCCAAGGCGCCCTACAAAATGTACAAAGATGGAGATACAAAATGTTTGTATAAAGGAAAAATCCGATAATGCCTAGTTACTTTATGTGAAATACATAATATTCCCATGGACGTATAAAAAAGGCGTACTGAATTTTGTTAAGATATTACTGATGCACTACAATGGCGGCGATGCAAGTAGGTTTGATTGGAATAAATAATTGCCATGTGAAAAAAATATTCACTATTTTTTATGAAACAATGTATCAAAATATAGCATAACTTTGACATAGAATTACTCGTATTGCTACGTACCTAATAAATCAATAACACAGTTAAGGATTAAAAATATCTAAGAATTTAGATTGTTACTCGATTACAATCGAAAAACTTTATTTCGATCGCTTGTATAGAAAGGCGCAATAAAAAACGTATTGATTTAATTTAATTACAAACATTATAACATAATAAAATTAATGATTTCTTATATTAACATCTAAAGAGAAAAAGAAATCTAAAGAATTGTTAGCCTCTAACTCCATTATGAATTGTATATTCGAGTTTATGGAATTAAGGTAGTCTAAAAATGCAGTTACTTTGCCAGATGGTAAAATTCTGAAAGTATCGTCTACGTACCGCTTGTAGAATCTTGGCTTTACAGGAGTAGTAAGAAGGGCTTTCTCCTCAAATTCCTCTATGATTATGTCGGCGACTACGGGAGATACAGGTGAGCCCATCGCCACACCATCTACTTGCTTGCAGAAATCTTCCTTTCACAATCTTCCTCCTAGAAGCTTCGGGTCCCGCGCCTACGTCAGTGACCGAGTGAAGCCTACCTGCTATACTACCCTATGTCAGAGGAGTCGTATACAAGGTTGGCTACATCTTAAAGCGAGCTTCCATTAAAACATACTTCAAGCTGCTAAAGAAGATTAGTCAATTTTTACCATCCGTCAAGTGTTATATCCTTCTACAAGATGCAGTAGTGAACAACCTAGATTGTGATTGTGGTCACTCTTACATAGGACAAACAAAAAGATCTATAAAAACCCGCGTGAAAGAACCATATGGCTGACTTCAAGCACCGACGTTCAAGAAAGTCTACAGAGTCGCATCCTCCTCATCCTCGCAAAAGAACACCGATTCCTACCAAGGATGATTAGCGAGGATATTGAAATTAAAAAATATTGGTAAATCCAATTGGGCATACCTTAAGCGCATTAAAAAAATTACGTATAACATGATTATACGGAATTTTTAAAGTAGTTTTAATACATTTCGACAGCACTATCGGCTTCAACACCCTCGAAAACCATGAAAATGACACCCATGATGAAAAAATTGGTACCTAATTCAGCCGCCATCTTGGATTTACATTTCGACAGCACTATCAGCTTCAAGATCCTCGCAAACCATGAAAATGACACCTATGATGAAAAAATTTATACCTATTGCAGCCGCCACCTTGGATTTACATTTCGACAGCACTATCGGCTTCAGCACCCTCGAAAACCATGAAAATGACACCCATGCTGAAAAAATTGATACCTTTTGCGGCCGCCATCTTGGATTTACATTTCGACAACCCTATCGGTTTCAACACCCTCGAAAACCATGAAAATGTCATCCATGACAAAAAAAATTATACTACTTACTTTTAATACGTACTACTATTATTTATTCTGTGCTTTTAAATATTGTAATAAAAAAATCTTTTATTATTATTATAATCAAGTATTTAAGAAATTTGGTTATTCGAATATTGTGTATTTATACAGCGATCTTTTTGAGCCGCTGCAAACAATCGAAACAACGACCACTCACGACGGCGACTGAAGCCGAACTAAACTGCTCTGTGGCTGTAGCTCCCCATTTACAAAAATAATTTATATACGAGGCTACCAAATCAACGAAAATTTCGCCATTTTGGAGCCGAAAAAAATTAATTATAGCTAAACAAAACAAAATTACACTGCCTTCCTACATGGCTTCCCACATGATAGATGAAGAGGTTAAAAATAGATTAAGTTAAACAATTGATATTTTTAAAAGTTATCGTGTTTACAAGCCACAGGGACATGATAAATCCACACCATAAGCCACTACAACCCTTTTTTTTATTTAAAAATAGCAATTAATCGATTTAAAAAATTATTAATAAGTTCAACAATCATTTATCTTTCTAAAAATGTGCTTTTTATGTCATTTATATGTATAATATGATTGCTAGATACGATTTTATTCGATAAAATGTTGGAATCTTAATTTTTAGGCGATAGTAGAACATACCTTGCGCTTCCGCTTAAGTTATGCAATACCTTGCGCTTCCGCTTAAGTTATGCAATACCTTGCGCTTCCGCTTAAGGTATGCAACACCTTGCGCTTCCGCTTAAGTTATGCAATACCTTGCGCTTCCGCTTAAGTTATGCAATACCTTGCGCTTCCGCTTAAGTTATGCAATACCTTGCGCTTCCGCTTAAGTTATGCAATACCTTGCGCTTCCGCTTAAGTTATGCAATACCTTGCACTTCCGCTTAAGGTATGCAACACCTTGCGCTTCCGCTTAAGGTATGCAAAAAACATCCTAACTTCAATAGAAAAGTTGGATGGGTGCTGCCATCTGCTTGGGGTCCTATAATTAATAAAATTAAATCCAAACCCAAGCATACCACTGCAAGACTTCAAGATACTGTAAGCTCATTCTGCATAGATTGGACCAATTAATATTCAAAAAACTGAAGGTAGCCGGGCTAACTACTGACATCGGGACGTCAAACACCTCAGACCCCCTCGTGACCATGGGTGCTATAAAGCAGTCGGAAATTAAAATGTTAAATTAAACGCGATAAAATCCGTAAAAATTAGTTTAATTTAATAATAAAATTATATTATGTTATTGGAACTAAACTTATTATTAATGGATAACTAATCAACTAAGTATGTAATCAAATCTTGGCAGTCGAATTTAACCAAATTCTTAATTTAAAAGTTACACCCTATATACGTCCCACAGCTGGGCACAGGCCTCCCTGCCGCTACCCCATTACGTGTTGGCGAACTTCACATGTCTTCAATTTTTTTTTTATTTCTCAGACATGTAGGTTTCCTCACCATCTTTTCCTTCACCTCCAAGCACGTAGTAAATCAACATTTAAAATTGCAATTACCAATTTCATTGGTGCCGGCAGGGATAGAACCCGGGTTGCTCGCGTACTGTGAAATATACAGCGAACGCTTACCATCTGAGCTACCACGGCTCTTAATGTAAAAATATTCTTAATCTTCAAAAATATGTAGTTCAACTCGGTTCCTTAAAAGTGTAAAGGGTGGAAGAGAAAATACATAAACTTATTTTTAGATGTCAACTTCTACACGCGATGCAAATTGCTAACTGGTGAATGAACGCCACTGGCGACTTGACTTATCATCCATAAACTCAATTATGAATGGTTATCGCGAGAGTCACCACACAATAAGCCCCTACCTAGAGAGAGTATGAGCAATTCTTTCGTTTCAATAAATACATGCCTGCTGGCTCATTTTTAGAAAGTCATAATATGTAAATCTTATAATACAGGGTTATTTTGCAATAACTGGCC
The DNA here is from genome assembly GCA_033319125.1 of Parnassius glacialis. Lineage (NCBI taxonomy): Eukaryota > Metazoa > Arthropoda > Insecta > Lepidoptera > Papilionidae > Parnassius > Parnassius glacialis. The sequence goes on along the minus strand of JAVANC010000009.1, from coordinate 26,964,881 downwards.
TGGAGAGAAGTAATTAAATTTTTTTTTAAGTATTTAAAATTTTTAGTAAGTAATATAGGCAAATGGTGAAGAAAAATTAATTAGAAAAATTCAATAGTTCTGTCCTTTTTATCTTTTAAATTCAAAATACGTGGTAATGCATTATTTTATCTGTTTTTACTGTGCACGCACACATTCGTAAGGGTCAACCGGTAGGCAAAAACGTTGTTGGCCATAAATTACATTCAATTTGAGATAATTTCACATAAAAGTAGAAGCCTTATTTACTCGTATTTTTAATAACTGCAGTAACGGCAAATCATTATTTATATACATATTTGAATTAAGTTTAAAATTTGGCTACTCTGATAAATAACAAAAGGACTAAAACGCTGAGCAGGAAAAGATTTAGACAATCAACATTAAAACAATACTTTGTTACTTTTAAATAATCCTATTGGCTATGGAATTACAAATATATATATAGTGCGAAGTGCTCGAGACCAAAAACGGGTTATATATATATATATATATATATATATATATATATATATATATATATATATATATATATATATATATATATATATATATATATATGCATTCTTGTAGGTTGGCGCACGAGAAATCAGTATACAGAATCACTATAGGTATATATAAATATAATCAAAATTGAAGCCAACATTACGTCTATTGTCATTACATTACATTATAATGAAACTAACTGTCACAACCCGTTTTTGGTCTCGAGCACTTCGCAAAATTGAACGCAATTTCCGATAGTACAAAACACTAAACTTGTGTTCTACTTTCAGAAAAAGACTTTTATTTTTATTTAACAATTAAAATATATACCTCACGATTCAGTATGGTGTGATTACAATATTAATGTAAATTTTAAAACAGAGAACAAATACCAAAAGCATTAATTACTTTATCGTGAGTAGAGTTTAGAGTTTCTAACGTTAAGTCATGGTTACTATCGTTTATTTCTCGTACTAAATAGTAGTGCTTGCACTACTGTGATCCGATCTGAAGGTTATAGACCCAACCAATCCAAAATACTGTGACCCATTCCATCTTAGTCATCAAAAGTGACAACGCATCTGTAGCTTTACTTGTTTGAAGTAAGCTGCACTTACCACTTACGACCTGATTAACTGTCAGTTGGATTGTCAGTTCAGTTTTATAAAAAGAAAAAAATCTAAACTAAATCAGTGTACTGTAAGAAATGTAAGTGTAGCCGTTACCGTTACAGCCTATTAAAGTCCACTGCCGAACATAGGCCTCTTCCATAGATTCCACCATAGGTGGATATTTGCCATAGTTGCCACGCTTGGCAAGCGGGTTTGCAACCGCGGTTTTTTATTTCAGTCGTTATTAGAAAAACTCTGCTGTCCATCTCTTGATTGTTTTCTCTCTGTCGTTCTTACTACACCAATGGGATGATATAAGGTAGTGAATATTCTTTTTCAACACGGTGTAAATATAATGGTAAAATTAATAATATTTAATATTTAGTTGTATTAAGGCTGCAGGACAAATATATTGATAAATTGGCTGGATCGATGTGATAAAAGTCTTTTCCTGAAAGTACAACACAAGTTTAGTGTTTTATACATGATAGAGCCATGATGGAGCTATATTAATAGTATAGTTGTAGCACGAATGGGTCGGCTCGACCGGGGAAGGACCACGCTCTCACAGAATACCAGCGTAAAATGGCAGCTTGGCACTGTTGTGTTTCGTATGGTGAGTGTAGAGAACCGGAGACCCTTTTTACTGGAAAAGAGGCATTCCATCTTAGTCCTCACGGGTGACAACGCATCTGCATTTTAATTCACAACGAAGATAGATGTAGATGTCTATGGGCCACAGCAACTACTTACCATCAGCTGGACTGTGTGCTCGTTTGTCACACTTATTCTATAAAAAAAAATATCAGCTTAACATAGCAGCATAAGGCTGCCGTATTACGTATGGTACATGTAAAAAACATTGAACAGAACCGTGAAAGAAATATTTTATTTTATGTTCAGGAGGTAAAAACACACAATAATGATCGATGTAGGTGTCTATAGCCCAATAGTATCAAGTTTCAATCAAGAGAAGTTCATACTCATTTGTCACCCCTACTTCCATGAAAACGAATACTTTACACAGCAGAAATCAAATTTTACGCAGGCTTTTGATATTTTTTGTTTGATGACGGAGCAAGAGAGAGGTCATATCGAGATAGCAGTATTTTTGATTTCACTTCAATCAATAATTATACACAGAAAAAATAACTGTGGAAATATCTTTTTAAATCAGGACGAGTGATATTTTTTAATGAGAAATGATAATGATGATGATTAATAATTTGACAATGTTTTACCACAATCTGATGAACGATATGGCAACGCATAAAATACGAACAAACAAAAATTATTTTTTAAAAATTAGATTATACTCGTAAATGACTAATTACAATCAGGTGAGCTTATAGATCAGAGAGATTACAAATCAAGCACTGATTTATAATACTCAAAAAAAATCAAGTGAAAGCGAGAGTGCCATCTGGTGTTGTAAGAGAATCCATTACCCTATTTCGTCACGTCAATGTCATATAGATGCAAAAAGGTTTAAATATATAGGTATACCAGAGGCACATATAGAAAATACAGAAAATTCTTGCGTCCGTACAATATAATCATATAACTAACGGCTCAAAATAGATCTGTGATCTGTGTGCCGTCATCTGCAGCACTATAGTAAACTGTACTTTTACTTGGTAGAGCCATGCTACAACTATATAATGGTTTTAGCACGAATGGGTTGGCTCGACCGGGGAAATACCACGCTCTCACAATACCAATGCTGCTGTGTTTCATATGGTAAGTGTAGAGAAATGGAGACTCTTTTACTGGAAGCGAGGCATTCCATCTTAGTCCTCAGATTCTTAATCATTGATAGATGTAGATTTTTATCAGCCACAGTATTTACTTACCATCAGGTGGACAGTATGCTCGTTTGTCACCCTTACTCCATAAAAACAACTCTCTTAAAGTGTAAATACAATTGAACATTGTTAAGAATTTATTTTCGTTGGGACATCACTATTGCCAAATAAACATAAACACTCACGCCTCTCACCCAGAGGGGTAGGCAGGGACTATGGACTTCCATTTGGCACGATCCTGACACACCTCTTTCGCTTCCTCCACATCCATATACCTACGCATACACGCTCTTCGGTTAAAGGTACTCTTTATTTGGCCCATTTGCAATATATCGCCAATTTGGTCGATAAACTTTCGCCCCGGTCGTCCCTTCCAGACTCTACCGTTCACCTCTGCAACATAAATTTGTTTTGTCACTCTTTTCTCATTCATTTTTTTTACATGACCAAACTACCGAGGCATTCCTTTCTTAATCCTAGACACAACATCATCTTGCAAACCACACTCTTCTCTTATCACATAATTTCTCACTCTGTCATTTATATTCATCCCCAACATATTCCTCATGAGTCGCTCGCGTCCGTAGGCTTCGACCACCTAATCCTAGGTCCACCCTACGCGTGTTTTTTATTATAGAAGAGGGGGCAAACTATCATGCGGCTCACCTGATGGTAAGTAACTACCGCCGCCCATGAACAACTGCAACACCAGGGAGGGAATTGCAGATGCGTTGCCGACCTTTTAAAAAGGAGTACGCTCTTTTCTTGAAGGTCCTTAAGTCGTATCGGTCCGGAAAAATCGCTGATGGTAATCGATTCCAAAAGGAAGTCGTGCGAGGAAGAAAACCTCTTCTAAATCGCACAGTGGTGGACCGCCAATCATCCAGATGGTGTGGATGGTATCGGGAGTTCTGCCGCGATGTGCGTTCATGAAATTTGGCGGCTGGGATTAATCCGAACAATTCCTCATAGCACTGCCCATGGTAGATGCGAAACAAAATGCAAAGGGATGCAACTCTTCGCAGTGCCAATGAATCGAGCCGATCGGAAAGGACTCGGTCATCGACGGTTCGAGCCGTTTTGCGCCGGATGCGGTCAAGTGGAAGGAGCTGGCACTAGGGAGCCCCTGCCCAGAGATGGGAACAGTATTCCATGTGAGGCCGAACCTGCGCTTTGTAAAGTTGCAGGTGGTGAGCCGGCATGAAATACTGTCCGGCTCTGCTGAGCACGCCAAGCCTTTTAGAGGCCAATTTGGCCTTCTCTTCCAAGTGACCACGAAACTGCACATCACTCAATATGTCGACTCCGAGGATTCCGATACTGGCTGAGGCAAGAATGGGAGTGCCTTGAAACTTAGGAGATACGTCAAATGGGTTCATTTTAGCGGTAAACGCGCAAATTTATGTCTTCTGAGGATTAAACTGGACTAGATTTATTCGCCCCGAATCTGAGACTTTGTTCAGCAAAGACTCGACTTCAGACACAAGTTTGTTCCGGTACTCGGCGACGTTTCCCGAGAAATATTGGCACGGCCGCTGTATAGAGCATCACCAGTGCTGTCATCCGCATAGCAATGAATTTTACCAGTTAGCAAGATATCATTGATGTACAGAAAAAACAGCGTTGGTAATAGCACACAGCCTTGTGGAATACCAGCGTTAATAGGCTTGTAGTCGGAGCATGCACCATCTACAACGACCTTGATGCTTCGATCTGCAAGGAAGCTGGTGATCCAATTGCACAATTTCTCGGGAAGCCCATAGGAAGGGAGTTTCGAAAGAAGCGCTTTGTGCCAAACGCGATCGAAGGCCTTCGCAATGTCCAAACTAACGGCCAACGCCTCCCCCTTGGACTCTACTTTCTCCGCCCATCTATGGGTCAGGTAGACCAGAAGATCACCAGCTGATCGGCCTCGACGAAAACCGTATTGGCGGTCTCTAATCAGCTGGTGATCCTCAAGGTACCGCATGAGCTGGCAGTTTATAATGGATTCCATTATTTTGGAGAACAAGGAGGTGATCGCGATAGGCCTTTAGTTGGACGGGTCTGAGCGGTCACCTTTTTTAGGGATCGGGTGGACCAAAGCTGTCTTCCATGAATTCAGGACTATGCCTTGGGAGTAGGAGTACCGGAAAAGACGCGTTAGGACCGGTGCCAATTACGGAGCACACGTTCTCAGCACAATTGGGGGGATTCCGTCAGGCCCACTCGACTTCTGGATGTCCAGGGAGAGAACTGCTTTGCGAACCGAGCGCTGTGAGAACAGCACATCCGCCATGGAGCATTCACACCGCGGGATGATCGTCGGTGTTTTCCCCCCGTCATCAAGAGTCGAGTTGGACGCAAAAAGGGAGCCTAAAAGGTCGGCTTTGTCTTTTGCGGCTTGGGCCAGTGAGTCGTCCTCCCTGTGCAGAGATGGTAGTGATGGCTTACAGAAATTCCCTTGGACAGCCTTGGCGAGAGATCAGAATGCACACGGGTTCCCGAAGGAAGGCGAACTAGTTTCTCGCCAATTCTGCCTATGTGCTCTGACTTTGCCTTAGCAATAACTTTTTTGAAGGACCTGGAGGCGAAGTTATACTTCTTTTTAAGTGTGCTGGTGTTTAAATCCCGAGTCGCCGAAGCCGCAGGCCAGGCTTGATAACACTCCTGCTTACTGCGTAATTCAGTCTTACAGGAGCGACCAAACCAAGGCTGAGATCTGCCTCCGATGGGTACCACAGATGGTGGAATAAATAGTTCCACTCCCTGTAGCACCACATTAGTGACAGAGTCAGCAACAGCGCTGGAATCATCCGGCGAGAAGCAAACCCGCCTTCATGGGTAGGATGCAAAGAAATACCGCATTCCTTCCCAATCCATCAAAGTCATTAACAGATCTCCCCACATGATCGGTTAAACGTGAACCGAGCTATTCGGCGTGGTGGGCGTTAAAATCGCCAAGGATCACGATCTCTCCGGATGGGACCTGTTGTAGCAAGGAATCTGTAGCCATTTGAACGTGGTCGATGAGTCGGCCTGTTTCGGCATTACCGCTATGGGACCTATAGCGGCACCCGTAGACGCGCGGATGGTCGTCACTGTCTACGCGTAGTCAAAGGATGGACAGGTCCGAACCTTCAAGACTGCCGAGGCGTCGAGAACAGATGTTCTCTCTGACATACACGCAAACTCCAGCCCGAGGCACAAAGGAGGTAGGTATGTGAGATACGGTAGGGTCCGGGTAGGAGAGATACGAAATATCAGCCGGAGAGGAAACCTGTGTCTCGGTCAGAAAGAGCAAGGCCGGCTTCGCCGTCTCGAGATGGTAGTAGACGGCTTTTAGGTTCGAGTGAAGTCCCCTGATGTTGCAGAAATTCACGGATAGCGTGTCAGGGGTTGCCTTGGTGTTGTTGCTCAGTTTGCCCCGAGCAGTTATGTTTTCGAGCGGAATTTTGCCCCCCCCCCCCCCTCAGAATACGCGGGGCAGCCTAAGCACCCACGCTCAGGAGTGGAATAACATGGTCGTGGATGCTAAGCGAGGGATTCCCCAAGGGTGCTGGTACCCTCCTGGGGTAGTCTTTCGTGTAATTCCGCTACCATGTTATGGGGGGGGGGGGGGGGTTGGACCTCCGGCCACCTGCACTCACCAGACGAAACGCAGAAGCAGAGCTTCTACTTCACGCAGGTATTCTGTGAGGTCGTGGTACCAACCCGGCTCGAGCTAGCCCATACGTGCAACAGCAAAAACTGCTGCGTGGCTCTACCTCCGTTAAAAAACTAAGCTTGTGTGGTGCTCGGCTCCTCGCCGTGTGGTAGCGGCGTAAAAAATATCACCCCCTACTTTCGCATCATGAGGCAAAACTATTGCCAAATATGCATAAAAAATATTAAGTAAATAATGGTGGGGTTGTTATAAAATTTATTAAAAAGTTTATAACAACCCCATTATAATGGATTTCTGCAAAGTAACGCCTGATTCTATTAATTATCAGTAAATAATGGTCCTACTTCTGAGAACAGGCCTCCTCTTAATCAAGAGTGGGTTCTAGAACAATTAGTCAAACATATGTATTGATTAAGTTGCAATTTGAAAATTAAATGTTTGTAACTTTAAACCCTTGAATGTAAATAAATTTAGGAAAGCAAATAACAAAGATAATTACAAATGGTAATGGTAAACCACGGACCATTTAGAATGACCACGAAACACTGGTCAGAGAATTTATCGTCGACCTATAAACCTGATAACTCACAGCGTACACTGTAACTATTAGCCTTGCACGGAACAACTTAGGTCAAATCAGCCCGAAAATTGCATCCACTAATTACCCCTTTCACCCTATGTAGTTTATGTTACTGTGACCTTTTCAATTATGTATATTGAACGAAGCAAATTAGTTTAATAATACCATTTCAGTGCAATATATTATATTTTAGTCTATTTCAAAATGGACTACTATTTGTGAACAGATTTTAATAATTATTTTTCCTTACATTCTTTCACTTAGTTTTCTTTCTCGCATTATTTCTGTATAGAATTGGCTACTTCCAGTGATTTTTTGGACCCATAAGACAAAGGGACTTTCAAGTCAAAAGCCTACATATTTTTAAAAAGGCCGATAAATCACATCCGATTGCTCTTTGTTTTGCAGTTGTTCATAGGCGGCGGTCGTCACCATCAGGCATGCTCAAACAGCTTCGAATACCCTCTCTTTTGTACAAAAATAAATAAATCGCAAGCAGCAGTAAATCTCAATATAAATCAAATGACAATATGTCTTTTTTGATTAAATGTAGACTTACATTAATAAAGATATGGTTCAATGCATAGCGCAACAATATTGACAACAACAATGTTAATTTTATATTTTAAAAAAAACTGATCGTTAGTACACAACAAACGTAACATTGCTTGATTATTTCCATCCAGGATAGTATCCTACTAAAACACTAAAAGTGTATAAGCAACAGGAGGGATAGCAACGCGTCAACAAATCGTACATTGTTTTGTTGCCGACCACCCGTATGTTCCGATACGTTTGTTTATTTACGAAAAAGTTTATAACATCTAGGGATAACCACAGCGACTTTAGAGTATTTCTATGACTTGATAACTTCTTTAGTAAATTTAAAAATATGTTTACGTAATATGCCGCAAGTTGTTAAAATATTAAGACGCTTGTTTAATTTATTTTACAACTCATATGAAAATAAAATGTAATAGTCCAGTCAAATGAGCGAACAACCTTGGGATGAACGATAATAAGCTGTATTTTCGTATATACCTTTATTTTTGCGTTCTAAACGTTATCTCAAAAGTTATTCAAGGTCAAAGATAAAAAGTTTTTCGCGATAATCTCGGTTTCTTTTACTGCCATGATGTTAACATCTATTATAAAAATTGTAGAGTATAAAATTTGCGACAAATTTCATTTGAAACATTATTTCATGCGCTCAACCGTTTAACCGTACGATAGAGGGCGGTGAGCGCGCAACGCAAGGTCAAGTGTGAATAAACAACACAAGCTTTTTTTTTCTTTTTCATCGTCATCTTCTAGATGTTCGGGAATTTCTTTTTCATCGTCATCATCTTCTTCGCCCTGAATGCACACACTTTCTCACAGTCACTTTGCAATGAAACAGCATTAAGGCAAGCTTGCCTATGACACTGGCCACAAACTAAAGTGCATATTCACGGTTAACCTTGCATTTCAGTATGTAGGTAATAGCTGAGCGCTTCACCCTCACCGCCCTCTATCGCAAAAGCGTGCATGAAAAAATGTTTCAATTAAAATTTGTGACAAATTTTATGCTCTATAATTTTTATAAAAGGCGTTTTTTTATGGCATAAGGGTGATAAACGAGCACACAGTCCACCTGATGGTAAGTGGTTGCTGTTGCCCATAGAGATCTACATCTATCTTTGTTTGCGAATTAAAATGCAGATGCGTTGTCACCCGTGGTGACTAAGATGGAATGTCTCCTTTCCAGTTAAAAGGGTTTCCGGTTCTCTACACTCACCATACCAAACACAGTAGCATTAAGCTACTATTTTAGGCTGGTATTCTGTGAGAGCGTGGTCCTTTCCCGGTCGAGCCGACCCATTCGTGCTACATCTATACTATTAATATAAATATTATATGTTTATCGAGTGCATGTGTGTATACCCATTTTGGCACTTCTGTAGCCGGAAACGGCTTGTTGGTTTTTAATACAACACTAGGCGTTGTTAGATTGTCTATACTATTAATATAGCTGCAGCATGGCTCTACCACGTGAAAAAAATAATATTATAAGGGATCGAAATGTGGACTGTATTTTTACTGATGATGATGATTGCCTGACTGATCGTTTAGTTAGCTATGCTAGGGAACTGCTCGAAGAAAAGATGGTACTCGTGACTATACTATATTCAACTATTTACAATGATTGGGCACTATTATTATCTATGCTAATATATACAGAGAGATCTTCGCTTATGGAGTCTTGATTCTTCCTGATTTTCTTGAGGTTTCTTCTCCTAGTGTTGTCTTCAAGTGCCGCTCCAGAAATGAACGACTCACAGACCAAAACGCCCTTCTTATATCTCGCAAGAAGGCGTCTCAGTTTGTGAGTAGTGCCGTGCGACGATGCTGCACGCCCATTGGTCGTCGCTCGGCTCCGGTGTGCGGGGTGCGCGGGGCGCAACGGGGTATGAAGGGGCGACGGGGCTGCGGGTCTCTAACTGTCCTCAACATCCTCCCCCCGGCGTAGCTCACGAGCCTAATCTTCTCTCGGGAGGACGGCGATCTTCCTGACCGGCCGCCGCAGCAATCCGCCCCTGGTCCGCACTTCCACATTGCGCACCACGCCGTCTGGTCCGGGAAAGGTCCTTGTCACAACTCCCCGCGGCCACACGTTCCTTGGCATGTTACTGTCTGCCATCACGACGAGGTCCTCTTCTTGTATCTGTCGCTGCTGCACATCCCGCGAGTCCCCACGCGCAACCAGCGTCGGCAGGTACTCCTTCATCCAGCGCCTCCAGTACTCGTCGGCGAGTCCTTGCGCCGCCCTCCACGCCCGACGATCACTGGGCGTACACGGCGCGGTTACTGGTAGGCTCGATGGTCCCAGCAGCAGGAAGTGGTTAGGTGTCAGCGCCTCTTCCTCGTCGATATCGACCGGTACGTGCGTCAACGGTCGAGAGTTCTCTGCTTCTGTGAGGAGCGTCGCCAACGTCTCCTCCCGCGGGCTCTTCTGCTGTAGAGTGGCTTAGAGCGCGGTCTTCACTGAGCGCACGAGACGCTCCCATGGCTCCCTGGTTCGGCGCGCCCGGCACGATGAACTTCCAATCTGTCCGCCGAGTCAACGCGTAGTCCTTCAACTGGGGTGCCCACTCTTCCATTGCCCGTCGTAGTTCGGTATCTGCCCCATGGAAATTTGTTCCGTTGTCAGAGTAGATGACCCGTGGCCACCCACGCCTAGCCGCCATGCGCCGCAATGCCGATATCGCCGAGTCCGTCGTAAGGGAGTAAACTAATTCTAAATGCACCGCGCGCGTCGTTAAACAAGTGAATAACGCTACCCACCGTTTTTCATGCCGACGTCCTATAGTCACTGTTATAGGCCCAAAATAATCGATTCCGGTGTAGGTGAATGGTCGCGCGAATGCTCCTAATCGTTCAGGTGGTAGATCCCCGATAACCGCTGGCCGTGGTGTCGCCTTGCGTACCCTGCATCGCAGACATCTCCGCTCCGCTTCTCTTACTGTTGGTCGTAATCGAAGGATATGATATCTGGTGCGTAGGTCGTTTACCACCCTCTCCCTGTTGGCGTGGCTTGCCTCCTGATGCGCCTTTTCCACAAGCAGCTTTACAAAATGGTGGCGTCCGTTCAATATGATAGGCCTCTTCATCTGGCTGTCCACGTAGGCTGCGTCGATTCGTCCTCTAGCTCGTAATATGCCATCCTCCAATATGGGGTCGAGCTTCTTTAACGCGCTGCCGGTTGCCAGGTTCTTTCCTCGCTGCAGTCGACTGATGTCTTCAGCGAAGCTTTCTTGTTGACTACGTTCTATGCACATCCGCTCTGCTCTCTGGATTTGCTGCAATGTCAGTCTGTGCGCCCTTCCTCTTATGGCATCGACGAACTGTAGTATCCGAGCAGTGGCCCTGATCAATCGCTCGTAGGAAGAGAATCTCTCGATGTCTGGCAGGTGTGGAGCGTCCTTGGTGTCGCTCTGGTGCGCCACGACTTCCTCCAGTTCTTCATCTTCCTTCCCTGCCTTCTCTTCCTGACGTCGAGGCCATCTGTCTTCATCCTCGTACAGGAATGGCGGTCCCGTAAACTATCTGTCGCTCTCTTCTTTGTTTATATTATTCACACGCGTTGCCTGATCCGCGATGTTTTCAGCGGTCGGTATCCACCTCCATTGCTCGGGTGACGTCTTCTCTGCTATTTCCCCTAATCTATGAGCCACGTATGGGGTGTAACGCGCCGTATCGTTCTGTATCCAGTGGAGCGCCGTAGTGGAGTCTGTCCAGTACACTACCTTATCGGCTACCACTCTGTGCTCGCCTTGCGAGAATTCCGCGAGTCGCGCGCCTATCAAGTTCGCCTGCAACTCTAAACGCGGTATGCTTTGTGCCTTTATAGGGACGACTTTCGCCTTGGTCGCCACTAACCATACCCTAATCGTTCCGTCGCGATATCGTTTACGCCAATATGCCGGATGCGTACGCACGTTCGCTTGCGTCGTTGGAAACGTGAAGTTGACGCTCTACCACTCCCCCCGTAGGAGCATAGCACCTAGGCAGTCGCAGTTGTGACACCTCCTCGACGACTCGCAGCCACCTCTGGAATTCATCCGCTGCCTCCTCGGGTAGTTCATCATCCCATCCGACCTTCTTCATTCGCCATAGGTCTTGTAGCAGGATCTTGGCGGTGATGGTGAGGTAGCTAAGCAGCCCGAGTGGGTCAAACACTGACATGACTGCGCTTAATGTTTCCCTCTTAGTCGGTGGTCGCTGTAGCGCCTTTACTTCCTGTGGCACCCTATTCATAGAGGTGTTGAACGTCAGGGCGTCTTCGTCGGCCATCCATAACAACCCTAGTGTCCTGCCTGGGCTGTCTTACCTTAAGCCTACTTCCTTAAGCTTGCTCGCCAGTAGTTCCTCCGGCTTGTCTTCCAATAGGGCTGCGTGGTTAGAATTCCAGCCTGCCAAGGTGAAACCGGCCTTCTGGTGCACTTCCGTAACCTGCCTTGCCGTATTTACCGCTTCCTCTACCGTAGCATAACTGTCTAAGTAGTCGTCCAATTAGTGACTACGTACGATAGCGTTAAGCGCTAACGGATGAGTTTCTGCGTGTGCGCGCGCGTTATGATCCCTAACACTATGTGCGAGAAACGGCGAGCTCCTCGCACCGAAAATCATCGATGTCATAACGTACTCCCGCGGTGGGCTGGATCGCTCGTTACCTCGCCACAGAAACAATTGCGCGGGTTGGTCGAGACGGTCGATCTTCACACGTAAAAACATCTCCCTAATATCCGCGGTCACGGCTATTTCGTTCTCCCTAAATCTAAACAGTATGCCCGGTAGGTTTCGTAAAAAGTCGGGGCCGTCGAGGAAATAATCGTTAAGACATCTACCGGACGCACGCGCTGCCGCGTCGAAAACCACTCTTGTCTTCCCCGGCTTGTTCGGATTCCGTACGGCGAAGTGTGGCAGGTACCAGCTCTTGGGGTCCTCTCTCTCTGTCCCTTCGGCTTCCCTTGCGTATCCTTTTGCCAGAAGGTTGTCTATCTGGGCTGTGTAGGCGTCTCGAAACTCTGGTGATTTGTCCATTTTTCTCTCGATCGTCCGCAGTCTTCGAGCGGCCATCTCGTAGCTGGGTGGCATCCGCACGTTGTCGTCCTTCCATGGCAGTCCAACTTGGTATTGCTCGCCGACCTTCTTGACGGTGCGCTGGAATATCTCGACAGCGCGCTCCTCTTCCCGTCGCGGCCTACTCTTTAGCGAGATACCTATGGAATCTATCTCGTACTGCCGTTTGAGGAGTTCGGTTAGCTCCTCGTCCTGACTGGCAAACGTTCGGATGTCCCTATCTGACCGTCCGCTAGCGCTTACGACATGTAGTACGGTCTCGCCGTCTTCCCTACACGTTAACCGCGGCACGTTTCCCTGTATTACCCGCCCTAATAACGTACGTGCAGCTATAGGCTGCCTTCGACGTCCTATCCTTAAATTACGGGTGATTATTAAATGCCAGTTGTCGGCGCCTAATAATAATCTCGGTTTTGCGTCGTCGTAACAAACCGAACCCGGTAGGTCGCATAAATGTTTTAAAGGTAAACACTCCTTACTTACGGATTGCGAACCTATCTTTAAATTTGCTATTGTCCGCGCATTTATTTTATACACCTCACTGCGCGTCTTGCCACGTATGCCTATGTTAACTAATCTACTATCGGCTTCGCGCTGACTATTATTTACGCCTCTAATATTCAGCGGCTTTACCGGTCCTTCCGCTCCTAACTCGCGCGCTAAGTCGTCGTCGATTAACGAAATAGTCGAACCTTCGTCAAGCAACGCATACGTATCTATTTCCCTACCACGCGGTCCGCGTAACGTAATGGGACACACTTTCAACAATACGGACGCATTACTACCAACGTTAGACGCGACGAGCACGGTCTCATCCGGTTTTGCCGATGTCTCAGGTGCGCGGGTCTTGCGGGGGTGAAGGAGGGCATGGTGGGGGGCTTTGCAGCCGTCGACGCCGCATTTCTTAGCTTTACATCTAAATCGTCGGTGTTTACTATTTAAACACAGAAAACACACCCCATCTTCCTTTACCCAATTCCACCGGTCGTCCACACCCATTTGCGCTAACTTCCTACATTTGGCGATTACGTGTTCACCCCCGCAACACATACATGAGGCACTACCGGTGTCCTCCTGGGCAGTGAACGTCTTTACGTCGCGGGCCCTATTCTCTACGCGACGTGTCACTATAATCCTTTTCGACGGCGGCGCCTCTCGTCTTACGGGCGATTCCTTAGTCGGCGCTACGGACGTATAGGCATGACTCAACGCACGGTCAGCCTCTCTCATCATGAAACGAGATAGTGTGACGATATCCGGTTCGTCTGCACTTCCGTAGTGCTCCGCATAATCGCACCAACGTGACCGTGAGGGCTAAGTTTACTAGAGAGTTCCCTAGTCAGCATTGGATTTTGCAAATATCCTTTGCCGTCGACGTTCTGCAAAATACACACAATATTTTGCAACTTGATCGCGAACGAATTTAACTCCTGAGCGGTTTGACCCGGGCGCGGAAGGCGTTTCAGTTCCTCTAACGCACGATCGATAATTACTTCCGGGCGGCCGAAACACTGCTTCAATGTTCGCATAATATCTGCTGGATCCTTCGTGGTAAACAGCAGTGCCGATACTACTTCCCTAGCCTCGCCACGTAGACAATATCTTAACCTTGCCATATTTTCCGTATTTGTGAATCCATATAAACGCGTGGATTCTTTCATCGCGGCTTTGAAAGCTAACCATTCCGCGGCCGAACCGTTAAAAATAGGCAAGTCCTGCGTCTGCTTCGCGGCGGCGGGCCTAACTCTAATTATGTTTTCTAGAGCTTCCGCTAGTCGATCTATACCCCTCTCTTTCCCTCGCGGAGTAAGCGACCTATCTCTATCCCTATCTCCCTCTAGCCTACGCTGTGGCGCTGGCGTCCTATGTACACCTACATCCCTATGACACGGCGACGATAATCTACGATCCGCGTGGCAATGTGGCGATCTATGTGTAGGCGATAGAGTGCGGCGTTGGACGCGCGACGGCGACGTAACCCGTACACGACGATCCAACTGGTTCATTTCTACGGTGACTCCACTATCCCTCTGTATCGTTTCTACGCGACGTGGTTGAACCTCATTCGCTACCGTCCTCCCCTGTGCATCTTCAGCGTAGTCGTAACCCGTTTCCCTATTCGGTAGGGATATATCTCGATGCGGGGCGCGGGCTGAGACGGGCGGTAAGGCGACTCCCCCCGCACAGTCTCTACGTTCTCTAACCACCTATCAACGCGTACCCTATTTTCAACTAACTCGTCTTCGTTAATACTTTCCCTATCTGTTTTTTCTTGCAGTTGCGCGACGTCCCTAGCGTATTTCTTCTTAATAAGATCTTCTTCGAGTTGCAATTGCTTCCTCCTAATTGCAGCTAGTTCCTCCGCGGCGTTATATTCGATTTGTTTTAACTTTGCTATCGCGCTGACTGTTGACCGGGCTGAACGAACTGAGCGGACCGACGGGGCGCGGGGTGCGGGCCTATGTACAACGTCTGCTACAGGCGCGACGGTACGCACTATCGAACTAGCTTCTGTAGACGGAAGATCTTCAATAATCGCGGCGAGTGTCTCTGTGTGCGGCGCGGATGTGCTAACCTCTTCCAAACGATCGGTCGTAGACACGGACATAGCGAGGCGCGGCGGCGGGGGCGCCGGCGCGGGCGTAGATGCTGGCGCGAGCGGGGCCTGGGGCGCGGCGGAGAGTGCTTGTGCCATCGTGAGATGATCGGACGGGGTCGCGGGTGCTTCTTCGAATATCCGCGTTCCTACCGGCGTTTCGTCATCGTTCCGTGTCTTCTGGCTTCGTGTTTTCCTCATGACGTCCCTCGTTGCGACCTCCGATCGTCTTCAAAAAGACGTACGTATCGTTTTCAAAAAGACGCACGTATTGGATGTCGTTCCCGCCACAAGGGCGTTACCAGATGGTCACAGTTTGGCACCGTTAGGGAGCAACCACCTGGCCGCGTAAACGCGGTTAAAGAAACAAGAAATTGTCTGGAAACAGACAATATGACGTATATGACGTAGGCTTAATAAGAAACAGGGAAGAAATTAGTACCGATTAGTCTTCTCTCTTCGTCGACGAACTTCTTTCTTCCTTGAAGATCTTCTATAATGATCTTCTCTCTTCTATAATTATGTTCTTTCTTCTATAATTATGTTCTTTCTTCTATAATTGCCTTCTTTCTTGTTTCTTCTTACTTCTTTCTTCTGGCTTGAATCCGGCGACGATGGACCAAGAATATAAGGGATCGAAGTGTGGACTGTATTTTTACTGATGATTGCCTGACTGATCGTTGGGTTAGCTATGCTAGGGGACTGCTCGAAGAAAAGATGGTACTCGTGACTATACTATATTCAACTATTTACAATGATTGGGCACTATTTTTATCTATGCTAATATATACAGAGAGATCTTCGCTTATGGAGTCTTCATTCTTCCTGATTTTCTTGAGGTTTCTTCTCCTAGTGTTGTCTTCAAGTGCCGCTCCAGAAATGAACGACTCACAGACCAAAACGCCCTTCTTATATCTCGCAAGAAGGCGTCTCAGTCTGTGAGTAGTGCCGTGCGACGATGCTGCACGCCCATTGGTCGTCGCTCGGCTCCGGTGTGCGGGGTGTGCGGGGCGCAACGGGGTATGAAGGGGCGATGGGGCGGCGAGTCTCTAGCTGTCCTCAACAAATATCATTGGAGCAATAAAAACAGATAGTCACGAAAACCTTTTTTTCCGAGGTTTTTTAATGCTAAAGTGACTGGACTAATACTCGTAACTATAATAAAGGGGTGATCTGTCACATAATTTTGTAATGTCATGTAAACAAAAAAATACATTTAAGTGAAACATATTTGTACGGATTTTATCGCGTATATTAACTTATTTTAATTTCCGACGTTCCGTAAAATCTGTAAAACTAAGTTTCATTTAAATGTGTAGTGTTCGCGTAAATATAATAAATTATTATACAAACAGTTGTAATAAAGATGTTATAGCGCAGGATGAACTTATGGAATACTGGTCTGAGTACCTGGCTAACGGTAGGGTACAGTACGGTACTATGTTATCACAAATGAAACCAAAACTTGTGTGAAAACATGTGTGTAGTTAACAGACCTGCATATAGTATGTATATTTGATCCCTTTGACCCTAAGTTCGAGTTCCTTTCTGATCTAATCGAATAAATATTCCAATAAAAATGGGTTGGTTAGCACATGTGATTGTACCCGGCTAAACCTAGGTGCGCACTTCGGCTTTTAGGTGTAACATACGAATATATATAAATCATCAAACATTCAATAAATGATGAATTTAAGATCGAGTATCGTCTTTATAGTATTTTCTTTTTGATAAATATACACTGTTACTACGTTAAAGAAATATAATATGACAAAATATATATATTTGTATAAGTAGAGGTTGCCAAATGAACCCACAATTTACTTAATGGTAAAGTGGATCTATCTGCATCTATCCTCGGTTAATAATTAAATTGTGGGTGAATTGTCACTCCGGAGAAATGTCATGCATTTCACCATTTTGTATATTTAAGCGTTTAAGATCCAGACCCCCCACGAATGGAATCAAAAAACTGCACTGGCTTAATTCCCAATCAACGATCTTTCGACTAAGCGTAGCAATCACGACAAATTCTTTCTTCAATGGGATAGATCTCTATTTATAGGCTAATGATAAAAATGAAAAGGATTGATTAAAAATAAAATAAGATCCTTTCATTTATATTAAGTTACTTTCAAGTAAGTAAAACGATTGATAACTAATACAATTACAGTGAAAATTATGAGAATAAAGCATTTTCCTCAGATGAATACAAAAAAGTACAATTTATATATCGTGTTTCACGCAAACATGATGTGTAAATTGTACCCGCATGTAAACTAGACGACCAAATTTTCCGGTCTGCAAGGCACTTTGTGACGTAATGAATTCCCATATACAAACAACGAACAAACGCTTCTTTAACTAAATTGTAGGATTAAAAAATATCTACCTTATACAAGTAATTACATTTATATACAGCAAGATTAAAGTCAAATATTTTAGTTTAATTTCATTTACTCCCTGAAATTATTAAAAATGAGGGAGCTCTTTCGTGTCATTGTTTTATTTTTAGTAGTGGCCTTATGAAGGATTGCATTAACTATGACTTCGAAAACGTGGGTATTGAGATTAAATACTTATTATAACAAAATTATATAAAGAAGTCTACGTGTATCTCATTTTTTGTTCTTTTTTTATTCAGCCTAAAGACACCTGTGCCTAATCCATAACAAGAATTAAAATGCACTGCTTTGCAATCAGTAATTATAGTGGCTTTCCAAACTCTTTGAACTGGGATACAGCAGTAGATGGAATACTACTTACTATATTCATATACCAACAGAAGAGTAACTACGAACTAGTGGTAACATTAATTGTTTCTTTTTACTGTGATGTCTCGACAATCAGATTGGCACTATAACTAAATTTTCTGATATCAACAAAAGCAAATGTTACGATAATCACACCTGTGCTAAAATATAGCTTCAGTCACTATATATCATTGTTAACATACTAATTTATATTTTTAGCACCAAAATAAATATAAATACTTCTTTATTAGTTTAGTCGATGTTGATTAAAATGTGAAATTAAATTAGATACTGTTGACAAAAATAAAATATTTGATTTAGCATTTCATAAATCGACGCTGCCGACAATTCAAGTACGCTCCCCTATCGAATGTTAATTTGAAATTTAATGGAGACTAATTATTAAAGGTTCATTAAATGTTTTGGCAAATATACGCCTTGCTCAACAGTTTTAGAGAGAATATAAGCGTCAATTTTCGCTCAAAGTTATCGCGGCGTAATTAAAATATGTTCATCCCAATCTAGATAAAAATGAATGGGTTTTCATCAAACTCGATATAATATTTGATACACACTTATCCCTTTTCGAAGGAAGATCATCTTTTACCGCTTCCTAAGTACAATTTTTTTAAAAGCATGAAATCGCCTGAATAGCGGAAATGGTAATCAGTTGAGGCTAGGTATGGCGAGTACGGAAGATGACGTATGCCTTGTAATGTTATAATGATTTGTCCAGTAGTGTTGTCTTTCGTTATCATATAGTAATAATGGCGAAGATCGATTGACGAGTCGGGGTAGATTATCTGAGAGTTTCGCTATCATCGTTCGAATGTCTTCACAATAAACATCTGATGTTATTCATAAACCGGATTTCAATAATCTACAGTGAATTACACCATGAAGTGACAACTAAATATTTTAGATTCCATTTTTATGGGCATGGTCATTTTTCCGCTAATTGAACTGGGTTCAGCTATAATGTTTAGTTTGGTGCAAATTATATGATGTTGTGGATAAACTAATAACATACCGTGATGCTAATTCCTTGTTTTTTGTCTGGTTGTCGTTCAATCTTCCAGACGAATACGAATACAAAAGCGATTAAACAAAAAACTCTCAGTGTGGTAGTTCTATTTCTTTCTTTCTATTGCTATTACTTTCTGCTGCTTTACAATCATGTCAGAACTAGTATTATAAAATTGGACAAATTTTTAAGGTTTCCATGTTGAACTCAAACATTAAATATAAAAACAATTGAAAGGCTGTACGTGGTAGAGCCATGTTGCAGCTATATAACTGGTATCGTTGTAGCACGAATGGGTCGACTCGACCGGGGCAGGACCACGCTTTCACAGAATACCAGCGTAAAATAGCAACTTAATGCTGCTGTGTTTCTTATGGTGATCGTAGAGAACCGGAGACCCTTTTTACTGGAAACGAGGTATGGGCCACAGGAACCACTTACCATTAGGTGTGTCGTCAGGAATGTGTGGTCGTTCGTCACCCTTATCCTATAAAAAAAGACAAAAAATAGAATATTATAAAATTTTTGATATTTTAATATAGTGATATATAATATAATATAGGCTTTTACGTAAAAATGTTAACTAAAAAGTATCGTGAATATTGTATTATACAGGTGTAATTTTAATTCAGTGTGGCCACTCTATAGAAATGCCAACTTTATTTTTAATCACCTCCACACGGCAGCGTAAGAGAACAGGAAACAGACAAATTGATGAGATATTTTTTAATTTATTCCTTCCCAATACCAAAAATATACTATGTATAATGAACATTATAATGTAACTTATTTATTTCTTTATAATCTCCCTGTATTTTAACTTTTAATCGTAGACGTCTATGGGCCACAGCTTTTACTTACTCTTAAGTGAACATGTGTTCAAGTATCATCCATACTTGTATAAAAAGCTTGAAAAGTGCAACTCGGCTGTTGATGTCCTAGTTAAATAAGGAAACTCCAGAACAATATTGTATCCTCCTATCTCGGTCATCATAAATGACCAAACCTTAAAAGATATTTAAATACAAAAAGAAGAGTACCCCTAATATTTATCGTATATGGTTGCTGACAGACTGGCTCACAATTTAGCAAAATTTAAGAAATAAAGAATTTAAACTCTTCCTAGGATTAAATAAATAAAAAACTATTCTGTTGTAATTCAAAATATTATATTTTATATTCCCGACGTTTCGGGCACTTTTCAGCACCCATGGTCACGGGGGGTGGGGGGGGGGGGCTGACGTGTATGACGTCCCAATGTCATAGTTAACCATGGCTACCTTCAGATTAAAAATAATTAGTAAATCCAATTGAGCACACCTTATGCACATTAAAAAAATTACGTGTAACATGATTATACGGAATTTTTTAAAGTAGTTTAAATATATTTCGACAGCACTATGGGTTCCAACACCCTCGAAAACCATGAAAATGACACCCAAGATGAAAAAATTGATATATTTTGCAGCCGCCACCTTGGATTTACATTTCGACAGCACTACCGGATTCGACACCCTCGAAAACCATGAAAATGACACCCATGATGAAAAAATTGGTACCTAATTCAGCCGCCATCCTGGATTTACATTTCGACAGCACTATCGGCTTCAACACCTTCGAAAACCATGAAAATGACACCCATAATGAAAAAATTGATATCTATTGCAGGCGCCATCTTGGATTTACATTTTGACAGCACTATCGGCTTTAACACCCTCGAAAACCATGAAAATGACACCCATGATGAAAAAATTGGTATCTACTTCAGCCGCCATCTTGGATTTACATTTCGACAGCACCATCGGCTTCAACACCCTCGAAAACCATGAAAATGACACCCATGATATAAAAATTGATACCTATTGCATCCGCCATCTTGGATTTACATTTCGACAGCACTATCGGCTTCAACACTCGAAAACCATGAAAATGACACCCATGATGAAAAAATTGGTACCTACTTCAGCCGCCATCTTGGATTTACATTTCAACAGCACTATCGGCTTCAACACCCTCGAAACCCATTAAAATGACACCCATGATAAAACAATTGGTACCTACTTCAGCCGCCATCTGGGATTTACATTTCGACAGCACTGTCGGCTTCAACACCCTCGAAACCCATGAAAATGACACCCATGATGAAAAAATTTATACATATTGCAGCCGCCATCTTGGATTTACATTTTGACAACCCTATCGGTTTGAAGTCTCTCGAAAACCATGAAAATGACACCCATGATGTAAAAATTGATACCTATTGCATCCGCCATCTTGGATTTACATTTCGACAGCACTATCGGCTTCAACACCCTCGAAAACCATGAAAATTACACCCATGATGAAAAAATTTATACCTATTGCAGCCGCCACCTTGGATTTACACTTCGACAGCACTATCGGCTTCAGCACCCTCTAAAACCATGAAAATGACACCCATGATGAAAAAATTGATACCTATTGCGGCCGCCATCTTGGATTTATATTTCGACAACCCTATCGGTTTCAACACTCGAAAACCATGAAAATGACACCCATAATGAAATAACTGATATCTATTGCAGGCGCCATCTTGGATTTACATTTTGACAGCACTATCGGCTTTAACACCCTCGAAAACCATGAAAATGACACCCATGATGAAAAAATTGGTATCTACTTCAGCCGCCATCTTGGATTTACATTTCGACAGCACTGTCGGCTTCAACACTCTCGAAAACCTTGAAAATGACACCCAAGATAAAAAAAATTGGTACCTACTTCAGCCGCCATCTTGGATTTACATTTCGACAGCACCATCGGCTTCAACACCCTCGAAAACCATGAAAATGACACCCATGATATAAAAATTGATACCTATTGCATCCGCCATCTTGGATTTACATTTCGACAGCACTATCGGCTTCAACACTCTCGAAAACCATGAAAATGACACCCAAGATGAAAAAATTGGTACCTACTTCAGCCGCCATCTTGGATTTACATTTAACAGCACTATCGGCTTCAACACCCTCGAAACCCATTAAAATGACACCCATGATGAAAAAATTGGTACCTACTTCAGCCGCCATCTGGGATTTACATTTCGACAGCACTGTCGGCTTCAACACCCTCGAAACCCATGAAAATGACACCCATGATGAAAAAATTTATACATATTGCAGCCGCCATCTTGGATTTACATTTTGACAACCCTATCGGTTTGAAGTCTCTCGAAAACCATGAAAATGACACCCATGATGTAAAAATTGATACCTATTGCATCCGCCATCTTGGATTTACATTTCGACAGCACTATCGGCTTCAACACCCTCGAAAACCATGAAAATTACACCCATGATGAAAAAATTTATACCTGTTGCAGCCGCCACCTTGGATTTACACTTCGACAGCACTATCGGCTTCAGCACCCTCTAAAACCATGAAAATGACACCCATGATGTAAAAATTGATACCTATTGCGGCCGCCATCTTGGATTTATATTTCGACAACCCTATCGGTTTCAACACTCGAAAACCATGAAAATGTCACCCATGACAAAAAAATTGATACTACTTACTTTTAGTACGCACTACTATTATTTATTCTGTGCTTTTAATATATTGTAATAAAAAAGTATCTTATTATTATTATTATCAGGTATTTAAGAAAGGACAATGTCCAAAATCGCCCTGTGTAATAAAATCATCGGACATACACAATAATTAATTTTCTATTTTATTATGTTAGTTGTAAATACTTTTATAACACGGACTAGCTGCGTGCAAAAATGAACATTAAAAAGTATTATACTCGACTAATAACATTAATCGCCGCCATCTTCTCCAAACATCATGAAGTGTCGAAAAATGATTAGGGATGCCCAATCAATCGTAATCGATTTTTGAATTTTTAATGAGCTGTTGTATATTTTTTAATCTGAATTACATTTTGAATTTATTTCGAATAAAGTTGCAAAAAGAAGCTACAATGAAATATTAAATTACTATCTCCTTATATTCTTTTATATTATTCCCTAAAAGTATAATTTAAAAATCCTACTATACCTATTGAATGAGGTCATACTTGATTTTGAATTGGTAGTTGGAATAATGCTGAAGAAAAAAATTCGTTAAGATAGTGATTCAGGATTTTCTAATAATCGTTTAGAAATGAGTGTATTTTACGTCTTACTAAACGATAACTTTCGAGTTTACGACAATTAATATAAAAAAAAACACTTCTCGTTACTGCATTAATTATAAATGTGTTCTTTAAAAAGAGCAATATTGCAGACTAGATACAGATGTTATTATTAATATTGTTACAAGTATGGAAGACGTAGAGACGCAAGTATTATTATAAGTAAAGTAGAATATTGTCCTACTTGTTATTGTATTAATATTATCGTGTGACAAAAGATGAAGTATTTAATACGGTTTGTAACGTATGGCTATAATAAATCTTAGGAAATATTCATAAATCGTATCGTATTTGACACTCCTATTTTTCATGTCACTAAATGGTCACTTGTCGTTTGTCAGTCTCTCATAAAAAAATACGATCTCCAAATCGATTCGAATCGAACATATTAGAATCGATTCTCGATTAAATCAAGCATTAACAGATCTATTTTTGATCAATCGCGACATTTTCAAACATGCCTAATATAGACACAGAACATTATTGACGATAATTTACCGTAAATACAAGTAACTGTATAGAAACATCATTAAATTAATAAACATAACATCACGCCTGTATTTCCTAGAAGGAGTAGGTAGAGGTGTGTAATACTGTTATGTTATACGTCCCATGTAATAGGGGCTGCGCGTATTGCCAAACACCGGACACAAATCCAGACTCCGTGCTACTACTAGGAACTTCAAGCTATTAAAACCTAATAATAATTTGCCCGACCTTGGGATCGAACCCAGAATAGAACAGTTTTTCTGTTTTTCACAAGGAACAGATGTTCCAACTATGCAAAAGTATTTCTTGAATCGTTTGAAATATAGCTAGTTCTTGAATAAGTCCGATTCGAGAGGTTTTTGTATCGACATTGGATAAGGATTCTTCAGATCTATATCGATCTGGAAAATCGATTATTTTACTATAAACAATCGATTAAATGATTTTAAATTGAAATACCTACTTTCTACTGTTATCTCTCATTCTGTCAAAATTACATTGGTTGGCGTCGTTTGCAATTGTAATTGTATCGGTGTTGTGGTGACATTCGGGACTAAATATTGAACATTACAACTTGGCTATTTAACGTACTCAGATTGCTTTCAAGAACAACTTACCTTGCTGTGGTTTTTGGAACTGTGTACCGCTCAAACAATAACCTAGCAATCATAAACGGACTTACGCATACGCAATGGAAAGTGTATTTTGTGTAAATTGCGGCTCTGCTGGTGGTACAATATTGTTGAAAGATGAACAGAGAAGCAATCGTGCAATATTGCTGTAATTGCATCGTTGTACCCAGAACCATCGGTTGCTGCGCCCATGTCTTGACCATTATTTGGTACTTGAGCTTTACAAGACATCAAAATAATATCGACATCCCTGCACAGTTTTTAGACAATATTCTAATTTCCAATTTAGAAGATGAACAATAAATATGAAGTAAATCTGTGTTTTATTTCTAATACAAACATAATAAGTTAATGTATGTATAAAAACAACTTATACTACCAATTAGGTACTAACGCGGTAAGGCTGGTTTCATAGTCACGCGTTTGAACAGCGCCGTCCAGACGTAAACGCTTGCAAATGCACTAGATGAATAGATAGTAGTCGATAATATTCACGCTGTTCACACGCGCGCTGTTGAAACTTGGTTGAAACTGTGGTTGATACGCTCGCTGTTCGACGGCATGTCTAGCGGCGTGACTGGCAGCCTAAATCCTTATACATTTAGGTACTAGGTATCTTACCCTACCGTATATGCTAATGACAACATCTAAATGCTAACAGCCATTATAAACACATTTTTTTAGCAATTATACACCCAAATATTAGCTCTCATTTCAAAACCAATGCTCAGAAAGCAGGTTTGTTAACTAGATGCTATGCATTTATACGTTGCACTTACATACACTTAGGCTTTAGAATAAAAATTGCATACTTAATTATGTAGATAGGTACTAAAAATAGCTAAATGTTTTAGAACATCTTTTTTCAGTTTGTTAAAAATCACTCAGATCTATGAAAAACCGTAACATTCGTGGTTCGATTATAACCTCAAAATCTGATACTTTTTTGAAATATATCTATTATGCAGCTAGTCCGCTATAAAAATAAGATCAAATAGGAATTTACTAATGATAAACAATAAAATACATAATTTTCCGATGCTCTTGGTTCCAGGGCGAACAATGTATGGGCGCAGAGCAATGTCCTTTGGTTATTCGAATATTGTGTATCGTACAGCGATCTTTTTGAGCCTCTGCAAACATCCGAAACAAAGTCCATTCATGACAGCGACTGACGTCGAACTGAGTTGAGTGAGTATGTAAACTACTCTGTGGCTGTAGCTCCCTTTACAGAAATAATTTACTATACTACCAAATCAACGAAGATTTTGCCATTTTGGAGCCGAAAACATTAATTATAGCTAAACAAAACAAAATTACACTGCCATTTACATTCAGTGGCTTCCCACATGATAGATGAAGAGATTAAAAAATAGATTGAGTTAAATAATTTATATTTTCAAAAGTTGGAGT
The DNA here is from genome assembly GCA_033319125.1 of Parnassius glacialis. NCBI lineage: Eukaryota > Metazoa > Arthropoda > Insecta > Lepidoptera > Papilionidae > Parnassius > Parnassius glacialis. Next base: position 26,939,023 of record JAVANC010000009.1, on the reverse strand, counting down.
GTTTACAAGCCTTCCGGACTTGATAAATCCACACCATAAGCCACTAAAACCCCTTTTTTATTTAAAAATAGCAATTAATCGATTTAAAAAAATATTAATAACTTCAACAATCATTTATCTTTCTAACACTGTGCTTTTTATATCTTTTATATGTATAATATGATTGCTAGATACAATTTTATTGGATAAAACGTTGGAATCTTAATTTTTAGGCGATAGTAGAACATACCTTGCGCCTTCGCTTAAGGTATGCAGAATTGCGCTTTCGCTTAAGGTATGCAGAATATAAAGTCAGTAACTCATAATATAGTATTATATATGTGATAAGTTGTATGAACTATAAACTAAGTCTGCTGGGTATCTTACAATAATAGAGTTAATGCTATAAACTAGTTGATCATTAAAAATATCCTCATTTTCATTTAATTCTTCCTTTTCTTCGTAATTATCATCAGCCCGTAAAAATCCCTCTGCTAGACTTGGGCCTCTCTCGTTATAAAGAGGTATTATATTATTAGATGAGAGGTAGAGGTATGATATTCTGACTTGACTTGACTTGACTGACACACCATTTGGCAGACGGATTGACGATCACAGTACCAGACGTCTCGCACCTTAGACGCTGCTGCTCGTTACCAGTCTGAGTATTACACATTATCACATACATCTGGCATAAACAAGATTGTTATACCACGATCTATGGGATACCATGTGATCTCTCTGAAATAGTCTTCACCTCTCACGATACCAACGGGGCGTAATGCGGTGATGGGTTTTCGTACGCCGCCACTACACAGCGCACTTCATTTTACTCGTAAAATCTTAAATACATTGAGCATTTTGTGTTAAATTGTGAATCATTAACGAATCGTAATATTACAAAGGTATTTGAAACATATGATATCCTAAGAATTTCATACAATAGACAAAGTTCACATAAACTCTACCCAAATAAATTATTAAAGCAATACTGTATTATATTTACTTTACACGATATCTATCGCCTTATAATATGTGTAAATTCAATTAATGCAAATTTAACACCATTCCTATAAAGCTCATCGCTGTGAATATTATTTGTGTTTTATTCTTGCAAAACAAAACTATGAAAACTTGATGCAATGTGCATTCTGTTGCAGGGGAGATAATTAAATAAAATATTATGCGCGTAGACTAGAAAAGCCAGCCCTAGTATGTTAATTTTATTAATCGAAACAAAAGTTTAGCAATGATAATAAAAATAAACTTCTTTTAACTTTAGAAGAAAATGTTGAATAAAAACCGCCCAAGTGCGAGCCGGACTCGCGCATGAAGGGTTCCGTATCATCACACAAGTTTCTAGTAGGGGCCCCCCTTAATTTTTTATTTATTTTTATTATTTTTTGTTCTAGCGGCAACAAAAATACATATTCTGTAAAATTTCAACTGTTTACTTATTAAGGATCATGAGATATACCCCACTGACAAACAGACGGCCGGACGGACGGACGGACGGATTGCGGAGGCTTAGTAATAGGGTAGGTCTTTCGGCACGGAACCGTAACAAAAAAAAATAGAAATTTCTGATTTCCATTTTTTTATTCATGATCAAGGTCTTGCGAATAGGGTAAATGCCGGAGTTGGTTTTTATAAAACTGAAGTGACAAACGAACTTACAGTTCAAAATACACATATGTGTTATAAAAGTCGTTGCTTGTCTCCCTGGTGGTGTAGTCGTAAGCGCGACTGCTGATCACGTGGTGCCCGGTAATCCCAGGTTTAAATCCTGGGTCGGGCCAAAATCAGTTATCGGGTTTTTGCCAAGAAATTTGAATTTTAAAACGGCAATTTCACGCAAGTCCTACACACTACTTATAACAAACTACATAAACATATAAATTAATTCTTAATTTTGAAGCATAAGATCTTTTTGGTGTCTATCGACCATACGACCTATTTAGCGTTTTGCATAGTTCTATACATTAACATATTACTTCGTACTCTTACGACACCCATGGGAAAAAATGGCGTAATGTATTCTCTAACACTATCACAATACGATGTTGCTTCTTTACAACTGATAGAGATTAATGTATATTTTTAGATTACAGTGAAAATACATTTTATTGTTAATTTAGAGTATCCATGGACAATGGTGGACTGATATATTCTACTGGGGCCCATATATCTAAATTAGCAAGCAGACTTAGTTCTGCAGCATATGCTGTAAGAAAGATTAGAAGTTTCACAGATGTTGAGACAGCTAGATTAGTGTATTTTAGTTACTTTCATAGCGTAATGTCTTATGAAATTTTGCTATGGGGTAATGCGACTGATATTGAAGCTATATTTGTTTTGCAAAAGAGAGCCGTTCGGGCGACTTATAACCTAAATTGTAAAGAGTCCCTCAGACAAAAATTTAAAGAAATAAACATATTAACTTTGGCATCGCAATATATTTATGAAAATGTAATGTATGTACATAAAAACATAAATAGCTTTAATAAGAATAAGGATGTGCATACTTTAAACACTAGGAACAAACATAAGCTTGTAATACCAGTTACTAGACTCCACAGAATCAGTAATTCATTTATGGGGCAATGTATACGCTTTTACAACAAAATCCCAGAACATATTCAAAGTTTATCAATAAACAAGTTTAAAAGTTTTATTAAAGAAAAACTGTACAAAAAGGGTTATTATAATATCAAGGAATACATGAATGAAAATAACCCCTGGGAATAAGGTGATCGCCACCATACTGGTTCTATTAAAAATCATTCAAAAATTGTATAAATGAAATTATTGTTAAGTGAAATATGTTTGAAAAAAAAAAGTCCCGCTGGGTTTCTTGCTGGTTCTTCCCAGGACAGAGGTATTTTCCGAACCAGTGGTAAATAAAAAATGACTTTCAATAAGAATTATGTAATAATCAATATTGAATAAAAAATTATTCTATTCTATTCTATTCTATTCTACGATCCGGATGGCCACAGGTCTCATTTCATTTCTGAACCTTTCGTTTTTTACGTCTAGCTAAAACGTAATATTTATACTGACGTCTATTAGAAGCTATGAGATTTTTTCTGGCATATCCCATAGTCACCTCATACGATACCCACGGGACGAAATATGGTGATGGATTCTCCTATGCCACAGGGCAAAGACGACTTTTAAATATGTTTACAAGCAACAAATTGCATAAAAAAAAACATCAACCCATTGTATTCTACAGTTGACGTGAGAAGCGCGAAGCGTGTGCCCGTGTGCGTGTGTGCTCGTGTGCGCGTGTGCGCGTGTGCGCATATACGCGTGTGTGCGTGTGTGCGTGCGTGCATGCGTGCGTGCAGGACACTCAAATAGTAAATAGGTATTAGTAAATAGGTTTTTTGAGTGTCTATTGTCAAGTAATATTTTCCAGCAACCTTTCTGTGTCAGCGTAGCTGAGGGTTTTTAACCAATGTGTGAGAGTTATTTTGCAGTCATAATAGTTTAAGTGGTATATTTTTATTGTTTTATTAACTTTGTTATAAAGCTTATCCGACATTTTAGATATTCTTTAGCTGCAAACGCTGTTTTCACCGTAGTGGTGGCAACGACTCTGTCTTTCCTCCTCTTAGTCAGTATTACAGGATCATACTGTAAAGATTTATGTAGATTAAGTATGCAATTGAGAATGTACGAGTATAGCTGCGTTACTGTCAACAAGTCACTATAAGTGTATTATGTATTAGTTGGAAATATCTCTTGGGAATGGGCTCCACTCCATAAATGAATACAATATGACAATACTGATTGTATCAACGTAATATAGACACTCGTTAACAATGTCTTATGAGCGACATATCTAAGTTTTTTAAATATCCATGTTAGTTTTCTAATCCTACTACTCATCTGTTTATCTAAATGTGGATGCCATGACAAGCGCTGATCGAGAACCACTCCCAGATATCTAGTAACCACAACTTTCTGAATTGATTGGCATGCACATGATAAATTTTTTCGAATTCCACAGTTATGTATCCTTAATATAATTATAGGGGATGAAGCTGCTCGCGTCCGTAGGAATTATTTGAATCCTGATTCCCTACACGTATTCCCTGGGTAGTGCCAAACGAGCAGTACTACATACTGGTGGTAGGCTGGTCCTCTACTAGTGAGAGGCCCGGCCGAGGGTTAGTTACCACCCACCTGGCAAAGACATACCGCCAAATGATGCAAATCGTGTTCCGGTATGATGTTAGGTGAAACCCATTTCTTAGGGAGAATGGGTCTGGACAGTTGCGTTACGCATACGGACCGGTTGCGACGCGGCCGTTTCTTAGTGTCAGGTGCCTGGTTATGGAGGTTAGCGGGATCCGAAGCACGGTTGCACCGCTGGCCGACCGTAGATAGTTGGGGGCCCAATTAATGAGCCAGCCACTCATGAAAGGCTGCCCCGCCATCTTATGAAAAATCCTGGGATGGCTCCACCATGCCGGTTGGCGACTGGAGGAGAGGGCCTGGTGGCGATTTCCAGGGGGGTTCGGGCGTCCCCGCGATCTTCATGCTAGGTACCATCGATGCTATGACTCTGTTTGCGTCCCTAGGTTATATGCGTGACGCCTCGTCCAACTGCCATTCTCTCAACCTATTCACTCCCACCATTGATGAAAAAAAGGAAAAAGAAGAGTAAGTTTGTACAGCGGTTGCACTCCCTCTCCATTAAAGTGCACCTCACAAACATCCGAGGTCTGCACTGTAATCTCAATGCAGTCCATTACCACCTTGAGACTGACAAGCCGCACTTACTCTTCTTGACTGAAACGCAGATCAGATGTCCTCTAGATGCGGCGTACCTTGGCTACCCTGGGTACACATTGGAGCATAATTACCATCAGCGCGCCGGAGTCTGTGTTTACGTCCGCAACGACATCTGCTGTAAGCGTCTCCGTCACCTTGAAGACCCCACTTTCTCTACGATATGGGTATTGATAGACACTGGAATGGATAAAATTATTTATTCTTGTGTCTATCGATTGCACAGCGGCGACCAGGAGACAACTAGGCTGTTTGAACACCTCAGTGAAGCCTCTGATGTGGCTCTAAATCGGTACCCTAATGCACAGTTGGTTTTTCTGGGGGACTTTAATGCCTGTCATCAGGACTGGCTGTTCCCATACCAGAAGACCGACCACGCTGGGAGAGAGGCGTGGAATTTTGCCTTGTCGCTGGGGCTCTCCCAGCTGGTGCAACAAGCGACTAGGGTACCTGATTTGGATGGGCACACTGCCAACTGCCTCGACCTTCTGCTGACGACCGATCCAGACAGGTACGATGTTCAGGTTACCTCACCCTTGGGAACTTCTGACCACTGTCTGGTGAAATCTGTATAGTTATATTCCCCACCTAACTACGATTTCCACGGAGTGCAACGAATGTGGCGATACAAGTCAGCAGATTGGGATGAGATGCGGCATTTCTTTGCATCTTATACTTGGCGGCAGGTCTGCTTCTCCTCTAGAGACCCATCGAGCTGCGTGAATGCCATAACCAATGTGATACGTCAAGCGATGGAGTATTTCATCTCCTTTGCTGACGTGCCCATTGGTGGTAAAGCTCGCCCTTGGTTTAACGCCGAGTGCGCTCGTGCTGAAAAGCACAAGCATATGGCGTACTTATCCTGGGTCGATGCTCGAGACCGTAAAGCTCCGGATGTTAGCCTTAAGAAGAGAGCCTTTAACCAAGCCGCCAAGTCGTGCAAAAAGGCATTACGCCAAGCCAGTTTCGACCGCATTAAACGCATCGGCACAAAGCTCTCTGTCAAACCATCTGGCAGCAGAGCTTTTTGGTCTCTCGCCAAAGCGGTCGAGACAAACTTCTGTCGGTCTACACTGCCTCTGCTGGTAAAACCAGATTGCTCACTGGTGCATGCGCCTAAGGAGCCTCTCTTTTTGCTTGCAATTCGCGTCTGGACAGTAGCAACAGCGTACCATCACATTTACCTCACTGCGGTACCTCCATGACTGAGGTCCGTATCACCAACAAGGAGGTTCTTAAAACCTTGCGAAGTCTAAACGTGAATAAAGCTAGTGGACCTGATGGTATACCAGCTATAGTTCTAAAGGTCTGTGCACCTGAGTTGTCTCCTGTGTTGACACGCTTGTTCCGCCTCTCATTCAGGACTGGAATAGTGCCTAAATCTTGGAAGCTGGCCAATTTGCAGCCTGTGCCTATAAAAGGTAGCCGTACCGACCCTGCCAACTATCGGCCAATTTCAATTACCTCCATACTCTGCAAGATTATGGAGCGTATATTGAACGCCCACCTTATGGCATACCTAGAGCAAAATGATCTCCTCAGTGATCGCCAGTACGGGTTTCGCCGAAATCGATCAACTGGGGACCTTCTAGCGTATGCCACTCACATATGGGGCGAAGTCCTCGAGAACAGTGGTGAAGCACTTGCTGTTTCCCTCGATGTCCCGAAGGCTTTTGACAGGGTTTGGCACGCTAGTCTATTGGGCAAGATTTCAGTGTACGGCTTATCCCCTGGCCTAATTGTCTGGGTGAAGGATTTTCTGAGTGAACGGTCTCTCCGGGTCGTCGTTGATGGCTGCTCATCCAATACTGTGGCGACTAACGCCGGTGTTCCTCAGGGGTCCGTTCTCTCCGCAACTCTCTTCCTGCTGCATATAAATGATCTGCTCATTCCCGGTGTCTATGGGTATGCAGACGACAGCACAGTTGTGGAGAGATACCAACCAAGCGCCCGGGCCAGCCGGGATCAAATCCAGTCAGAAAGAGAGGCTATGGTTGAGCGTGTGAGTCTCACACTACAGGCAGTCTCCGAATGGGGCGATGCCAATCTCGTGAGATTTAACGCCTGCAAAACACAAGCGTGTCTTTTTACCGCTAAAAGGAGCCCGCTCACCTTGGCTCCTACTTTCCGGAATGTATCCTTGGAGTACACTGACCGCCTTCAGTTGTTAGGGATTGAATTTTCTCCGAACCTAAACTTTGGGCGGTTTATCAAGTCCAGAGCCAAAGCAGCCGCAAGGAAACTTGGTGTCCTTGCAAGGGTGCGGCGGTACTTCACGCCGGGGCAGCTTCTTACCTTATATAAAGCCCAAGTCCGGTCGTGCATGGAGTACTGCTGTCACATATGGGCTGGTGCTGCAAAATGCCACCTGGCAGCATTGGACTCAGTGGAGAGACGTGCTAAGAGGCTCATTGGTGACCTTGATTTGGTTGAAACCAATCTTGTCAGCCTTGAGCACAGGCGCAGAGTAGCCAGTCTCTCGGTATTCTATAGGATGCATTTCGGTGAATATGCGCAGGAATTACACGCCTTAATTCCTCCCTCTCCTTTCCACCATCGGACAACCAGACGGTCGGCGGGTCTTCATGCCTTTGTTGTCGATATTCCACGCATTAGAACCAAACGGTTTGCTTCGTCTTTTGTAATGCGTACAGCAAAGGAGTGGAATAATTTGCCGGCGTCTATCTTTCCGTCCGAATACAATCTAGGCGTCTTCAAGGCAAGAGTGAATAGGCTTTTGTTACGATAAGACAGTGCGATTTACCATCTAAGGCTGCATCACCACTTACCACCAGGTGGGATTGTGGTCAAGCACTGGCTTATAATAAGTAAAAAAAAAAGTCATCACTAGGTTGTATTATTTTATCAATTGTAAAGCAGATAAATTATATTAAATTCATTCATTTCTAGTCCTTCTTCCACGATCCTTTGGACTTCAGTCCATGTTTCACCAAAGAATACAATAGCTATATCTTCTGCGTAAAATAAATATTGGCATTTGCAATTTTAAGGTTACCCAGATCGTTGATATATATCAAGAAAAGCGATGGACCAAGCACTCATTCCTGTGGTACGCCATTAGATGTGTGTGTACCCAGTTTGTATGTACCCAGTTTTACCTGTTGTTTCCTATTTTGGTGATAGCTTGTTAGTAACACTAGAGAGGCATCTCTAAAGCCATATCTCTCAAGCCTATGCACAAGAATGGGGACAGAGACAGTATCAAATACTTTTTAAGGTCCAGGAAAGGATAGGAAAGGTCATAAGGCATTTACGACCATTATCAACATTTTTGACTATTAGATTTGTGAGAGCAGTTGGTTGATATTCCACGTCTAAAGCCAAAGGGTGAAGCAGAAAAGATGTCGAGTTTATTCAAATAACCAATTAGTTTAGCGCATATCAGTTTTTCCAAGACCTTCAAAATTGACGTTAAAACTGATATAGGACGATAATTGCTCACACTATCTCTGTCACCACTCTTGTACACTGTAGTTATTATTGCTCATTTAAGAGCATCAGGAAATATTCCATGTCGGAAACAAAGATTGGCTAGGTGGCAGATAATTGGTACAAGTAGATAATTTGCCATCTTCAAGAACTTAGATGGAATTTTATCCCACCCAGGGGCGCTATCTACTCGTATCTTAAGACTCATAATAACGGAAAGAACTTCTTGATTGTCAGTTTCTAGTAAGACACAAGAGGTAAGTTGCTGTGTAGAAGAAAGATTGTGCCTACATAGATTACTCTTTGTGATGTCCATAGAATATGGTTGAGTTGGTCAATAACTATTTCATTAGCTAAGTCGGCACTAATGTTAGCAAATAAGTTATTGACTAAGTTAATTGACTCAGTTGTTGAAGGTTTTAAGTTTAACAAGTTGCTATCAGTGCTTTTACTCGGCTCAAAGTTAACTATTTTGTTGATACATTGCCATAAAGATTTAGCGTTATTTTAAGTTTTAGCGAGTTGTTCTCTTTCGTATCTCCATTTTAGCTTTTTAATTTAATTACTTATACAATTTCGGTATTTCCTATAGGTTATTTTAAGTGTTGCATTTTCTGGGTCTAGATGAAGATTATTCCGGTTATTAATGCACCGTACAATGGCTTCTGTGATCCATGGCTTACTGATACGCTTATTTCTATTAACATTTATAGTTTTTGTGTCAGAATCTAGAGATTCTTGTATGTAAGTAATCAATTTATCACACACTTCATTCCGATCATTGCAGCCCAGTAATAATAATAATAACAATCTGGTTCTGCCTCTCTATGAATCCTCTCAGTACCTTACTGGAGGGTTCCGGGAGGAGATTTCAGCTTCGGAAAGGAGGTACAAAAGTGACCCACCTTTTCTATATGGATGATCTCAAGTCGTTTGCTTCCAGTCGCTCCCATCTTGTGGAATTGCTAAACATCACTTGTGATTTTAGCAATTCTATTGGAATGGAGCTGGGGACGGATAAGTGTGCGATCCTCCATGTCGAAAGGGGAAGGGTTGCTAACTCTGAGGGCATGGACTTATCTATGCCCATCAGCATAAGGACCCTTTCCGAGGCTGAAACATACTGATACCTGGGTATGTCACAGAACATCGGTGTAGATGAGGCGGATATGAAGCAGTCAGTTTGCTATGTGTTTTATGCACGCTTGACGAAAATGCTTAACAGTCTTTTGTCGGGCGTTAATAAGACACACGCATATAACGGTTGGATCATGCCTGTTCTCATGTATACCTTTGGCGTACTCAGATGGACTCAGACCGAACTGAACACTCTGGACAGAAAAGTCCGCACTATAATGACGTCCCACAGAGTGCATCATCCGAGATCGTCAGTAATGAGGCTGTACTTGCTGCGGAAGCATGGTGAGCGCGGCTTTTTAAGCGCGCTTACCATGCATAATCGCGAAGTGTGCAGCCTCCGTAATTATTTTCTGACGAGAGCGGATGATCCATTCTATAGGGACGTTATTTTTTTGTGATAAAGGACTTACCCCTCTATCCTTAGCCAACGAGCAATGGCAAGACCCGGCAGTACTGAGCATTACCGACCGAGAGACCGTATGGAAGGAGAAGGAGCTCCACGGAAGGTTCTACAGGGCTCTACATGAGCCTTTCGTAGATACAGTTGCCTCCCTCCACTGGCTACGTTTTGGTGACCTCTTCGGGGAAACTGAGGGTTTTGTCTGTGCAATACAGGATCAGGTTATTAAGACCAACAACTATCGGAAATACATCCTAAAGGATGGCACCGTCGACATCTGTCGAGCTTGTCGCCATCCCGGTGAGTCACTTAGGCATGTCATCTCCGGTTGTTCGGCGCTTTCTAACTCTGAGTATTTGCACAGACACAACCCAGTAGCCAGGATTCTATACCAGGAACTCGCTCTGAAATACGGTCTCGTGGATCGGAAACTGCCTTATTATAAGTACTTGCCGGAAGCCGTGCTCAAAAATTACCGCGCCAGACTCTACAGGAACCGGGCCATCATCACAGACAGGACTATTCTTACGAATAAGCCTGATATTGTCCTGACAGACCGGGCACAGTCAAGGATATTTTTGGTCGACAATACCATTCCTTATGACGAGAACCTCGTGAAAGCCGAAACAGATAAGCTGACAAAATATCTGGACCTGGCTCACGAGGTGACCGACATGTGGGGTGGTCTGCCAACTGAAATGATTCCTGTGGTCGTTTCTGCAAACGGGTTAATCCCAGTCAGCCTCTCGGGTCATCTGTGGTGACTGTGACTCCGTGACGTACCGCTCCAAGCTCAAATGCAGAAGGCGGTGCTCCTCGATACCGCCCGCATCGTCCGCCGGTTTCTATCACTTTCCCCCTAAGCCTCGGCCGTTTGGTCTCCCCTGCCGAGGGCTTCCATCTGGTTGGGTTTTTATTTAGTTATGTATTTTTATGTAGTTATTTTATTTTGTTGATATTTATGTATGTTTATCATTTTCATTTACAATTATATATTTATACAGCCCAACCAGATGAGAAAACTATATAGATACCCCTAAATAATAATAATAATTCATTTATTTTAGACCAATTATCCATATTTGTTAAAAATTATAATCTAAATACCTATAACATTAAAGAAAAATAAATTAATAAATATAAACATTAAATAAAATTAAAACTAAAAATTAAAATACTACAATAGGTCGTGGCGTGTCTAATTTACAGTATGCAGATTTATCCAACGCCCTAACATTGGAGAATCCCATCTGTCCGCTAGTACCCTGAGAATGATGTTGGTGCTCGTCCGCATACGATTCAGCATGGAGGCACATCTTTTGCGCATTATGGCTTCAAACCCATCAACATGAGCCTCTGCAAACATGCCAAAGGCGCTACAATACCGAGGAAACCCCAATATAATTGTCAACGCACACCGCCTGCAACATTATAAGGCGCAGGTTCGGCCTCACATGGAATACTGTTCCCATCTCTGGGCAGGGGCTCCCCAGTATCAGCTCCTTCCACTTGACCGCATCCAGCGCAGAGCGGCTCGAATCGTCGACGACCGAGCCCTTTCCGATCGGCTCGATTCATTGGCACTGCGAAGAGATGTTGCATCCCTTTACATTTTCTTTCGCATCTACTTATCTTTTCGCATGGGGAGTGCTCTGAGGAATTGTTCGGATTAATCCCAGCCGCCAAATTTCACGAACGCACATCGCGGCAGAACTCCCGATACCATCCACACCATCTGGATGATTGGCGGTCCACCACTGTGCGATTTAGAAGATGTTTTCTTCCTCGCACGACTTCCTTGTGGAATCGATTACCATCAGCCATTTTTCCAGACCGAAACGACTTAGGGACCTTCAAGAAAAGAGCATACTCCTTTTTAAAAGGCCGGCAACGCATCTGCAATTCCCTCCCTGGTGTTGCAGTTGTTCATGGGCGGCGGTAGTCACTTACCATCAGGTGGTCCGCATGCTCATTTGCGCCTGTATAGGATCTCCTATAAAAAAAAATTATAAAGTATTTTTTTATAGGATAAGGGTGACAAACGAGCACACAGTCCACCTGATGGTAAGTGGTTGCTGCGGCCCATAGACATCTACATCTATCCTCTATTATAAATCTAAATTTAGATGCGTTGTCACCCGTGAGGACTAAGATGGAATGCCTCATTTCCAGTAAAAAGGGCCTCCGGCCACCTGCACTCATCAAGCGAAATGAAAAGGTAAATCTCTACTTCACGCTGGTTTTCTGTGAGGTCGTGGTACCACCCCGGTTCGAGCCGGCCCATCCGTGCGACAGCAAAAGCTGCCGCCTGGCTCTATCACTGTTAAATTTTTAAATTGTAATGTTTTAACTGCCTCTTCAAAATTAACATCGTTTTAGTTTTCATGTACATATTTTTTGAGTTTATTTTAGTTTTAACAAGAGTAGACAATGATCTGTAACAGTACTATTAAGAGTTGTTATAATATCCGAATATTTGTGATCGTCGAGTTTTACCATGAAATGATCAAGAGAGTTTGGTCCCCTTTTCGGAAATAAATGTCCGGGAAGAAAACCATGCGTCGATAACATGTTTAAGTAATTAAGGCGGTTGTTACGCTCTCGAGCTTTTTCAGTTTCTGTTACTATTAAATTTATATTAATGTCTCCAGTTAATAAAAAAATTTTATTAGACTTTAAGGTCGATAAAGACATAAATAATAATTTGCAAAATGTTTGTATGTCAGTCTCTCTGGGCTAATCTTCGGGATGGCTGAACCAATAATGGAACCAATGGGCATCCACGACTTTTTCTGCCACCAGGCCGGCGCCACTAAACGGTGAGTTATAATATTTAACAGATTTCATAGTAAGGAAGTTAATTTGTTCGGAAAATAAAATAAAATAAAGGTTTTTTTTTTTTATTTTTTAATTTATTAATAAGATTAAAAATAAATAAAACAAGCCACAGATATTCATAAAAGTAGTAAAATTTAAGAAAGTTAAAAATGTGCAAAAAAATTTAAAAAGCAAACCATTGCCGCATTGTTTTGTATATTAATTTAATACTCTAGAAACTGATAAACTTATAGTAAAAAACAAATTCTCAATTAAATTACATTGCGTAACAAAAAACTTTACCTCTGGTGAGCAGATAATTATTAGTCCTCATTGTAATGAAACTTTACGAATACATAGAAAGCAATGGCAGGAGGGTTATAGGCTATATTTTATGCGAAAAACTTGTTTTTTTTTTCAAAAATGATAAATATAAATGGCCTCTCATTATCTTAAATCTAAAATAACACCACGTTAATAGATCCTATACAGGCGAAGCATGAAAGTCCAACTACAAGTACAAATCCCTACTAAAACATTTCCTGTAATCTTTTCCAACTTATTGAATTACGAATTTACGAAACATCGTAAATTTGGTTTTATTCACTGAAGTACACATTGAGGTTTTGTTGAATTATGATGAGTTTTAAAGTGTTCAATTTGGAAATTTCAAGAAACTCAAGTCATAAATTCTATAACTTTAAAATTCAAGCGAACATATCAACTAAGAGATATGTCTGCAAACTTTAGTAATATGCTACGTCTTATTATATTTATTAACACGGTTTTATTAGCTTCGCATATATTTATCTATTTACCTAAGTGAAGAATATTTTAATACAACTTTTACCAACTTGTAGACAGCCAAAACAATATTTTAATGACTATGACCCAGTATTCGAACTAGGATCATCACAGCTCATGATTAATGTGTGTTGTTTATGTTTTCTTAATCTCTAATAATGTATTATTTTATTTAAAAAATAACTTGTAACATGTGCTATATTACTTTTTTCTCAGTGGTAGGCTCCTTATCGGCCTATGAGTGTTTTACCTTTTTATGCTTCCAAATAGCAATGTTTGAACTGCTGTACTCCAGTCTAAAGGATATTGAGAGCCAGTATATACAACAAACAGACGATTTTATACGTGGTAGAGCCATACTGCAGCCATAATCGTAGTATAGTTGTAGCACAAATGGGTCGGCTCGACCGGAGAAGAACCACGCTCTCACAGAACACCATCGTAAAATATCAGCTTAACGCTACTGCTACGATACTTCGTATGGTGAGTATAGAGAACCAGATACCCCTTTTACTGGAAACGAGGCATTCCATTTTAGTCCTCACGCGTGACAACGTATCTGCATTTTGATTCGTAGTTAAGGATTGATGTAGAAGTCCATAGACCACAGCAACTACTGAAAGGGTATAGTGGCTCCTCATGACCCGCACTGCAGCAGAGATCGAAAAATTTGTGACCTTCTATTCACAGATACTAATACCACACCACGTTGGGTTCGGGAACAACGAGGTGGGCGTAACCCCTGAGAAGGTATGTACTCAAAGCCCTTCTGCACTCTCTCAAAAGAAAGGTTAAACGACTAAGATTATGGATCCCTATGAAATAGGCCCGGTCTTGACGACAGTCATAAGTGGACTGTATATCGTGGAGTAGATTCAACGCTGACAAAATGAATCATCGGTTATTCTTCATAAATCCTCCCTTGGATATGCGACATTGAAAATTTCACCACTTTTTCCTATCACTTTTCCCTATCGTTTTCTAACTTGATTTAACCTGGAAACTGGTAGCTGGTCCGGAACGAATTTCCAAACTACCATCCTCCTATCGTACTACGAAAGCTAAACGCGCAGTAGAAACGCGCGCCGCGCGCCATTTCGACATAATCTAACACTGATTTTCACTATCGCATTCCCACATTTAAACCCGTATCTTTATTTCTCAAAATAATATCATTACATAATTTCGCTTAACAATAAAAAAGTCACATTATAATAATAAAATACAACATCGACATCACACGAAGACATTAAAATATTTAACAAAATACAATAATTTTACAAGACATTTTTAAAGTCCTAAATCTTTAAATATCTATTTACACACATTCAAAATAATAATCTTTATTAATAAACATGAATATCTAACTAATACAATTAAAACCTTTAAGCAGCATTAATACACTTTAATCGAACTTTATTTTTCTTGTACTATTATAATTTCGTTATTCTAGGCACAAATTGTACACTTTTAACACATCACTTATCTTATTATTCTATGCAATAATCCTGAAACATTTATTACCTATTTTTTCACATATTACTGAAATTTTCATAAATTGATTGTATCTTTTAAACACTACTTCTTTTTAGGTTTCCGTACCTCAAAAGACCCCGGGCGGAACCCTTATAGGATCACTTTGTTGTCCGTCTGTCTGTCTGTCTGTCAAGAGCCTTTTTCTCAGGAACGCGTGGAGATATCAAGCTGAAATTCATATCAAATACTCAAGTCTACTATCCCTTAGAGCTGTTACTAAATCAAAATTCTAACCCAACGCAATCAAAAGATACAGCCGTTTCGCAAGAGAATCAAAACCAACAGGGTACTTCCCGTGAACTTAGAATCTTAAAATTTGGTACGAAGCAACGTATTATAAGCACAGATAAAGGAAAAATTGCGAAAAGCATAAATTTTTAGTTACGTCATATAATAAAATGATTTTAATAATTTTAAACTTATATACCTACGGATTTGTTCGGAACCCTCGGTGCGCGAGTCCGACTCGCACTTGGCCGGTTTTTTTTGTACTTTATTTAGACGCTGTTCTAATTCTATGCAAAATGATCAACTAATTTCTGCACGACCCTTGGCTCCATGATAGGAGGCTAGTATTTAATCTGTCTAAATTACAGCTATCTCTATTATTATATATAACGATCGAGCGGAACCAGGGCACCAAAGTCTTTGCTAGAGATCTGTCTACCAGAAAGAGCCAACTGTCGCAGCTGAAGACTGAGCGTGGTAGCGTCGTTTCCGGGACACCTGAGATTTTGAGTGAGGTTGAGAGGTTCTATGGGCAGCTGTACACATCATCGTTGGAGCCACACGCAATTGTGAGTAACGATTCAAGAGCAAGTCTTATCCGACACTATTCCGATGATATCCCGGACGTCAGTCTGAGCGACATTAGAATGGCTCTCCAGCACTTTAAAAACCGCAAGGCCCCAGCTGAGGATGGAATTACAGCGGAGCTTCTGAAAGCGAGTGGAAAACCGATACATGAGGTCCTTCACAAGCTTTTTAATACCGTCCTCCATGGTGGCACTACACCGGAGGAGCGTGGAGTAGAAGTGCGGTGATCTTGTTCTTAAAAAAAGACGACGACACTCTCTTGACGAAGTACAAACCGATTTCCATTCTGAGCCGCGTCTACGTGCAGTTTTCGAGAGTCATTATTAATCGTCTCGCACGCAAACTTGACGACTTCCAGCCTCCCGAACAAGCCGGTTTCCGAAAAGACTTTATCACCATAGACTACATACATACCTACCATAATTTGTCGAAATTTGGGCGGTACTGCAGTCCCTTCAGTGCTTCCTATATCGAAGTGCTGAAGTGTTTCTACAGTAGGGCTACGATGACTATCCGAATACAGAACCAGAGTACAAAACCTATCCAACTGCAAAAAGGTATAAGACAGGGTGACAAAAGGGTATATCCTCGAAATTCTTCACCGCTGCATTGGATTATTTTTTAAGCTTCTGAACTGGAAAAGAGACGGAATTAACGTCAACGGCGAGTATATCACTCACCTTCGATTTGCCGACGATATAGTCTTTATAGCAGAATTGCTGGAGGAACTACGCACTATACTAAATGACCTCAATAGTGTCTCCCAACGGATAGATCTTAACATGAACCTATCGGTACCTATGTCGGTGGTTATTGGGAGCACTAATCTCAAAGTTGTTGACGAGTATGTTTACCTGGGATAAATAGTCCGACTGGGTAAGTCCAACTTCGACTGAGAGGTCAATCGACGGATTCAACACCACTGGCCAGCGTTTAGGAAATTACGGCACATCTTCTCGTCAGGTATACCTCAAATCTTGAAAACAAAACTGTTCAGCGCGTGCTGCCAGTGATGACCTATGAAACTGCGACGAGATACTTCACTGATTTCCGGATGAGGAAGTTCAAGGTCGCTCAGCGAGCTGTGGAGAGGGCTATGCTCGGAGTTTCTTTGCGCGATAAACTTAGAAATGAGGATATCCGCAGTAGAACAAAATTGAACGACATAGCCCAACGGATTAGTAAGCTGAAGTGGCAATGGGCTGGTTATAGCTCGAGAACCGACAACCGATTGGGAAAAAAAGGTTCTCGAGTGGCGGCCTCGTCCCGGCGGACGAAGTGGAAGGCGTTCTCCCACTATATGTAGTGACGACCTGATGAGACATACAGGAAGTCGATGGATGCAGGTGGCTCACGACTGTGCTTTGTGGCATTACTTGGGGGAGACCTACGAGTATGTTCAGCAGTGGACTTGTGAAAGGCTAAAATGATGATGATGATGATGATGACTTATCTCTTACCACAAGACCATAAAATGTTTATCACTAAAACAACTAATTTAATACAAATCTTTTATTTGTATTACATAGCCGATTACTATATAACACACGACTCTAAGTTAATTTATAAAAAAAATTGTGTAATTAACTCTCGGCCGGGGAATCTAACCCCGAACTCTCGCATGACAATCAAATGTTCTTATCATTATATTGAGTTTATTTACTTTTAACATAGATTATTCTTTAATTTGGAATGTATTAACTTTTAAGATAAACGACTCTTAATGCAAATATGCCTTTTTCTAAAAATAGAAAAATATTGAAATAAGCTTTTAAGCGCGTCGCCAACAGCTACTTACCATCAGGTGGGCTGTTTGCTAGTTTGTCATCCTTAGCCTGTAAAAATACAGTAGTACGCGTTGTGGAATTCCACTTAAGAGTCACAACTCAAGGGTGACAGGTGTAACCCAAAAAATTGATGAGTTCCATGTTCCAAGGTTATGTACTCTTTCTTTGGTTTCTCCTTTTAAAATTTCCTTTTAGTTGGATTTATTTTTATATTGTTATCTTAGTGAAATGGCCCTGTATTGGTGGTTTAAGAGAATCCACTACCACTTATCATCCCGTTAGTGTGATAAGAGGTGACAGTAGAAATCGAAACAGAAAACTAGCGGCAGCATCTTCCTGACAGCGATACAAAAATAATAAATAACTGCTGTTGCAAAGAAAATTATAACTTAAACCAAATACACTTGTAGGTATATTAAATAATTACATTACTATAATTTACACAAAATTCATAAAATTTAAATACGCTATATTAACAGAATCGCTGTAAAGTTGCAGACAGCTTTCGGTTCTTCAGAACTTTGAAGGTGAATATCAACATTAGTATAATAATATTACAGGCAATGGCCGCGAGTTGCTAAAAGTATTCTCGAATAAATTTTATCCCGTCTTACCTAAATGCAAATAGTATTAACTTCGTATAATTTCGACTTTCTTATCTGCACAGACGACGCAATCGGTGGCGACAACCCCAACTAAATTCAAAATTAGACACCTTCCACACGTTGTTTTCTTGAATATGTTCACTTTGCACCCAACTGTATTTTCGTATGCATAAATATTACATTGCTAGTTTAAAATACTGTTATCAAGTTAAGTAAGTATATATATAGTATTTTTGCAGCGTTTTGAAAATTGATTTTTTTTCGTGTTTAATATTTATAATTAAATATAAGGCTCACTCTCTAACTGCTTCTATTAAATAATTTAGTCATAATTGAACACTTAATAAACACTCTCATCAAATAATTTGGGCACATTATCTGACGGTAGAAGGTAACAATCTCACAGTCCAGCTGATGATAAGTGAATGCCGTGAACCATACACATCTACACCTATCCACGATTAAGAAACAAAATTCAGAAGCGCCCTCCAGGTAAGAAGTAGCCCTCCAGGGTGACAAACCCTGGAGGGCTACGATGAAATGTCTCGTTGCTATTAAAAATAATCTCCGATTCTTTACACTCATCATACGATACAGCAGCTTTAAGCTGCTGTTTTACGCTTGTATTGCCTTTACACATGACATCGACATTGAATTTATAAAAACTGAGAATATTAATATAAATCATCTTTGTGTGAATTATAGATTACGACATCGAATAACAAATTTGTTGCCATAATAAAATAAGATGTCTGGCAGGTTTTTAAGATCTAACAGACTGTCCGGCTCCATTGTTTGCCCGCGAACCTTTTTGTCAAGATTTCCCATGGGACCCCATCCTTGCGAACGTTTCGCTTCACTTTCTTGTTTAAGAGAAAGGGACATGCAGATTAAGAAAAATGTGCTGAAAATTACATTTCTTCCTGCCTTTAGAAGGGCTTCATATCAACAACCTTGGGAAATCCTCTTTTATTGCGATTATTTTAATTCAGTAATTTCATCGGAATTAAAATCTCTATTAAGAATCTTGGTCGTCTTATTTTCAACAATGGCGTTTCCGATCTCATGAGACCCAACTAAGCTCTCACCATTTGTGATATTTCAGTATTGAGAGCCACACCATGCAGGAAGTCAATGTACGCAGGTGAATCAGGACCTTGCTTTGTGATTTTCCTTGGTTGTTACGATAATGATGATGGTGTTCTTTATTTTTAATTTATTTATTTTTGATTTTATTATGTTATATTTTTAATGTTATATAATATTTTAATATATACATTATTAAAAAACTAGAATATCTTTATTATCATACAGTCCTCTTCCCCGTGGTAACGTGCCTAGACACTGGCTGCGTTTCCTCGCTGAATAGCTATACTTAGCCTTTGAGCGAGATAAAATCCAGCCATTTTATCACTAGCAGCAACGGCCAGTCCGGGATAGAGTTCCTTTAGGAATTTCACCGCAAGTGGACTCCACGGATCGATAGTCTCTATAGTAAATGGCATAAATATGTATTCATCTCTCAGGGACTCATATTTGCGCCACTTGCTCAGTTCAGCTGCCTCTGAATCCAACCTGGCTCTAAACGAGGTACCCTTGAGGGCGCCAAAGTGTCTACGCAAGTAGCATCCCACACTAGAGCTTTACCTCTCTCGCAAAAGACCAATGTCATACCATCGGGTAGGGATGGCCGATTTTTTGTTTTGAATCGATCTTCTGGATCGTATTGGATCTTGAATCGATTCACGGTTTAATTGTATTGTATTGAATCGATCTTATTCGATCTCGGAAAATCGTATCGTAATTTTAATAAAATAAAGAAAAGCACAGTAGGCATGCATAATTATTTATTTTAATAATGCCTATTACGGTATCCAGTGAGTTTTTCCAAATAATTATTTTTAAAAAGTATAAATCAGGTTTTACATTATGAATTCCAGCTATCTACATTTAATTTTTTTTTCAAATAAATGCATCGTAAGTTATTACCTGTAACATGGGTTATCTGACAGTGAAATTTCGGTCAATATCATCTCATCCGTTTCTGAGATTAGCCGAAACAAACAGACAGACAGACAGACAGACGAACAGACAGACAGAGAGGCAGTCGAACCGCTAGACAAACAGACAGAATTTTCGGCAATTGCTGTAGTTGAACTTTCTTCACTTTTGCTTAGCTCAGAATAAGTGCCTCTGTGATGACTTGAAATGATTTTTTAAATTGGTAGTATTTCTACTATTTTTAACCATCTGTTTACAATTTCACATTGTCCACTCATGTCACATTTAATTAAAAGAAAGCCCAAGCGTTTGATTTGGTTGGCGTGGCCATATTAAAAAGTATTTTAAAGTAATAGTTTACGCTCACAGAACAGTTCAACTTTTCGTATCGCAATAATATAAAGAATGGAAGATCTTATAATACTAGCATAGGTACCCGATAATAAAATAAACAAAATATTATCATACCTACCTTCATATTTCATATACCTACTACCGTTTTAGATGTAACTCGAACCTACTCTCATTTAATGTGTAGGTACTAAGTAAGACAGTAACTAAAACAAAGTAAGAACTTTCTTTTATTTATTCTGTCCCCTCCTCGGCAATACGATAAGTATGCAAAGATCAGTTCATACGTTAGGATGTTATTTAGTTGATACGATTTTTTCATACGATCTTATAGCCATACGAATCGATCTGAGTGAAGATCGCATTCCCTTGAATCGATTCAAAAATCAGCAGATCGTATGGCCGTGAATCGATCTTCCAGAAAATCGATTCGATTTCGATTCAGATCGGGCATCCCTACCGTCGGGTCTCCTGCCATCGTCTCTAAATATTCCACAAGGCTCTAGGTAAAGTAGCTTGAGTCCAGGCTGTTGTGAAGTTAAATTTAGAATTTTTTCTAAAGCTATTTTAAGATTATAATCAAAATACAGGCATTTCAAGGCAGATTTGGGCTCGGTGTTGCGTCTCCTAATACATCATCGTGTGGTCTTCGACACAGTCCGTACGTAGTTTGTCAATAACATCCACGATCCTTTGGCGCATTTCGTCAGCACTATCACACTCACGATTAAAAACCCTTTCTGTCACATACCGCACAGAAAGAAGTCTAACAGGGTTCGATCTGGTGAGCGAGGTGGCCAAGGGTGTGGTCCTAGTCTGCTAAATCCAGCGATCATCAAATAATTCGGTAAGGCGCTCACGGACGAACCTCACGACATGTGGAGGTGCATCATCATGCTGGAACCATGTGCGGCGATATTCAGCCAACGATAGGTCGTCTAAAATGTCAACCAACTGTTCATTTATAAAGTTTAGGTATCGCCGTCTGTTAAGTTGCTGTGGCAGAAACACTGTTCCCAGTATGCGATCCTTAAATAAACCTGCCCATACTTTAACCGACCATCGGGTTTGGTGCCCGGTTTGTCGAACAGCGTGCGGGTTAACCTCTGAATACACGTGTGTATTTCTTCGGTTCCACAGGCCGTTTCTGGTAAATGTCGATTCATCCGTCCAGGTAATGTGCTCAATGGAACCAGGCCCACGTTGTTACTGGTCTAATAACCAACGGCAGAAAACTCGTTGGCGATCGTGATCGCCGAGAACTAAAGCTTGCACTTTGTGCAATTTGTATGGGCGCATTCGGTTACGCTTCAACACTTTGTGCACTGCACAGTATGACACACTTGTTCCATCCCGACGCCTTAACAATTTCGCGATACTTGTACCTAGGTTCGGATACCTAACATGTTGCCGTATTAACGAGAACTATAAACGTACGCGTTAGGCATTATTAAAACAAAAAAGAAACAAAAAAACGTAACAACAAGAATAATACCAACACGTAATCACAAGTAATAACAATTTAATAAACAAAACGATTGAACTGTCGCTCGCACACGCGTGTACAAAATCAACATGGAACTGTCTCAAAAACTAAAATTAATAACGAACCCCGCCAAAACTGAAACCTACTGCATCATAGCGTGAGGCGACACCAGCCGGCCGGATTAGGCATTGTTTCGCACCGAGCTAGATACAGGTCGACAGTGGAGGAAGTGTGGGTACAGTCGCATTCTAAAGTACTACATGGTATTTTATTTTATGCTATTGTTTTACAATATTATAGTAATTAATTGTATTATTGTAGAATCATAATACGTGTTTTACTAGCTACTTAGAACTTTGGAAGAGGTTGGAATTAAAAATGGATAATGTTTACTTGAGCATTATTTGTTATTTCTATTAGTTTTAGTTAACGCCGTCCATTATGTCGTCTTGGGTCACATGGAAGCCAGATATCGATGGTGTGTTGGTGTTACTGGATGTTTCATCATCACTTTCAACTTCGCTTGAGCTTCCGTCATCAGGTCGATCAAATGGTAATTTTTTCGGTATTCTTCCTCAACACTTTTAACTTTACTCCACAATTTTCCCCATTCACCTTCTACTATCATATTTACCTTTTCCGTCACTAGTTCAGTCATAAAACAATAGATATAAATAATTTTTCTTTCCTTCGTTTTTAAAACCATCGTCGCTAGTCGCAAAGTAAGCTGTGTATGCGACTGTATTTTGGGAGCGAACAAAACGCGGGAACCAATAGTATGCGGGCACAGTAATATTGGCGGATTGTTCCCCCGTCGCGCCCCCTTCGTACCAGTCACTCATAAATCGCTCACTGCCCAGGTTCAACGCCAGCGTTCTTTTTTCAGCGTTCGCGCGTACATTGACCTCTAGTCAGCTGATTGCAATTCAGTAATTTCACTGCTGGTTTTATCTTTCAGTATTTTCACGATTTTTTTTATGAAATTATCGTTTTATTTAGCTGTCCTAACAAGATGGAGCATGAATAAATCTAATAAAACGTTGTGAAAAGATGATTTTTATTTCATCAGAATCGATTTTATATTTCACCTATCATCAAAGGTATAGTTGGTACTGTCGTCTTCATCTTCGTTTTCGGGAGCGTTCCAAAAATACCCTGTATATTAAAATGTCCGAACATTTCCAGACTAGACTCGAGCGGAGTAAGTATGTAAATCTAGGTACAAGGAAACAATATTTTAAAATTGTAAGATCAATGTGGAGGGTTTAAGTTATACAATTTATCAACGTGGTTTAAAAACTAATTAAACATTGTTTTTAAAACAGGTTTAATACTATCGAAAAACAACGGGGCATCTAGCAGGTATAGCGATTCCGTACTGACAGTTTTTATTCTTGGAGAAATATGATTCAAATTTGGAATTAAAGTGTCTCTGTTAGAACTAGATAATTATTAGAAAAAAATATTTCACATTTATTGCTATTTGGTTCAAGACCGATATTTTTAAAACTTCGAAAAATATGAGTAAGACCACTGAAGACGTCATCTGCTCTACTTCCCCGTGTACTGTCGTCTAGGTACCAAACATTCAGCTTGGATTTTAAATTGAAATAATGGGTTGAACTCCCAAACTGGACCTAGTGGGTCACCTTGCTGAACATTGACAGCAGAATCGATAAAATGGTTTTAACAATAGTAGTAACATTTCCAGACGTAATGAGAAATTTTGGGGTATTGATAGCCACTTCTTTCAGCAGGGTTACCCTATCGATAGAGTTAAAAGCATTCCTAATGTCATCCTTCACATAAACAACTGCATCAGAGTTTGTTAAAAATGTACGCACTGAATATACCGCCGCCTCACAGCCATCTTTAGTGCCAAAGCCTAGTTGAATAGGCAGTGAAATTTTGTCTTAAAGTTAGAGACTATGTGCTTGCAAGCTAATTTCGAAGTTACGCCGTCGAAATGTGGAACCAACGACAATAGGGTGTTACCGGTATCCTTTTTTTTTTTGAAGGCACATAATCTTGCCCCAAGAATGGAATGAAATTTGGATTAATATTATTAGAAAGTATAAAATTACATAGTTTTGTAATGTCATTAACAAGTACTCCGCCGGCGTCACCGGCAGAAGCGCTTACAAGATCTTTAATTGCTTACAAGGCGTAATTCCGTCAATGCCGCCAGAGGAGCCATTCGAAAGTGACATAATTTCTTCTAAAGTGTCCTTCTCAGCAATTTGCAAAGGTGACCGAAGGATGCGTCTGAGGAAGGCCTTCAAGAGTTTCGACATTACAAGGAGCCTGAATGTCGTCTGAGAATAAAATACGGAAAGTATTTTAAGTCGCCATTCATTAATTTCGACTCAACTACTTTTTTTTAAATCAAATTTAGGACGAGGTCGAGATAAATTTTACTTAATTAATTTATTTATTGCTTTATCAAAATAAAAATGGGAATACGCGAAATTAAATAATTTTTGCCAACTCTTTTCGCTATTAGTGAAACAATTTTGAATAGTGCATGACAATGCTTTAGCAAGCTGCATCCTCGCACCTTTAGGAATTATTTTAACCACTGGTACAATACGATGATAATTGTATATTTGCTCCGAAAAATGGGAAAAATTTGTGTCATTAGAGGAATTACTAATAGAGTTATGAATTTCTACGGTAGACTTTGAAGCCGAAATACTTTTATTATGGCATCGTTTAATATAATATTTAACCCCTTTTACCTTTAAACAGCCTACTGTCGGTATCAATTTTGGCAATTTTCAATTAATATCTGATTACCAAATTATATTGATGATATTATATTATATATTTTGATTTAATCGTGTAGTGGAGGTGTAAGAATGTCTACTATCCCATATCATCCCATGGGTACCGTATGAGGTGACTGAGGGAAGCTAAACCAGAAGATGGGCGGCAGCATCTTTTTGATTACAGCTGAATAAAAAAACTGCGGTTGCCAACCCGCTTGCCAAACGTGGCCACTATAGCAAATACCCTATGAGATAATTCATGGGGGAGATCTATATTCACCAGTGGACCTTTGATAGGCTGGAATTATATGGTAATGTCTCTTGATTTATTTTTCAATGCAAATTAAGACGTGTCTTTTGTTTATGTAAAACTAATTAGGTGTGTCTTTTTATTTGAATAGTACACCAGAATTAATAATATAATGTGTATTGTAATCTTGCGTGTCTGTGTTTTTTGTCTTAATGCGGATTCTATATTATGGATGTGTCAGCAAAAGCGTTTGCCTTAGATACGGAAAAAGTTTCAAGGAACATTATATGTAATGGATAATAGCAATATTTAAAGTGTCTGCAAATATTATAAAGAAAGCACTTAAATCTTACTTTAAGAGAGCAACATAATGCTTTCATCTTTCATCTTCCATCTTAGTACTCACAAGTAGTAACACTAGGAATTCCATCCTTAATAGATGAGTGTAAGTGTTTTTGGACCACAACATTTGATGATATACTGTACTTGTTTTTTGCCGTTAATTGTTTAAAATTATTCAGCTTTTTGGTATATGAATGGACTGCCTCAATATCCTAGTGATCGTTAACGCGAATCCCGGGTCAGTCCGAAATAAGTTATTAGGTTTTTTGTAAATAATTCACAGTACCAGCCCGTAGGCAGAAAGTTAGCGATGTTTCAACCCCGTGCCTTGGAAAGCACGTCCTGCGCGAGATCTCTCTTGAGTTGTGTCGATTGCCGTCCCAATTGACTATAAGAGTGAGAGAATAGAGAGTGCACCTGTACTTGTGCATACACTCGGCCACTACAATTAAGTACTGCGCAAATGACTAGTCTTTCACTACTAAACAGGTCAATGTCTTAATGCCAATTAAATAAAAAAATATTCTTTATAATAAAAATAATAATAAAATAATAAATATTTATTCTGTACACAAATATAGGTGAGATTTGTCATACAAACGAACACACTGTGCAACTAATGCTGAGTGCATTCCCGATAGAAGCCGAGAAGCAGAACGCGATTTATGCCACAACTTTTACCGCCATGGCATGTTACTAGTAAGATAAATCTTCGGTTTTTATCACTTATCAGACGGAACGCCTTACGTGGCAGAACCCCGCTGGTACTAGCATAGTAGACCCACGCTCTACTGAACTGATAGAACCACGTTGTAGTATAATATACACGTATGTACTAAAGTTACAATCAAGTAGGAGAGCCACGCCGCACTTACGTGGTAAAGCCACGCTGGACTAACGTAGTAGAGTCACGATGCAGCTATTTGGTTGCAGTATTAACGGGTTAACTCGGCCGGGGAAGGATCACGCTCACGTAGAATAATTATAAGACTTTTATTTCGTAGAATACCCTTTTATTGGTAAAGGGGTATTCTATCTTAGTTCTTAAGTGTGATAACGCATTTGTGTTTAGATTATTAATAAAATATAGATGTATGTGTCTATGAGCCACAGCATACATTTACCATTAGATGGAGGGTGTGCTCATTTTTCACCCTTATTCTATATACAAATTTTAACTTAACTTTATTCATTTAATTCAAAAACTCAAAGTAAAATTTTACATCCAAAGAAATCAAAAATTTGCATCCATTTACAACAATTAAAATTGATAGTTATAATTTATTAAAATTATAAGTTATAAATTAAATAATTATAAAATAATATTTCCCGACGATGTTCTGCGTGGACCTACCCTTGTGGAAGTAGAAACATTGTCATGTTCTGCACCCACACTGCCACAGTACAGCTGTTGCATGCCACGCCGAAATTAACAATACAACATGATGTACCTTATTTGGACTATTCAACCACTTTCATGTTTCTTAGAAAATTTGTAAAAGACCATGATTACACAGGGCCTCTCCCGTGTTAAGAAGGATTTGCCTTAAACGGAAACCTTGGCACGAGGATAGGCAGTCACAACACCGCCTGCAACTTTACAAGGCGTAGGTTCAGCCACACATGAAATACTGTTCCCATCTCTTGGGCGGGGCACCCCAGTGTCAGCTCCTTCCATTTGATCGCATTCAGCGCAGAGCGGTTTGAATCGTTAGTGACCGAGCTCTTTCTGATCGGCTTGACGCACTGGTACTGCGAAGAGATATTGCATATCCTTGCGTATTTAATCGCATCTACCACGGGAAGTGCTCTGACTAATTCTGTTCGGACTAATTCCGGCCGCTCAGTTTCACCATCGCACGTCGCGACAAAACTTGCGATACCATCCATACGATTTGCAAGAAGTTATGCGATTAACAAGAAGTTTTATTCCTCGCACAATTTTTTTGTGGAATCGTCGAATTAGGGACCTTCAAGAAAATAGCCCACTCTTTTTTAGAAGCCGGTAACAGACCTGCAATTTATCTAATGTTGCAGTTGTTCGTGGGCGGCGGTTGATGCTTACCATCAGGTGAGCCGCAAGTTCGCTTGCCCCTCTTCTATAAAAAAAAATAAAAGCACCTATATCTTGTTCAGGCACCCATTACGCTCTACTGACCGCCGGCGTAAATGAGATGGTTATTACCATGTATAGAAAGTCATAAGACTGTTTTAGCGTGTCCTATAGTTGCCTTTAGAACACCCACGGAACGAATGTTGTGATGGTTACCTTTATACCGCCATCACACGGTAAAAAGGTGAAAATTAATTGTGTAATACCTAAAGATGCCAATGTCCTGCATTTCTAAAGATAACGGCTTCAAAATATATGTACATTATCAAGTTCTTTATTTATTTATTTTCCTCGTCTAAAATTTACTATAAGTCGGAGAAGAAATGATGACAAAATTCAAAATGTTCAAGTTTGTAATAAATGTTAATTACTCTACTCTTAAAGTATAGAAAGAAAAGTAAGGTAACAGCCTATATACGTCTCACTGCTGGGCATAGGCTTCCTCTCATTTCTGAGCGGTTTTTAGGGTAAGAAAATATCTGTCGAGCTGCCCCAAAGCATGTTGGTGAACTACAGATGTCTCAGAAATATTTCTTTTTATTATTCCTCAGAAATGCAGATTTCTTCAAGATGTTTTCCTTCACCACCTAGCACGTGGCAAATCAGCACTTAAAATTGCAATTAACAATTTCACTGGTGCCGGCGGGGAACGAACCCGGGTTGCTCTCGTACTGTGAAATTTACTGCAAGCCCTTACTCCCTGATCTACCACGGCCCTAAAGTATAGAAGTCTAATTACATAGCAACGTCGATATAAAAACAATTAATAGACATTGTCAAATAGCGCGTTGAATGAGCGGCAAGTACACAGAACTCGAACGATACAGGAATTCCGATACACTTCGAGTTAATAATCGAGCAGTTGATTGAGGACAATTACCGTATTTCCTCGACTAAGTAAACACAGAACTATAAAATATGAAAGTGCTTACATATTTTACGGTTAAATTTTGTAAGACTACACTATATTGATGAACCGTGGTAACTCAGAGGTTAAGCGCTCGACGACCCTTATTCGATCTTCGCTGGCACTATTGTAATTGTTAGTAGCGATTTTAAGTTCTGATTTACCCCGAGTCCAACAAAGGAAAATACTGTAAGGAAACCTGCAGACCTAAAAAAAATAAAAAAATATCTCCAGTATATTATGATTTATGACATATGTACTATCGCGCTACAGGGCAGGGCGGTGGATACTTTCTCGAACTAAAATCCTCTGAGGTGTATAATAAATACTTTTTTTTAAGTAGAATTAAGGTGACACACGAGCACACAGTCCATCTGATGGTAAGTGGTTGCTATAGCCCATAGACATCTACATCTATCTTCGTTTGCGAATTAAAATGCAGATGCGTTGTCAGCCGTGAGGACTAAGATAGAATGCCTCTTTTCCAGTAAAAAGGGTCTCCGGTTCTCTACACTCACCATACGAAACACAGCAGCGTTAGCTACTATTTTACGCTTGCATTCTGTGCGAGCGTGGTCCTTCCCCGGTCGAGCCGACCCATTCGTACTACAACTATACGATTAATATAACTGCAGCATGGATCTACCATGTGTAAACTGTAACTCCTTTGTTACTTTTGCACAGAATTGTGTCACCATTCGCCTCATCAAACACAATATCCTAAACGTCAGTATAAGCGAGATTAAAATTGGCTCACTAGCACCGTTAAAACGGTAAAGCCCCGGACGAGGATGGAATTACACAAGTCATCGATTTTTAATTTATGGAATTTCCAAGTTCAAATCGGTTTTACTTTGCACCATCTACGCATATAAATAGACTGCCTCCTTGGTCTAGTGGTTGTAGTAGTGCGACTACTGATCATGAGGTCCCGGGTTCGAATCCCGGGTCGGGCCAAAAAATCAGTTTATTGAGTTTTTCCATCAAGAAATTCTCAGTAGCTGCCCAGAATCAGGAAGTTGGCGGTGTTTCACCCCCGTGCCTCGGAAAGCACGTAAAGCCGTTGGTCCTGCGCCTGATCTCTCTCCGGTCGTATCGGTTTACCGTCCCATCGGGCTATGAGAGTGAGAGAATAGAGAGTGCACCTGTGCTTGCGCATACACTTAATTGGGCACTATAATCCTGTACTGCGTAGATGGCTAGTCTACGTTGAGACTGGCCGCCGTGGCCGAAAGTCGGTCTGGAGGACATTATTATTATCTGGGGCATCTATATAGTTTACTCATCTGGTTGGGCTGTATAAATATATAATTGTAAATGAAAATGATAAACATACATAAATATCAACAAAATAAAATAAATACATAAAAATACATAAATAAATAAAAACCCAACCAAATGGAAGCCCTCGGTAGGGGAGACCAAACGGCCGAGGGTTAGCGGGAAAGGGAAAGAAACCGGCGGACGATGCGGGCGGTATCGAGGAGCACCGCCTTCTGCATTTGAGCTTGGAGCGGTCCGTCACGGAGTCCCAGTCGCATCAGATGACCTGAGAGGCTCATCTGGATTAACTGGACTAGGATTAACCCGTTCGCAGAAACGACTACAGGTATAATTTCGGCCAGCAGTCCACCCCGCATGTCAGTCACCTCGTGAGCCAGGTCCATATATTTTGTTCGCTTATCTGTTTCGGCTTTCACGAGGTTCTCGTCATACGGAATGGTAATGTCGACCAAAAATATCCTTGACTATGCCCGGTCTATCAACACAATATCAGGTTTATTCGCAAGAATGGTCCTGTCTGCGATGATGGCCCGGTCCCAGTAGAGCCTGGCGCGGTCATTTTCGAGCACGGCTTCCGGCATGTACTTATAATAAGGCAGTTTCCGATCCACGAGACTGTATTTCAGAGCGAGCTCCTGGTGTAGAATCCTGGCTACTAGGTTGTGCCTATGCAAGTACTCAGAGTTAGAAAGCGCCGAACAACTGGAGATTACATGCCTAAGTGACTCACTGGGATGGCGACAAGCTCGACAGATGTCGACGGTGCCATCCCTTAGGATGTATCTCCGATAGTTGTTGGTCTTAATAACCTGATCCTGTATTGCACACACAAAACCCTCGGTTTCCCCGAAGAGGTCACCAAAACTTAGCCAGTGGAATGAGGCAACTGTATCTACGAAAGGCTCATGTAGACCCTTGTAGAACCTCCCGTGGAGCTCCTTCTCCTTCCATACGGTTTCCCGGTCAGAAATGCTCAGTACTGCCGGGTCTTGCCATTGCTCGTTGGCTAAGGATAGAGGGGTAAGTCCTTTATCCCAAAAATAACGTCCCTATAGAATGGATTATCCGCTCTCATCAGAAAATAATTACGGAGGCTGCACACTTCGCGATTATGCAGGGTAAGCGCGCTTAAAAAGCCGCACCCACCATGCTTCCGTGGCAAGTACAGCCTCATTACTGACGATCTCGGATGATGCACTCTGTGGGACGTCATTATAGTGCGGACTTTTCTGTCCAGAGCGTTCAGTTCGGTCTGAGTCCACCTGAGTATGCCAAAGGTATACATGAGAACAGGCATGATCCAACCGTTATAAGCGTGTGTCTTATTAACGCCCGACAAAAGACTGTTAAGCATTTTTGTCAAGCGTGCATAAAACACATCGCAAACTGACTGCTTCATTCCCGCCTCATCGACACCGATGTTCTGTGACATACTCAGGTATCGGTATGTTTCAGCCTCGGAAAGGGTCCTAATGCTGATGGGCATAGATAAGACCATGCCCTCAGAGTTAGCAACCCTTCCCCTTTCGACATGGAGGATCGCACACTTATCCGTTCCCAGCTCCATTCCAATAGAATTGCTAAAATCACAAGTGATGTTTAGCAATTCCAGAAGATGGGAGCGACTGGAGGTGAATAACTTGAGATCATCCATATAGAAAAGGTGGGTCACTTTTGTACCTCCTTTCCGAAGCTAAAATCCCCTCCCGGAACCCTCCAGTAAGGTACTGAGAGGGTTCAGAGAGAGGCAGAACCAGATTGGACTCAAACAATCGCCCTGGAAGATACCCCTTCTTATCCTTATGTGGTTCTTCGTAGCCGTCATCCACTGACCTAGATGACAAAGGATCGTACTCCACTGACCCATACACTGCCCGAGGAAGTCTCGAACCGTACAGTCAACCTTGTACAGCTCGGGGACCCTCTTAAGCCATGTATGAGGCACCGAGTCGAATGCCTTTTTGTAGTCTATCCAGGCGGCGGAGAGGTTCCGACGGTTGCGTTTAACCACCTTGCCAATGACCGCGTCTATGACGAGTGGTTCCTTGGTTCCACGACCACCACCCCGACATCCATTTTGAGCGCGCGACATCACCTGACTTGAGTTCAGGTGACGAGTGATTCTCGCGCTCAAAATGGATGTTAGTGTCTTGAATATGGTAGGTAGACACGTTATGGGGCGGTATTTGCTCGGATCTGTGGAATCCCGGTCTTTAGGAACCAAATGAGTGATCCCAGTAGTGAAGAGGCTTGGGAGCGACTTTTGTTCGAGAGCCTCTTGAAACTGTCGGGTGAGCACAGCGTGACACACCACGAACCCCTTCAGCCAGTAGTGATTCAGTCCGTCGAGTCCCGGACTTTTCCAGTTCGGGGCCCTACGGACCGCCTCAGCTAAGTCATCCGGCGTTATGATGATGGGGTCCATGGGCATAATATTCGCACACTGACTCACCACAACTTCCGTCCAAGGGCCCTCGCTGTGGTTTACGGGCTCTGACCACAGGCCGCACCAGAATGCGATAGTGTCAGCCTGTTTCGGTGCTGGGCTCGTTCCACGTACCATTGGTCGCTCCAATGATTCATAGAGCCTCTTCTGATCACTCTGTAAGAGACGATTCTGGTTGAACCGTGTCGACCTCTCAGTATTTCGCCGAATCTGCTTCCCCCAAGCAGCGATTCTCTGCTTCAGGTCGTCTATGCGCTCCTTCAGTTTTTGCGTTATATCCAGCTGGGACAAACTGATATTTGTCCCAGCAAACGCCATCCTGACGGTGCGCAAAATTCTCGGCCTATTATTGCCCGACCTGAAGCTTATCAGTCTGCCGATGAGGACCCTTGCCTTTGTGATACGGTCCTCAATCCTTCTTCTCCAGGTTGGGATGGCGCTACTTTGTCTAGTAGCGCGACCAGCCGTGGGAAGTTTGGAGCCAATAATACGGCAAACTGCCAGTGCAGTGCCAAAAAGAATTGAGTCCGTCACGCAAAGGTCCCGGCTGGCTTCCAAATAGGTCACCAGCATTGGGTTAAGAGCCCTCACGACAGTCCGATTCCGCTTGCTTAGGGGTATGCGCGGGAGTCGCGGTCGATTTTCAAGAGGCGTACTGCGCGTTTCCACAATCGCCTCCTCCAATTTACTCCTCATCTGCTCTAGTTCTTGGGTGACCATTCCATCATCGTCTGAATCAACTACAACTGGAAAATCCGCGGCGGCATTGACTTGTGCAGATTGTTCTGCAATTTGTGGCGTCGTATTACCAGCTGTAGCATTTTCATGCGATGAGGGAACAGCCTCACGTCATAGTCGTTCGAGTTCGGCGTCACCAAATATGTTGGAGCGCAGGATGTACCGAACTCGGTCTGCCAGGTTTTGCTCTGATACATGAACAGATGGCTCCGGCTCCGCGAAAAAGCGATGCATCCGAGCCCGATACGCCAGCATTCCAGCTTCTTCCCTTTTTGCCCTAAAATACGCTCGCAATGCGTTTGCGTTCATCATTTTTGTCCAACGCATGCGACGTGTTCCACCAGCGGCGGGTGCCGCTTGCTGAGTCCGATTATTATTATTATATTATTATTATAAATAGAATTGAAGTGGTTGCCTGTATAATATTGAAACATTATATTGATCGGAGGGTGGTTATGTACATGCTGCTTAACTCATGAATAACCATTTTTAAAACTTTTGTCTGGATAACTATGATGACATTAATGTCATTAATAGTTACCACTCAGGCCAACCAGAAACCAACCCACCTGGGCTTTAAAAAGTTTGAGAAACATAACGCCGTAGAGTTTTAGATGAAAAAGTACTAAATAATTTTTTAATTTCTATTCTATTAACGTCACATTTTTTGGGAACTAAAACACCATAGTGAACTAACGACAACTGATATCGAATTGTGTTGGTTATGAAATTCCAACTAAACAAATTTCGAACATATTTGGGGCAAAGCTTACGATGTGACAAGCGAACGCTCTTGTATTTGAGTGAAGAGAGAGTCGAGCGCTCTAAATGTATGCTGAATGCATCGCCAAGCCACAACGCTAAATGCTCTTGAGCTTACAAACAAGCTTACAGTTCACCTAATCGTAAATGACTACATAGCCCGGCGCGCACTGTTGGAAGGGCACGACGAGGGATTTTTAGATAGCGGATAATATTATTACTTAATACTGTGAAATTATAGTCTTTTTTAATGGGATAAGGGTGACAAACGAGCACACAGTCCACCTGATGGTAAGTGGTTGTTGTGGCCCATATACATCTACATCTATCCTCGATTACGAATCGAAATGTAGATGCGTCATCAACCGTGAGGACTAAGATGGAATGCCTCGTTTCCAGTAAAAAGGGTCTCCGGTTCTCCACACTCACCATACAAAACGCAGCAGCATTAATCTGCTATTTTACGCTGGTATTCTGTGAGAGCGAGATCCTTCCCCGGTCGAGCCGACCCATTCTTGCTACAACTATAACAGTAATATAGTTACAGCATGGTTCTACCACGTAAAAATACCACACCACAGCCAATTGTGTGTCAGTATGAGCTTGCGTGTAGGGATGCCGAAGGATCCCTTGTCAATTCGTCACACCATTGGCTAATTCGGTTCTTGGATCTAACTTCAAAGAAAAGACTACAGATGTGCTTTTACTTCTGGGGACTAAAATGGAATGCCTTACAATGGGTTACTATACGGACTCCCTCCAAAACGATATAGCAATAGTACACTGCTATGTATATAGGTATTTTACTGCTAAGTAAAAAATACCTATGCCAAAATTAGTATTTCTACTTCTACATCTGCATATAACAGTCCATCCACTGCTGTACATTGGCTTCTCCCACAGTGAGAAGGGTGATTTGCTTTAAGAGTGAAGCTTGCATGGTTTGACGATCGATATTTGACGCTGCTCCTCTTCGCCGGTATGGTTATTTTACGCCTGCCGCAATCAAGGTTTCATACCGCTATATAACGGAACCCATAAGATTTTTTGGTATATCCCAAAGTCGTTTTCATGACACTCATATGAAGAAATTGGGTGATGATTGTCTTACGCCACTGCCACACAAAATTTTTATTTATTTTTAATGTATATAATATTTAGTATTAATATTTAGCAGGGATGGTAGATATGATAAGGATATAGAACGACGAGTGAACGCAGGAAATAGAGTGAATGGGGCGCAACACTCTATTGTCGGAAGTCAGAATGTGTCCAAAAAGCACGTATGGCAATTCACAATGCTGTGGTAGTCCCTACTTTAATGTATGGTAGTGAAAGTTGGGTGTGGCAGAAGAAGCACGAGGGTAAAATAAATGCTGTAGAAATGCGGTCATTAAGGAGTATGTTAGGGATGAATCTGAATGACATAGTGAGAAATTGATTGATAAGAGAAGAGTGTGATTTGCAAGATATGTTGTGATCAGGATTAAGAAAGGAATGCTTCGGCGGTTTGGTCATGTAGAAAGAATGGATAAGGAAAGAGTGACAAAGCAAATTTATGTTGCAGAGGTGAACGGCAGAGTCGGGAAGGGACGCCCTAGGCGAAGTTTATCGATCAAATTGGCGATATATTAAAAATGGGCCATATCAAGAGTACCTTTAACCGACGAGCGTGTATGCGTAGGTACGAGTATATGGATGTGGAGTAAACGAGAGAGGTGTGTCAGGATCGTGTCAGATGGAAGTCCATAGTCTCTGCCTACCCCTCTGGGTGACAGGTGTGAGTATTTATGTTTTTAATGTATATATTTATTTTTAATTACTCTTATTGTTTAAACCTTCATAAAATGTGCTAACATAATGTATTGGGACATACTCTACCAGTCAATCCTTATTTGCCAGGGTGAATGGCACAGAACAATAATTGTTTAAGTGCAGCTGACACTCGAATAATCATTAACAGGTATGACAATAATCAAAATAAAATAAGCCGCAAAATTATTATAATTTAATGTTGCGCAAAATTTATTATATTTTATGGCCCTTCCAGTTACTCTGTAATCAATTGAAGGGTTATTAGAGAATGCATTCTCGCTTAGCGATCGTCATTAACATATTAACTCGTTGAAGTTTTTGCGTGCGGTGAGCTCTTGAGGATAGGTCTCCTTTATTAACCGCCTCGGCACTCACAACTCTGAACAATCGCCTTGTTCAATACGATCAAGGAGTATTTTATAATTATTTCGCTTTATTGCCCAGGCGCTTAACGAATTTAACGAGGTGTAATTGTTTCGACCCAGTTTAATAACGTGTATTTAAAGAATATAAACTAATACGGCAACCTGATGAATACTGAAACAGTCATATTTATTTATTTAATACTTTAACTAGCGACCTGCCCCGGCTTCGCCTGGATAGGCGATTACTGTGGCGTTACTTATATTTAATATAATCAAAGACCATTTATTTATAGATTTTTCGCTATTTCAAAAAAAAAGTCTTAAAGTTTTTCGGATAAAATATTAAAAAAAAACTTAACTCCTCCTGGCATTATTCTCTATCTCTTCGTAAACTTTCGCCATAATTGGTTCGGTCATTCCAAAAATTTACTTGGCAGACAGGCAGACAGACAATTAAAAAATTATTATTTAAGTCATAGTAGCATGCAAATAACCCCTTGAGATTAATAGACACTAGTTATTTTAATATTATAGACAGACACTTCAATTTTATCTATATTTATAGATAAGTGACTAATACATAGGTATTTATATCAAGTATCTAAATAAAAATCTATAAGTTGTAGCTTGCAGCAGTACATTTCTCGTATGTCGTCTTAATAGTTACATTAAAAACTGAATCCCCAAATTTTTCGAGAAATCGGTGAACATACATAAAAAATATACGCGAGAATAGAACAACCACATTTCTTAAAATCGGTTAATTAAATTAAATAATATCCTCCATGTTAACTATCCTCGAAATGTCAATTAACGAACAAAAATCCATGTTTTGTGGCTTCAACCATTATCATAAATTCAAGGTGACAAGTATATATCTCTTAAAAAAGGTTTTTAGTTTTTTATTCAGACCCTATTTTGGTATACCCTTGGAGGTGAAATTTTTCCTGCAAATTACGTGGAACCTCTTTCTCATTCATGGGATCCTTGAAGTCAAATATAGAATATATTACCTGATCCCCGCGACTTCGCCCGCGTGTAATTTAGGGTTTTAATCATTGAGTTATATGTACTACGTACTAGAGAAGCCTTTCTAATCAAAAAATGTGCACTATTCTGTCTTCGCGCATGCGCGGGAGTTAGTAAAGTTGCACATGCGCAGTTGATTTAACCCATTAGCGCCCAAAATAAAACTATTGTTATTTTTTTCATGTTATTATATTTTATTGCTTTAATAGTACCTATATAAAACATTTATAAGAAAAAATAAAAAATAACTGTGTCACATCGCACTTATAAGGGTGTACACAGGCGAGTACAGTGGGCGGATCAAGAGTGAAATTCTCCAAAACAACTTCGCTCTACGCATAACGTTTTTAGGCAAGTCTCGCAACGCCATCGGACGCGACTGTGACATACAGCACAACGCAGCGGATTTTGGATGCGCTGTGGGTTGTGGCCGTAATTTTTTTTGTCTAACCCAACCACTGTTGAGCCTGAAGGACGGGATTTAGACTTTGTTTGCTGCAGGTAAGCGCGCGCAATGCTTCTTCGAAAGGACAATTGGTCCATGTATGTCACAGTCATATTTTCTGCTGATTTGCTCAGTAAAACATGCAGTCTCCAAGCGTTAGAAATAGACATATCCAGTAAATAGGTAAATATTACCCACCACCACTTCTTTCCTCTCATCGAAACTCGATACAGACTTATGGATTGGTCCATCTGATCTACACCACCCATTCCTTTGTTGTAATTCACGAATAGTCCTGGTATATTCACATCTACTTTTTGTCTTCTTGTACTGCACCACCTTTTTACTTTTCCTACAGGTTCAATTTTGTCAAAATTGGTACCCATAGTGACAACGTTGTTGTCTTTCCAGCGTACAATCGCAATTTCATTTTTTGTATCAAAGCGATAGTCATATTCTGCTCTAGGTCGCTTTTTCATTTCTTTTACAGAAAGAAGTGGGCATTTTTTTGTTCTATTATCACGAATTGTACCAGTCGCTCTAGTTCCTTGAAGACGCAAATCATGCAGTAATTGGTAATTCGTGAAAAAGTTATCAAAATACACGATATGTTCTTTATTATCTTGTATGGGCATTTTTGCGAGTAAAGTTTTTACCACTCTTGCGCCAAGACTATCCGACGAAGCATCTGCAGATTTGCCACAGTAAATGTCAAAAGTATAGCAGTAACCGTCTGAACTAGTTGCGACCCAGTTTTTGTATCCGAACCGTACGGGTTTTCCTCTAATATATTGTTTAGCTGGATGACGACCGAAATATTTTATCATAGACTCGTCCACAGATAAATTTTCGTGGAAAACTCCCCACTGACAAAAGTTTCGCTGAATCAAATCGCACAACGGTCTCACTTTGAACATCTTGTCGGTTGTATTATTTGCTAAAGAATTATCAACCAGGTGTAAGTATCGCTTTATATCTGTAAATCTATTTCGAGACATGCAACTCGCCACTAACTGAATGCCCAGATCTTCATCTAAACTCCAATACGCACGTTCAGATGGTAGTTGATGGTAGCCAGTAAGAATCAATATACCCAAAAATCTTTTCAAGTCAGAGATGTCCAGCTCAAAATTGTGCTTATTATTTTGACCAGCGTACAACAAACTGTTATTTATTATCAGAGACATTACATCGTCATCAAACATTTTTTCAAACAGCATAACCGGACTATAATCTTTTAAGCTTTCTATTACACTTTGTTGTCGGTTTTGTAATGTATCTGTAGCATCATAAACAGCACTGTATTGGGGTAAAGTTTTCCTCCAAACAGGTACTTCGGGCTGCTCGCGTTGGTTTCTAGGCCGCTTATTTCTAGAGTGTTCTGCGGTCCCAGCTGTGTTTGATAGGGGCTCATCGTCACTGTCATTCCAGTCCGAAACGTCATAATCAGGATGGCGGTGAATTACCTCCAAAGTCCCTGGAACATCCCTTGGAAGTGTTGAAGAAACTAAGTCGTCTTCATTACCCTCTTCTTCGTCACTTACGGTAGCAGGATCTGGCGGTAATAACACTACATCATACTCTACATCTTGATCTTCATCAGCCAGTATCGATTCTAGTGCTTCCTCAAGCTTCGAGTAATTATTTTGATTCGAAAAAACGCAGCGGTTCGCCATTTACTGGTTTTCGAGTACAACTGTAAAAAAAGTAAAAATAACATATACATATGCCCGTTGTACCTGTCTGTGTACAGAGGTATAAATCATCGTAATATGGCAGATTTTATAAAGATTTTATTTAAAATATCATTTGACAAGCAGTAATAAAGTATTATCGAACGTTAAAATCCAAAAATTATCCAAAAACTTTAAAATATTTGTTTAAAATCAACAATAATTACTTACCTCCAAATTAAAGTCACAAAACCGTTTCAAGAAGTAAAATTTTTGACATTAGTTTACGCGTCACTGTCAAAGCGATTGATTTTATAGTCTACTAGAGTCATCTAGTTTCAAAATAAACAATTAGTTCAATTGAAACAAATGCCAAAGTATATCAAATATCGACATAACGAGGTGTACCCAAGCAAGTACAGAGGGCGTTAATGGGTTAAGCGCGTTGCGCCTGCGTGGTCAGTTTACATAAAGAAATATATTTTTTCGTGATTTTTTCTTTTGTAATATTAAGATATTATTACCTATTTATTCACTTGAACAACAAATAATTTTACTTACTTGACTACTGAATTGTTATTTACGTCCAGGTTTAACCTTTAATTTGAAATCTTGTATTATTAGCGCCGCCCCACACTGCATGAATATTGAAACCACAGACTAACTAGTAGATCGAAACCAAACTAAATGACACACTGTACGGATTGCAGTACAGTTCAGTTGAACATAGTGTATGTTCGAAATGCGCAATCTAGTACGTAGTACATATATATATCGATGGTTTTAATTTTATTGCGTGCAACACTAATCCTTTTTCTAAAATAGAAGTAGCCTAAGTTACTCCTTATAACATCAACTATCTGCCAGCGAAAATGCCGTCAAAGTTGGTCAGCTATTTTGGAGATTAGGCGGAACAAACAAACAGACAGACAGACAGGCAAAATTTTTAAAAATTGTGTTTTAGTTACATGTACGTATATACTTTCTTATGTATTTAGTAAAAAGCTGTCATTTTAATATTACAAACATACACTTAAATTTTATTTATTTTTATAAATGTATAGATATAATAGTTTATACAAAAATCAATATTTCGTGGCTTCATCCATTATATAGGTGAAATAATCATTTTACAAATATACACTCTAAATATGTACCTACTCAGAAAGATTACTTGGAACGGAACTTCAAAATATGCGAGATCAGTTTTTATTACGATTGCCTGTTCATTTCCCAAGCGTGGTTAAGAAAATCATTGGGACAATTAACAGTGGTAGAGCCACGCGGCAGCTTTTGCTGTCGCACGGATGGGCCGGCTCGAACCGGGGTGGTACCACGACCTCACAGAAAACCAGCGTGAAGTAGAGGTTTACCTCTGCGTTTCGCTTGGTGAGTGCAGGTGGCCAGAGGCCCTTTTTACTGGAAATGAGGCATTCCATCTTAGTCCTCACGGGTGACAACGCATCTACATTTTGATTTGTAATAGAGGATGATAGATGTAGATGTCTATGGGCCGCAGCAACCACTTACCATCAGGTGGACTGTGTGCTCGTTTGTCATCCTTTACCTATAAAAAAAAAAGTTCATAAATGCGCAAATACTCAAACGTTACTCAATTTTAAGATGCCATTAAGTCTCGTGCTGTCTCTATCACCTTATGTGGTGTCACAGTCAAAGTGACTGTGACACCACGAGGATTAACGACATACTCGTATTAAAATTGAGTGGCGTTTGAATATTTGGCCGAGTGTTATAAATAAACAATCACAATGTGATGGAGATAAGTAGGACCAGGAACACATTCTGCGTACTACGGCTTATGGGGCTCAAATGACGTGCTTCCTTTCTAAATTTTGAAGACGAGCAGTGCAATCTTGCGGAAAAACAGAACATTTAAAACCATTAAATGTCATCTTCATTAAATATTTTCTCGTTAATTACATTTTTGGTACAGTTGATAAACTTCAAACTATTCTGGTTAACTGCCCGTCAAAAATTATTTTAATCAATATATTATGACTTTCTTATGTTTAAAAAAAATACACCATCAATATTGAAAATCAAACATTTATGAGTGACCGCACAACTTTCAGTATGCCCTATGTATAGACACCATTCGCATGGCGGTCCATCACCGTGCGAATTTTCAGAAGTTTTCTTCTTCGCACGACTACCTTGTGGAATCTGTTAATAACAGCAATTTTTCTTAGCCGATACGCCTTAGAGACCAGAATTGAAGAGCCTACGCATTTCTCAAAGGCTCTTACGATTCTTCTGGTGTTGCAGCTGTTCATTTTCAGTTTATTATACCACTACGCATGCTCCTTATCCATTTCTTCTGTAAAAATAAACGTAATCTACTGAAATTGTATTCAATAATTACACGAGAATTCACCAAACATTATCTGTGTTCTTCAGTTTGTCTTCACTTTTGATTCTATATTTTGGAGGGAAAAAGTCCCACGAATAAGATAACTAGTCGAGAGTATAAAATAATAATAGAATATTAAGTTTCCCACGTGCACGTTAAAAATTCGCTTCCAATATTACTTTTCAATATCAATTTTAAGATAACCATTAGCATCAGACATTGAAGCAATTCTAGTTCGATCACTACAGAAATGTTTGATCGCTGTTCTCAGGTGCTAATTTAGCACGTACTCAGCA
Source organism: Parnassius glacialis (assembly GCA_033319125.1). Classification (NCBI taxonomy): domain Eukaryota; kingdom Metazoa; phylum Arthropoda; class Insecta; order Lepidoptera; family Papilionidae; genus Parnassius; species Parnassius glacialis. The sequence goes on along the minus strand of JAVANC010000009.1, from coordinate 26,897,444 downwards.
ACGAAAGTAATCATCGCGGGAATCGGTAGCAGATAAAGGCGTAATGAAGGCGGATAAAACTTGCATGTTTTCGAATTTGATTTAAATTTATTAGTTCGAAAATTAAAAATATTTCAAAGACACCAACGCAGCGATCACGTCCGCACTCCAAAAATCTCATTAAAAATTATAGCACGCAAGCAGCAGTAGCAGTGTCCAGCCACAGATTACTTAATAGTTGGTCCAGCAGTATAACGTGTGTAGCCTAGGGTGACTATAATTTTTATTTCAAAGTATGCGGCGGTTAAGACAATAATAATAATAAACTTTCAAACATCTTTAACCAAATAAACGATTTGATTAATAATACTGTCTAGTATTTAACAAGCTTGCTCCATTGTCTTCTCCTGAAGTGGTGTGCTCACAAAAAAGTACAAAAAGTTGTGAAGAATCGTCGGATTAAAGCGCCGAGTCATTCATTCCGGGCTTTAATTATCCACTGTTTAAACAAATCGCAATAAAGAGCCTGTGTCAGTGCTTCGACGTATAACGTCCTGCAATAAAATGGTAAAACAAAAACGGCAAAATCTTTATCGTGACTTCTAGAAGTTCTTTAATTGCGAAACTCATTGTTTAAAATAAAACATAGTAGCAATCTGTTTAGAATCTCTGTTTAGGAGTGCACTTGTGATGGCCGATTACAATGATAATGATGCAGACTATATAATATGTTTTTAACTTTTAAATTTATGGTTATATAATTAAATTTATTTTATTTAATGTTTTCTTTTACGTTATCTTTACATTTAAGTAGGTATAGTGGAATCCATTCCGTTTGTTCATTAACGAGAAATATATGAAAAAGCTTTTGTTTTTAATCGAAAAATCTCCTATAGTAGTACTATCCGTAAATCTAGTTAACCCTTTAGATTATTAACAAGTTGAGCAAAGAACTAAAAAAAAATTTAATAGGAATACCTCGCTTTATTTCTTGCTCTGGCGTTTTTATTTCTCCTTTGGTAGTTTTACAGTGCGCCGCTTTGAAATTTTTAAGGAGCGAAGATCTTGAGACTTGTTGGCTGTGATACTGAAATTCGGTAAAATGTTTCCAGTATTACTACACTGATAGTAAACGTTTACGACTGAAATTTAGCACGCATTACTGTTATGAAATATTAATATTTTACTGCTAAACTTATCACGCTATCCTATAAAGCAAGGTTTAATGTTTATTACACGCGAAATTTAATTTATGATACAAAAATTTATGTTAACTATAAATATAGACGTAATAAACATTCGACTTGTAAAAGAAAATATCTCGTTTCGTGTACGTGTTTACTTTCATATTATTTGTAATAAACATCAAAGGAGCAGCAAGCGAAATAGTTATTTCAGTATTTTATAAGAAATTGTGTTACAAAGTTAGAATGTTTATGGCTTTGTCACGTGCCCCTGGAAAATTTCGATCACGGTGATAACGTTTGATTAAAACTGGAGCTACAAGAGTGCAGTTTAACATCATCTCCTTGAGCCACGGTGGGATATTTTTGAACTTTACCTCGTTAAATATATGTATAACGAGTACTATTATTATTATATTATTATTATGACTGTAGGATGAATGGCTTGGAACCGGGGAAGTACCAAGCTCCCACGGGGTACAATTACAGCATATAATAGCAGCTTTATGCTTTGAAAATAGCGTCAAATGTACATACAAGACGCTTGGAACTGTGATCGTCAACCCCACTGTGAGGGTTGTGGAAATTTATATAAATCTTTCAGCAGTGGACTGTTGTTACAAGCTGCTAAAGAAGATAATTTAAGATTAAAAATGTTGTACAGCCGACTTCAGTATAATCTATTAAGAATAACTCAAAAACTATTGGTCTCACCTTGATCAAATTTGGAGACCACACGAGAAGTACCAGCTTTCAAATAAAAAAAGAATCATCGAAATCGGTTCACCCAGTAAAAAGTTATGAGGTAACATACAGTCGAATTGAGCCTCCGGCCACCTGCACTCACCAAGCGAAACGCAGAGGTAAATCTCTACTTCACGCTGGTTTTCTGTGAGGTCGTGGTACCACCCCGGTTCGAGCCGGCCCATCCGTGCGACAGCAAAAGCTGCCGCGTGGCTCTACCACTGTTGAAAAACAAATTTCAAAAAGTTGAAACTTACAAATAACATTCAAACAAAGTCAAAGCGTTTGTCTTTAAGCGTAACTGAAATAGATTTAACTAATCAAATAATGTTTATAGTAATTAAAGTTAATTCGCTCGTTAATCGCATAGACGGCAGAAACGCTACCCGAACGTTTTGAATTCAAAACATGCCACAATGGTTCATTAATGCAACGCAATAGCTTTCAGCAGAAAAACAATGTTTATTCGCTTGAAATGCAAAGCAGTAGCACCGGTAAACGCTATCTAACGAGTTGATAATTGCGGAAGTCACACTCAGATTTACGACTCTAGTATATCGACATTCGCGCTTCCAGCTAGGCGGGGTGCATTCGACATCGATAAGAATCTATTATTGACTGGCAACGCGACGACGTTCGCAAGGTGTAGTTTGATTTTTATTCTTTAATGTATTTTGAAATAAGAAACACATTTTACAGATAATATTGATGGGAATTCTATACTCGTATATCTTATACTAGAAGGTTTTTATTCAAACGGTCATTACAGTTATTTAATCTAATCTACAAAAATACCAATAGATCACTGAAAAGTTCATTAAACAGTCAAATCGACATTGTCAGTAATGTTAACAGGGAGTTATTCACTTGTTCTAACCTACCCGTGTCAAATATCTCACAACGCATATCTGATAAGATCTGAAGTAAACAACTAAGAATGCAGTGGGCACAGACTTCTTGGAAATTCTTTTTTGTTATTCGCTTTTTGTATAAAAATTAAAATTTTCATCTAGGTATTTCATACTACGTAGAAATTAAATTTAAAAAAATATCGTCTTAATTATTATATATAATACTAGCTGTTCCCCGCGACTTCACCCGCGTGCAAATTAGGGTTTTAATTTTTTTGCAAGGAACTCTAATTATTTTTCTATAATGAAAGTAGCTCTAGTTACTCCTTATGACATCAGGTATATGCCAGTGAAAGCCCCGTCAAAATCGGTCCAGCCGTTTAGAAGATTAGCCGGAACAAACAGACAGCCAGATAGACAGACAAAAATTTAAAAAGTGTATTTTTGTTATAAGTACTTTCTTATGCATTCATACTTTCATATGCATTTTAGTAAAATGCTGTAATTTTGACATTACAAACAGACACTTCAATTTTATTTATATGTATAGACTAGCTGTTCCCCGCGACTTCGCCCGCGTGTTATTTGGGGTCTTAATTTTTTGCGCGGGACCCTCATCATCATTACAGCCCTTCACAAGTCCACTGCTGAACATAGGCCTCCCCGAAGGAATGCCAAAAAGCACGGTCCTAAGCCACCTGCATTCATCGACTTCCTGCATATCTTACCACGTCGTCACTGCATCTAGTGGGGGGACGCCCTACACTTCGTCCGCCGGTACGAGGCCGCTACTCGAGAACCTTTTTTCCCCATCTGTTATCAGTTCTTCGAGCTATATGGCCGGCCCAATGCCACTTCAGCTTACTAATCCGTTGGGCTATGTCGTTCATTCTGGTTCTACTGCGGATATCCTCATTCCTAAGTTTATCACGCAGAGAAACTCCGAGCATAGCCCTCTTCATAGCTCGCTGAGCGACCTTGAGCTTCCTCATACGGCCAGCAGTGAAGGACCAGGCGCGGGACCCTAATTCCTTTTTTTTCTAAAATAAAAGTAGCCTAATTTACTCCTTGTGACATCAGCTATCTGCCAGTGAAAATCTCGTCATTAGACGGAACAAACAGACAGACAGACGGACAGGCAGACAGACAGACAGACAAAAACTTTAAAAATTGTATTTTTGATATTAGTACCGTATATACTAACATATGCATTTAGCAAAAATATGTAATTTTGACATTACAAACAGACACTTCATTTTTATTTATTTATATAGAACTGGATGAGTAATCTGAAATGGGAATGATGGGGTAGAAAGGTTCTCTCGAGACATAGCCTCGTAAACAAAGTATAACCCGGCTCTCCAACAAACGGAGCTACGACTTTAGATACAGGAAATCGATATATGAAAGTGCCTCAGGACTGTGCATTGTGGCATTCCTTGGGGGAGGTCTATGTTCAGCAGTGGACTTGTGAAGGGTTGTAATGATGATTATAATGAAAGTAACATTACCATCTAGTTTTGCCTTCGTATTTTCAAAGAAGTATTAGATTACAGTTGAATAGAAAATCGGTCCACTTGACGGATTCTATGTGTTCTGTTGCGTTTGATACGAAACAGTATAAGTACAAAGTTATGAAAGTTATTTTATTACATTTTATAAATTTCCTTAAACAATACATGAAAACAATGTACAAAATAGAGACTTGAGATATCGCAAAGCATTGCCAGTGCATAAAACACGTTTCTTGGAAATATATCACGGGCATTCATGTCCTGATACTATCATACATTTATCCAAGCTTTCACATCGCACCTTTTATAACTATCACGTATTATAGAAATATTATAAGAGAATGCTATTTTTGTTCAGGTATTTCTTTCATGGACATCGCTTTGACAGACATAAAACATAACAAACACTTGTTACTATAATTGTGTTATTTTATATAAAACTTCTGTAGTCAAAGAAGAAATTCTTTTGATATTCCCGGTAACAAGAAAATTACAAAATAAAAGTGCAAAGAAACTTTTCTATATTCTTTGTAGATGTTAAGTTACGAGAATTTAATTATACCGTCATAAAATTGGTAAATCACACACCGAAAGTTAAACTTATTTATTTATTACAAAAATCAACAATAATATTTATACAAAATATTTAGCGACAAACACATCACAAACAAAAACAAGTCAAAAGTTTTTTTCCACTGTACGTATTTTTAATTTTTTCATTATAGCGCGATATCAATAGACTTAGTGAGTGGCTGTATTTTATTACATGATTCCTGCGCCTTGGAATTGAATTTAAATCCTAGCTTGAGTTAGGTATATTTATTGCTTTTAGGATGTATTTTGTGTGTCTCCGTGTACACTGAATCGGAAGTCGAATCGTGTACCCGTCTCACACAAAAGCCTAATAAAAAAAATTTATAAAATTTACATTATACGTTGTGAACATGAACCTGCTTATAAAAAAGAAGCTATCTCACGCCTGGCAGACTTCGCAGTGTCAAACGTCTTGCATATTTACTGCTTCACCTTTACACCATCTTCTACAAATGTCAATTTTACTCGCACGCTGTCAATATACTATCTAATTAATGAGGCTTAAGACATGTCAGTGTGACAGCGCTACATGTCCAATCGAGAATTTCAAAGCGATATCCCTAAACAAGGAAGTGAAGGAGGCATTATGTGTACGAGATTATTTTCATTTTTCTCTATGCTCACAACACCCTGCAAATCATTCAAGGTATGCAATGATCGTCTCCATAAAAAATTGAATTAAAAAGATATTATATATATGTGGTAGAGCCATGCTGCTACTATATTATGGTTGTAGGACAAATGGGTCGACCGGTGAAGGACCACACTCTCACAGAATACCAGCGTAAAATAGCAGCATATTGCTGCTGTGTTTCGTAGTGTGTGTGTAGATAGATAACCGAAGACCCTTTTCACTGGAAACAAGGCATTCCATCTTAGTTCTCTGGGGTGATAATGCATCTACATTTTGATTATTTATCGAGGATTGATCCATGGGCCACAGTATCCACTTACCATCAGGTGAACTGTGTGCTCGTTTGTCACTCTTATTCTATGAAAAAAAAAATTAGAAAACCAAACTACACGCTGGAACGAGACAGTTCATAATTAACGAAAAAATAACAAGTGAGCTCATTGTAAGTGGTCAATTAAAAACATTAAAAAGAGATTCGCGACGCAACAGCATCAGTGATTCACTCGGAAACATTATCGCATATCATCGGGCGGGCCTTCGCGATTGTACGCACACGCAGCGACATCTAGAATACGTCGGCTTCGCGTTTAATTGTAAATCGGAGTTCTTATTTTCATCGCTATAAATAACTAGAAGGGACTTTTATGTCTCATTAATAAAATTACTAAAACATTTTTCGCACACGGTTCTTAAGCATTAGATAATTCAAGAAGTACGGTTTTATTATGAAATATTCAAGTGGATAAAAATATTTTAACCATTCTTTCATGCAGCTGACAATAAACAATTAAATAGTTAACCTTATCACGAGTTCTATCATGCAGAGAAATTCCGAGCACAGCCCTCTCCATAGCTCGTTAAGCAAGTGTAAAAGCTAAGATTAAATTATTTTACATTATTTAAAAAAAATGGTTTACTTCGTTGTTTATAATGCGTACAGCAAACGAGTTGAATAATTGCATTGCAGCATGTGCTTTCCAATCTATTATAATGTAGGTGTCTCCAAGGTAAGAGTAAATAGGCTTTTGTTAAACTTAGTACGCTCAACTATCTTCGGCTACATCACCAGTTACTTTCAGGTGGGATAGAAGTCAAGCATTGGCTTATAATAATTAGTACATAAATAAAACAAAAGAAATCTTAAGTGGGAGTGACTAGTGCATGGCTTACAAATTCTTTTATCTTTTCTGTGAATAGATAGAAATATGAAGAAGTTTCAGCTGCTATCATATCTTTTCATATTCGGCCCTTTTAAAAGTAAATTTTGTTTTAAGAATCCAAATGCCTGTCTTTTCCAGGAAGTGTATTCTACGTTCAACGTTTATGCAGCACTCATTTATCGCCGCCCCGCGGTAGATTCCAATCAAGGGGAGTTAGCTGCATGGACGCGCGCTGCCGGACGATGTAGGTATATTATGCGCATGTGTATGTACCTACTTCATTAAATTTTTATTTAAATTTACGTTATAAACTATATCACTCTTATTTATACACAATTAAATTCTTATTTGAAATTAAAAAAATATATATCTTAGCATGGAAACCTTTTAAGTTGGATATGTAACTACTAAAACAGAAGTTGTCTCTTACGCAAATATTTTAGTAAAGCTAAGTATATTTGTACTCCACTCTTTTCATCCAACCCTTCCTCACTTTTATAACATTTTAACGTATTATTATCAAAACAACATTTACCAACTTAATAGTTCTTTTATATTATATCTTCAAGATATATACATAATAATATAATGAATTTAGTAATTAACCTTATATCTTGTTGAACAAAAATGGAATATTTAGAAATATGACACAACTTGTTATCTCATCTAAAATCTAATAAGCGCTATTCAAGCCATAGATCGCAACAGATTGTGTTTAAAAGTTTTGGATTTTAATTTTGATGTGACTTTTCCATAACAAAGTTAGCTAGCCAAAGTTAATAAGTAAAATAATTTTAAGATGTCCTTCCTAATTACGCAAAAGCTATCGTTTGATGCTTTAATTTTGCGTTTCGCCGTTACATCTCTTCATCAGGCAAGCCATTTCAGCAGTGTTTTTCTTTAATTAGACTGACAAACAAACCTGCAGTTTTTCTAGTATGTTTGCTGATAAGTAACCACCGCAGTCTGTGAAAACAACATCTCAGATATTATTTATTGATTTAATAAATACAGTTTATATATATACGAGAATCTATTTGTATATCATATTGTAAATTGCTTTAGGTATTCAATACAAATCCTGTTTCATATTGAGTCCGATTCCAGCAAGCTTGATTATGAAATAACTTTATAATTAATTCGGATATAATACTTTAGTGATTGCCAATATTATTCGGGCTAAATATGGATACACTACAAATAATCCTAGAGCATTTGTCATTTGTTTACGATTTGGTGACAAATTAAAAATTGTCAGTGTCACTTCAGCATGAATTTAAAGCGAGAAAATTTTCGTACAATGATTTTTTATGATTTTCGATGTCATTTAAGTCAACAAGAAAGTTATGATAGACTTCGATTGACCTTCCACGATGTAGCCCCATCTCGTGCCACTGTTTACAATGTTTTAATGAGTTTAAACGTGGTCGCACTAATCTCACTGATGATCTGCGTGAGGGAAGACCTTCTACGGCGACGACTGAAGATAACATCTGTGTTGTGCGGCATATAATAGATACTAACAAAAGAATGACTTATCAGCAGATTCGGACAAGCTTAGGCATCGGTAGAGTTAAGTGCACAAAATCCTCCATGAACATTTAGCGGTCAGGAAGTTTTGTGCCCGATGGATACCTCATAATTTGACAGAGGCCCAAATACTCCGTCGTGTTGATTGGTGTTTCCTTCCGAGGAGTTGCCAACTAAAGGGAAGAGAGGTCTAAACGTGGGAAAAAAGATGGTGGCTTCGTACTTCGGAAGGACAGGTCATTACGCAACAAATGTTTTAGAGGATCGAGAAACAGTTATTGCAGAGTATTACACTAACAATTGTTTGCCTCTCGTCTAGGAAAAAGTTCGGGAGAAACGACCTCGCAGTAGGATCCTCCTTCACCACGACAATGCCTCGTCACACACCGCCAAGCAAACAATCGACTACTTGGCGATGTCAGACGTGGAATTACTGGGTCACCCAGCCTATAACTCCGACCTCGCACCGTGCGATTTTTATTTATTTCCGAAAATAAAAGAAAAACGTCAAGGAAAACGTTTTATGGAAGCCGAGGAAGCAGTGGGTGCGTTTCAAAATGCTGTCGAAGAGACCTAAAGACGAGTGCTTTTCTCAGTGGTTCCATCGGATGCAGCGATCAAGCGTATTGATGTAAATGGACACTATTTTGAAAAGATATAATAAAACTAATAACTTGCTAGTTTGTTCAGTTTTTAATTTTCTAAGAACTTTCAGTGTCACCCTCGTAGTATTCAAAAGAGATGCATAAAATGTGAAAATTATGTCTAGTGTTATCATTTGATAATGATAATGCATTTTCCGAACCAATGGTAAATAAAAAAATTACTTTCGATAAGTATTATGTAATAATCAATATTGAATAAAAATCATTCTATTCTACTCCATTCTATAATTAACAAGAGCAAAGCAAACAAAAAAGTAGCGAATAATATTAATCGTCAATAATATTAATAATCTGGTCGATTGCCATCAACTTTATGGACTAATCAGAAATATAGTAGTAATAAGTTATAAACATAATTATACCATTTAATATTTTGATTTATTAAAATGAAAACTTATTAAAATTAGACACTAGATTAGGCAAATTACTTGACGACATGATTTTGTTCCCTTTTTTTTTTCTTTTTTTTTTATAAGATAAGGGTGACAAACGAGCACACAGTCCACCTGATGGTAAGTGGTTGCTGCGGCCCATAGACATCTACATCTGTCCTCGTTTGCGAATCAAAATGCAGATGCGTTGTCACCCGTGAGGACTAAGTTGGAATGCCTCATTTCCAGTAAAAAGGATGGAGGTAAAGCATGGGAAGCTACGTGCCTCGATACTTTGGCAACCTCTAATCATAGGGGTATCTAGTATAGAGCCAGGGCGGCATCAGTTGCAGCTGGACTAAATAAGTGGCGGAAGAATGAGTTTCTATCAGTTAACTATATATCGGTTCCTAGGATTTATGTGCGACAAAGTTGCTACAGGAACTGTATCTACGACTTGTCATCACCGTTAGTGATAAGAGAGCTGCTGTTTTTTCTCGCTTAAAGGCTAAGTTTAGCCATTCAGCGAGGAAAAGCAGCCAGTGTCGTGGCATTATACCGCGGGGAGTAGGACTGTATGATAATTGAAGTTTATAGTTATTATGGTAATAACTATTGTATATTTTAGTGTTATGTAAATGAGACAGTGAAACTGTTGAACAAAACTCGTCCAATTTTCCAATTTATTTAAAAATCAATCCGCAATCGCACTTACTGTGTTCATATGTTCTGCAAAAATTGTGGGAAAATATATAAAACTCGCACCATGTCCAAAGGGCACATCAACCGACAATTAACAACGTAACAGTCCAATATTGCCCGGGCAATGTTAACATACAGAGAACAGTTCACATAGATAGTTACCCACTTCGAACTATTTATGTGTACGAGATAAAGCGCACAGCGCCAGTGCCTTTACTTTTTATTGCCATTCGGTATTTTGTTACGAGAAACTTTCGCGATTAATGCTCTTTGAGACTATTACGCCTACTAGCATTTGTTTTATATTCGTTATCACAGCTTGTATAACAGCAAAATATATTTTCGCTGTCTGTTCACGTACTTGTAAGTTGTCGAGTTTTATTTGTATTTCGATATGACGCATTTTAAATAATGTTTCAGACAACGAATGTTTTGTAATGCAAACATATAATTTATTATATTAAAAGTTTTATATTAAATCGTTCAGATATGCTACTAGAAGCATATACAAGTACAGTCTGTTCTTTGCACTAATAAATTGGTACTTAATACTAGTATTGATAAAAATAATTTGCCTTATCTCAAAGCAAACTTATTATGTAGGATAACGCCCTGAGGCTAAGTTGCATGCGTTTATTTATAGAACTTCGTGGCATTGAAATTTATAGGAACTTGTAATAATATAATGTGGCAGTGGTGAAAGTAAATTGATACGAAAATGTTTCATTATAAGTTTATTTTGAATTTATGTATAATTTTGTTACTTAAGCGGCATTCAAGAAGGTTACAGCATTTCTAGTGATTGTGATTTTCGGTATCAGTTTACCTACAGAAATTTTCGCGAGTCGTATATTTTAAGTTTCATTACTTACAGCAATTTATCACGTTTTCATTTTAAAAGTTCACATGACATCTTAACATTAATATACTGCGACTTACGGCATTCTTCCCTTTGGTAACTAGCTTTTCTTTTGACACGTACATTTCGTTTCCTTAGTTACAGCCTTTTTGGGATCAGTGAGTTAAAATCATTCTAGCTGTAAGAGCCAAACTCAAAGTTTTAGTAATTTCGGACAAAATGTTTTAAGCATAACGGATTAGTAAGCTGAAGTGGCAGTGGGCCGGCCATATAGCTCGAAGAACCGACAACCGATGGGGAAGAAAGGTTCTTGAGTGGCAGCCTCGTACCGGTAGGCGAAGTGTAGGGCGACCCCCCACGAGATGGAATGATGACCTGGTAAGACATGCAGGAAGTCGATGGATGCAGGTGGCTCAGGACCGTGCTTTGTGGCATTCCTTGGGGGAGGCCTATGTTCAGCAGTGGACTTATGAAAGCCTGTAATGATGATGATGATGATGATGTTTTTAGCATAAAGTATGACCAATATTCAAAAACAGGTATGTATTAAAAATGACTGCATTATCCGCATATTAGCATTATAAAAGATAGTTTAAAAGATAGTATGAATATTTCGTATTTTGAAAAAAATTTTTTTTTGCTCTGTTGAATAATTGTAGTTTGTCTACATACTATACTGCCACGTTAATATAAACAAACTGGGGTGATTGAGTAAATATTTTGTTTTTTGGTTACGAAACACTAAGTTACTATAAATAGTAGTTTTATACATAGTTAGTTATGTAAGTTAGTTGTAATACATAGTATATTTAAGTAAATTAGTGACACTATCGTATTGGGTGTTTTAGCCTGTAAGGATAGTTGTTAAGTGTGTGTGTGTGTGTGTAAATAAATAAATAAATATATCGTTATGCTAAACTCTATTGAACAGGTGCTTGCCTCAAATATCAACGTACAACAACTCATAATTAATAGAATCAGGCGTTACTTTGCGGAAATCCATTATATAAAAGCTTTTAGAAAAAATTACTTTGCAAATATCCGCGTTATAAAATAAAATGATGACACGACTAGGTCGTTGGCTAGGTTGTGTCCAGTGTCCAAAGTGTTTGGACACTGGACACAACCTAGCCAACGACCACTCCTTTAAAGTCTTACATACGTGTAATAAAGGGCTGCGGCTGTGTGTGCTGGAACAGTTAGAGATATTAAAAAGAAATAATAATACCGTTGCATTGCTGAATGAACAAACAAATGTTACTAACTCACCTCTCTTAAATATCTTTAAGCCTGCTCTCTAATAATAGAGAGCCTCGCAATATGGTCGTTTGTCACCCTCACGGTGATCGGCGATTGGTTGCGTGGTTGGAGGGTAGAGGTTGCGCGGCGGTTTGTTTTTAATTTTGCAAACGGCTGCGTAAGTCCGGCGGTGATTGGTTGCATGTTTTATCGCATGACGCAGTCGCTAGCTTCTTAAGTAGATAGCGGCTGCGTCATCGGTCTGTATAAAAGGCACTTGTTTTTGACTCGCCGCTCACTTAGCGGTTAGTCGCCGTAGAGTCCATATCACCTGAGGATGCCTCGTGCAGAGGCGAAACACGTGTCGTATTATCGTCAGTGGTGTGTCTTGCCTAGTGTAGTGGTGTTGGGAGTAGCGGTGTTGGGATTAGTGGTGACGGAGATAGTGCACGCAATTGAGGGAGGGCGGGAGGTGCTCTTCAAACTAGGTAAGACACATCATTTTATTTTATAACGCGGATATTTGCAAAGCAATTTTTTCTAAAAGCTTTTACAACAACTCAATTTTTGTGGTTCGACATAAAAAATTACAAAATGTGGCACTGGGTCACCGTGTACAGGAGTGTAGGAGTAAATGTATTTACTTTTCGTTATACCGCTCGAAAATATGACAGAAAATTAATATGTCTTTCGAAAAATTCTACCAGACCACTGTAGCAGCATGATGAAATTTTCTTGCCTTTACTTCTTACTTCAATATTTTTTTATAAAAACTGAAATAAAAACGACTTTACAGTCTAACTGATGTTAAGCAGCTATTGCAGTCCATGGACAGCTGAAGCAAACTTCATACAAAGATGCTACAGATGCATTGTCACACCTGGGAAAAAACAATTTTAACTTTAAGTGATACTATGTGAAAACGACAAAATGATCGCCATTTTTAAAGAACATTGAAAATGTTTCGACATTCCAAGCTTGAAATCAAATCTTCAACTTGGGTCTCTGACTCCGTGATTAAATTATAAGACTCCTGTACTCACATGAAATGTTTTCAAGGAATGGTCTTAACTTTGAAACTGTTTTGCTCTTGAATAAGAAATGAACGCCTAAGCAACAGAGTGGTATCCATTACCGACAGTATGCCGACTTAAGCAAAAAAAGGAAACCAACGAACAAAGCCTTTTTAGGCCTACATATATATTTTATTTAGAATGATTTTGATTTACATTTAATGTTACATACAAATTTATCTATACATATAAAAAAAATTGATGTGTTTGACTTAGGTGATTATTTGCAAGCCGTTTAGATTATAGATTAGATATAGATTAGAAGCCATTTGTAAAAAAATTGTCTATCTGTCCGAACTAATCTTCCGGACCAAGGCTTCACCGCATGTGAAAAAACTACTAGAACAGATAGAAAGCAATACCAAGAGTGATCTAAGCTATATCCGAAAAACTTGGAGTTTTGTTTTGTGAAATAAAATTATTGATAAAATAAAGGTCATCGATGATTATTTTAAAAAATCGAAATTACGTCACATTAATAGATCTCATCCAGGCGAAGCCGGAGCGAGTGGCTAGTCCTTTACAAAAAAGAAACACACGTTAAGTGTAAACAGTGGTAATTTTATTGATTTCTTATAAAAAATTACGCGAAACGCTTGTCTTGCATTAAATATCCACCCCGTTGTAAGTTTGCAGTATGTTGTCATGTTCAGGACCGCTCCCAACATTATAGATTTCTTCTTTATCATCATCTACCTGTAAACAACCACAGCTGGACGTAGACCTCTCCCATGGTACGGGAGATTTACCAGATTCGATAATCCACAAATTAGTGCGTGCGTGCGTGTGCGTGTATTTGCGTGTGTGTGTGTTTTTTAATAGTGTTTTAGTGATTGTATTTTATTTGAATATTGTAAGAAGGTTTTCATTTTGGACATCAAAATTTTGCGGCCGTTTCAGTACATATTTTTTATATGTATTGCGTAGAGTTATAAGGCTAACAATATTCTCGGTGAGAGTTTTATTATAAATTTATGGTGCTATGAAATTGTACTGTCGTTGCATAAAGGTTGTTTGGTAATGAGTATAGGCCACCGACATTTACTTTTACTGGTTCGTGGCAGTTATACCACGGTTGTATCTCAGGAGAGCTTGGATTACATACAACTTGAGAACTGAGAGTACCTGAATCTCGTTATAGACTTCATTGATAGGATGTCGGTATCGTAGGTGCATAAATACCTTTAAAATTGGTCTTTGCACACGTTCAATTCGAATCATTATTGTTTCCGGTGCACCACTCCATGTCGTCACACAATAATTAATGATACTTTAGCAGAGCGCTTTATAAGTTTGAACAAGTATTTTTTGCTAGCGAATGATCTTAGTTGTCTGAAAATATATGTAAGTTTTCTAACCCGAGAACAGACACTAATGATCTGTTTTTTCCAGCTCAAAATATCGTCTACTTGAGCAGCTCTGGGGCACTTCGTTTTTCATATTGCATATGCCCTTTATCACATCCCAAGTCTTTTTAATATTTTCTCACTGTTTAGGGTTCCGTACCCAAAAAGTAACCAACGTGACCTTATTACTAAGCCTCCGCTGTGCGTCCGTCCGTCCGTCCGTATGTACGTCCGTCTGTCTGTCAGCCGGCTGTATCTCATGATCCGTAAAAGGTAGACAGTTGAAATTTTTACCGAATGTGTATTGAATCCGAACCGAATTGTTGAGGACAGCTAGAGACCCGCCGCCCCGTCGTCCCTTCGTACCCCGTTGCGTCCCTCACACCCCGCACACCGGAGCCGAGCGACGACCAATGGGCGAGCAGCATCGTCGCACGGCACTACTCACAGACTGAGACGCCTTCTTGGGAGATATAAGAAGGGCGTTTTGGTCTGTGAGTCGTTCATTTCACTTCGGAAGTGGCACTCGAGAAGACTGCAAAGAAGACTCAAGACAACAAATCAAGACTCCACAACTGAAGACCTCTCTCTGTACATATTAGATAATTTAATTTAATAGTGCCGAATATTGTAAATAGTGTAATACAGTATAGTAAAAAGTACCATCTTTTCTTCGAGCAGTCCCCTAGTATAGCTAACCTCAGATCAGTCAGTCATTACTTAATCAGTCATAAATAAATACAGTCCACTTACATCCATTATATTCTTGGTCCTTCGAGCCGGATTCAAGCCAGAAGAAAGAAGCAAGAAGTAAGAAGAAACAAGAAAGAAGGCAATTATAGAAGAAAGAACATAATTAAAGAAGAAAGAACATAATTATAGAAGAAAGAACATAATTATAGAAGAGAGAAGATCATTATAGAAGATCTTCAAGGAAGAAAGAAGTTCGTCGACGAAGAGAGAAGATCGTCGGTACTAATTTCTTCCCTGTTTCTTGTTACGCCTACGTCATATACGTCATATTGTCTATTTCCAGACAATTTCTTGTTTCTTTAACCGCGTTTACGCGGCCAGTGGTTGCTCCCTAACGGTGCCAAACTGTGACCATCTGGTAACGCCCTTGTGGCGGGAACGACATCCAATACGTGCGTCTTTTTGAAGACGATACGTACGTCTTTTTGAAGACGACCGGAGGTCGCAACGTGAGACCATGAGGAAGACACGAAGCCAGAAGACACGGAACGATGACGAAACGCCGGTAGGAATGCGTATATTCAAAGAAGCACCCGCGTCCCCGTCCGATTATCTCGCGATGGCACAAGCGCCCTCCGCCGCGCCCCAGGCCCCGCTCGCACCGGCATCTACGCCCGCGCCCGCGCCCCCGCCGCCGCGCCCCGCTATGTCTGTGTCTACGACCGATCGTTTAGGAGAGGTCCCCGCGCCGCGCACAGAGACACTCGCCGCGATTATTGAAGATCTTCCGTCTACAGAAACTAGTTCGATAGTACGTACCGTCGCACCCGTAACAGACGTTGTACATAGGCCCGCACCCCGCGCCCCGTCGGTCCGCTCCGTTTGTTCAGCTCGGTCGATAGCTAGCGCGATAGCTAAGTTAAAACAAATCGAATATAACGCCGCGGAGGAACTAGCTGCAATTAGGAGGAAGCAATTGCAACTCGAAGAAGATCTTATTAAGAAGAAGTACGCTAGGGACGTCGCGCAACTGCAAGAAGAAACAGATAGGGAAAGTATTAACGAAGACGAGTTAGTTGAAAATGGGTACGCGTTGATAGGAGGCTAGAGAACGTAGAGACTGTGCGGGGGGAGTCGCCTTACCGCCCGTCTCAGCCCGCGCCCCGCATCGAGATAGAGCAGGCCCTACCGAATAAGGAAACCGGTTACGACCACGCTGAAGATGCCCAGGGGAGGACGGTAGCGAATGAGGTTCAACCACGTCGCGTAGAAACGATACAGAGGGATAGTGGAGTCGTCGTAGAAATGAACCAGGTGGATCGTTGTGTACGGGGTTACGTCGCCGTCGCGCGTCCAACGCCGCACTCTATCGCCTACACATAGATCGCCACATCGCCACGCGGATCGTAGATCACCGTCGCCGTATTGGGATGTAGGTGTACATAGATCGTCATCGCCACATCGCCACGCGGATCGTAGATTATCGTCGCCGTGTCATAGGGTGTAGGTGTACATAGGAAGCCAGCGCCACAGCGTAGGCTAGAGGGAGATAGGGATAGAGATAGGTCGCTTACTCCGCGAGGGAAAGAGAGGGGTATAGAGCGACTAGCGGAAGCTCTAGAGAATATGATTAGAGTCAGGCCCGCTGCCGCGAAGCAGACGCAGGACTTGCCTATTATTAACGGTTCGGCCGCGGAATGGTTAGCCTTCAAAGCCGCGATGAAAGAATCCACGCGTTTATATGGATTCACAAATACGGAAAATATGGCAAGGTTAAGAAACTGTCTACGCGGTGAAGCTAGGGAGGTAGTATCGGCACTGCTGTTTACAGTGATCCAGCAGATATTATGCGAACATTGGAGCAGTGTTTCGGCCGCCCGGAAGTAATTATCGATCGAGCGTTAGAGGAACTGAAACGCCTTCCGCGCCCGGGTCAAACCGCTCAGGAATTGAATTCGTTCGCGATTAAGTTACAAAATATAGTGTGTATTTTGCAGAACGTCGACGGCAAAGGATATTTGCAAAATCCAATGCTGACTAGGGAAGTAACTAGTAAACTAAGCCCTCACTTACAGTCGCGTTGGTGCGATTATGCAGAGCACTACGGAAGTGCAGACGAACCGGACATCGTTACACTGTCTAGGTTCATGATAAGAGAGGCTGACCGCGCGTTAAGTCATGCCTATACGTCCGTAGCGCCGACTAAGGAATCGCCCGTAAGACGAGAGGCGCCGCCGTCGAAAAGGATAGTGACACGTCGCGTAGAGGATAGGGCCCGCGACGTAAAGACGTTCACCGCCCAGGAGGACACCGGTAGTGCCTCATGTATGTGTTGCGGGGATGAACACGTAATCGTCAAATGTAGGAAGTTAGCGCAAATGGGTGTGGACGACCGGTGGAATTGGGTAAAGGAAGAGGGGGTGTGTTTTCTGTGTTTAAATAGTAAACACCGACGGTTTAGATGTAAAGCCAAGAAATGCGGCGTCGACGGCTGCAACGCCCCCCACCATGCCCTCCTTCACACCCGCAAGACCCGCGCACCTGAGACATCGGCAAAACCGGATGAGACCGCGCTCTTCGCGTCTAACGTTGGTAGTAATGCGTCCGTATTATTGAAAGTGTGTCCCATTACGTTACGTGGACCACGTGGTAGGGAAATAGATACGTATGCGTTGCTTGACGAAGGCTCGACTATTTCGTTAATCGACGACGACTTAGCGCGCGAGTTAGGAGCGGAAGGGCCGGTAAAGCTGCTGAATATTAGAGGCGTAAATAATAGTCAGCGCGAGGCCGATAGCAGGCTAGTTAACATAGGCATACGTGGCAAAACGCGCAGTGAGGTGTATAGAATAAATGCGCGGACAATAGCAAATTTAAAGATAGGTTCGCAATCCGTAAGTAAGGAGTGTTTACGTTTAAAACACTTACGCGACCTACCGAGTTCGGTTTGTTATGACGACGCAAAACCAAGATTATTATTAGGCGCCGACAACTGGCATTTAATAATCACCCGTAATTTAAGGATAGGACGTCGAAGGCAGCCTATAGCTGCACGTACGTTATTAGGGTGGGTAATACAGGGAACCGTGCCGCGATTCACGTGTAGGGAAGACGGTGAAACCGTATTACACGTCGTAAGCGTTAGCGGACGGTCAGATAGGGACATCCGAACGTTTGCCAGTCAGGACGAGGAGCTAACGGAACTCCTCAAACGGCAGTACGAGATAGATTCCATAGGTATCTCGCTAAAGAGTAGGCCGCGACGAGAAGAGGAACGCGCTGTCGAGATATTCCAGCGCACCGTCAAGAAGGTCGTCGAGCAATACCAAGTTGGACTGCCATGGAAGGACGACAACGTGCGGATGCCACCCAGCTACGAGATGGCCGCTTGAAGACTGCGGACGATCGAGAGAAAAATGGACAAGTCGCCGGAGTTTCGAGACGCCTACACAGCCCAGATAGACAACCTCCTGGCAAAAGGATACGCAAGGGAAGCCGAAGGGATAGAGAGAGAGGACCCCAAGAGCTGGTACCTGCCTCACTTCGCCGTACGGAATCCGAACAAGCCGGGGAAGACAAGAGTGGTTTTCGACGCGGCAGCGCGTGCGTCCGGTAGATGTCTTAACGATTATTTACTCGACGGGCCCGACTTGTTACGAAACCTACCGGGCATACTGTTTAGATTTAGGGAGAACGAAATAGCCGTGTCCGCGGATATTAGGGAGATGTTTTTACGTGTGAAGATCGACCGTCGCGACCAACCCGCGCAATTGTTTCTGTGGCGAGGTAACGAGCGATCCAGCCCACCGGGGGAGTACGTTATGACATCGATGATTTTCGGTGCGAGGAGCTCGCCGTTTACTCGCACATAGTGTTAGGGATCATAACGCGCGCGCACACGCAAAAACACATCCATTGGCGCTTAACGCTATCGTACGTAGTCATTATATGGATGACTACTTAGACAGTTATGCTACGGTAGAGGAGGCGGTAAATACGGCAAGGCAGGTTATGGAAGTACACCAGAAGGCCGGTTTCACCTTGGCAGGCTGGAATTCTAACCACGCAGCCCTATTGGAAGACAAGTCGGAGGAACTACTGGCAAGCAAGCCTAAGGAAGTAGGCTTAAGGCGAGACAGCCCAGGCAGGACACTAAGGTTGTTATGGATGGCCGACGAAGACGCCCTGACGTTCAACACAGAGGTGTTGAACGTCAGGGCGTCTTCGTCGGCATAGAGATGAATAGGGTGCCGCAGGAAGTAAAGGCGCTACAGTGACCACCGACTAAGAGGGAAGCATTGAGCGCAGTCATGTCGGTGTTTAACCCGCTCGGACTGCTTAGCTACCTCACCATCACCGCCAAGATCCTGCTACAAGACATATGGCGAATGAAGAAGGTCGGATGGGATGATGAACTACCCGAGGAGGCAGCGGATGAATTTCAGAGGTGGTTGCGAGTCGTCGAGGAGGTGTCACGACTGCGACTGCCTAGGTGCTATGCTCCTACGGGGGGAGTGGTAGAGCGTCAACTTCACGTTTCAACGACGCAAGCGAACGTGCGTACGCATCCGCGGCATATTGGCGTATACGATATCGCGACGGAACGATTAGAATACGGTTAGTGGCGGCCAAGGCGAAAGTCGCCCCGATAAAGGTGCAAAGCATACCGCGTTTAGAGTTGCAGGCGAACTTGATAGGCGCGCGACTCGCGGAATTCGTGCAAGGCGAGCACAGAGTGGTAGCCGATAAGGTAGTGTATTGGACAGACTCCACTACGGCGCTCCACTGGATACAGAACGATACGGCGCGTTACACTCCATACGTGGCTCATAGGTTAGGGGAGATAGCAGAGAAGACATCACCCGAGCAATGGAGGTGGATACCGACCGCAGACAACATCGCGGATTAAGCGACGCGTGTGAATTATATGAATAAAGAAGAGAGTGACAGATGGTTCACGGGACCGCCATTCCTGTACGAGGATGAAGACAGATGACTTCGTCGTCAGGAAGAGAAGGGAGGCGATGATGATGAGGAGCTGGAGGAAGTCGTGGCGCACCAGAGCGACACCAAGGACGCTCCACACCTGCCGGACATAGAGAGATTCTCTTCCTACGAGAGATTAATAAGGGCCACTGCACGGATACTACAGTTCATCGATGCCATAAGAGGAAGGGCGCACGGACTGACATTGCAGCACATCCAGAGAGCAGAGCGGATGTGGATAGAACGCAGTCAACAAGAAAGCTTCGCTGAAGACATCAGTCGACTGCAGCGAGGAAAGAACCTGGCAACCGGCAGCGCGTTGAGGAAGCTCGACCCCATATTGGAAGATGGCATATTACGAGCTAGAGGACGAATCGACGCAGCCGATGTGGACAGCCAAATGAAGAGGCCCATCATACTGAACGGACGCCACCAATTTGTAAAGCTGCTTGTGGAAAAGGCGCATCAGGAAGCAAGCCACGCCAACAGGGAGAGTGTAGTAAACGACCTACGCACGAGATATCATATCCTTCGATTACGACCAACCGTAAGAGAAGTGGGGCGGAGATGTCTGCGGTGCAGGGTACGCAAGGCGACACCACGGCCAGCGGTTATCGGAGATCTACCACCTGAACGGTTAGGGGCATTCGCGCGACCATTCACCTACACCGGAATCGAATACTTTGGGCCTATAACGGTTACGATAGGACGTAGGCATGAAAAACGGTGGGTAGCGTTATTTACCTGTTTGACGACGCGCGCGGTGCATTTAGAGATAGTTTATTCCCTAACGACGGATTCAGCGATATCGGCATTGCGGCGCATGGCGGCTAGGCGCGGGTGGCCACGGGTCATCTACTCTGACAACGGAACAAATTTCCATGGGGCGGATACCGAACTACGACGGGCAATGGAGGAGTGGGCACCCCTGCTGAAGGACTACGCGTTGACTCGACGGACAGACTGGAAGTTCATCGCGCCGGGCGCGCCGAACCAGGGAGGCGCATGGGAGCGTCTTGTGCGCTCAGTGAAGACCGCGAAGCCACTCTACACCAGAAGAGCCCGCAGGAGGAGACGTTGGCGACGCTCCTCACAGAAGCAGAGAACACGGTGAACTCTTGACCGTTGACGCACGTACCGGTCGACATCGACGAGGAAGAGGCGCTGACACCCAACCACTTCCTGCTGCTGGGACCATCGAGCCTTCCAGTAACCGCGCCGTGCACGCCTAGTGATCGTCGGGCGTGGAGAGCGGCGCAGAGACTTGCCGACGAGTACTGGAAGCGCTGGATGAAGGAGTACCTGCCGACGCTGGTTGCGCGCGGGGACTCGCGGGATGTGCAGCAGCGACAGATACAAGAAGGGGACCTCGTCGTAGTGGCAGACAGTAGCATGCCAAGGAACGTGTGGCCGCGGGGAATTGTAACACGGACCTTTCCCGGACCAGACGGCGTGGTGCGCAATGTGGAGGTGCGGACCAGGGGCGGATTGCTGCGGCGGCCGGTCAGGAAGATCGCCGTCCTCCCGAGAGAAGATTGGGCTCGCGAGCTACGCCGGGGGGAGGATGTTGAGGACAGCTAGAGACCCGCCGCCCCGTCGTCCCTTCGTACCCCGTTGCGCCCCTCACACCCCGCACACCGGAGCGACGACCAATGGGCGAGCAGCATCGTCGCACGGCACTACTCACAGACTGAGACGCCTTCTTGGGAGATATAAGAAGGGCGTTTTGGTCTGTGAGTCATTCATTTCACTTCGGAAGCGGCACTCGAGAAGACTACAAAGAAGACTCAAGACAACAAATCAAGACTCCACAACTGAAGACCTCTCTCTGTACATATTAGATAGTTTAATTTAATAGTACCGAATATTGTAAATAGTGTAATACAGTATAGTAAAAAGTACCATCTTTTCTTCGAGCAGTCCCCTAGTATAGCAGTCAGTCATAAATAAATACAGTCCACTTACATCCATTATACGAATGTAATTTCTGTTTAAAAATAAAAAAAAATTAAATCTTAAACGCGGCTCCCCGACTAGAAACCTGTGTAATGGTACGGAACCATTCATGCGCAAGTCAAAGTCGCACTTGGTTGGTTTTAACTTTTTGTTGTTCTTTTTAATAAGACTGCTGCTTCAAAGATGATAGTTTGGCCCTATTATGCAAATTATCTTTTTGCGAATTGATCTCACAACGCCTACCGTAATCCAAGCCTTTTTTATAGAAGAGAGGACAAACGAGCATGCGGCTTACCTGATGGTAAGTGACTACCGTCGCCCATGAACAACCGCAGCACCAGGGGAATTGCAGGTGCGATGCAGCAAGGAAACTGGTGATCCAGTTGCACAATTTCTAGGGAAGCCTATAGGACGGGAGCTTCGAAAGAAGCGCTTTGTGCCCGACCCAATCAAAGGCCTGCGCTATGTCCAAACTAACGGCCAATGCCTCCCCCTTGGACTCTCCTGCTTCCACCCATCTATGAGTTAGTTAGACCAGAAGATCACCAGCTGATCGACCCAGATGAAAACCGTAATGGCGCTCACTAATCTGGGGATTAAGGTACCTCATGAGCTGGCAGATTATAATGGACTCCATTATTTTGAATAACAATAAGGTGATAGGCCTGTGTTGGACGCCTCTGAGTGGTCACCTTTTATAGGGATCGGGTGGACCAAAGCTGTCTTCCATGAATTCGGGATTACGCTTTTGAGAGTAGGAGTACTGGAAAAGACACGTTAAAACCGTTACCAACTCTGGAACACACATCTTTAGCACAATGGGAGGGACTCCATCAGGCCCACTCGACGGGTCAATGTCCAGTGAGAGGAGTGCTTTGCGAAACGATCGCTGTGTAAACCGTACATCCGGTATGAAGCACTCACTCAGCGGGATGGTCGGTGGTGTGTTCCCCCCGTCATCGACAGTGGAGTTGGATGCAAAGAGTGAGCCTAACGGATCGGCTTTCTCCTTTGCGGCATGGACCAGTGAGTCGTCCTCTCTCTGCAGACATGGAAGAGATGGCTGACGGAAGTTCACTTGGACAGCCTTGGCAAGAGACCAGAATGCACGGGTTCATGAAAGAAGGGGAACTAGTTTCTCACCAATAGCTAAACGAAGTTTCGGTTTATACCTACTCGGTATATTTGCAAAATGTTTCGGAACTATAATGCCTGGCAACATTGTGAGTACTGCGTCACATCGTCAATCAGAATACAGTTGGCTACATTTTTATCCAAGTCAGATGTAATAGTGCTATTAAAGCGATTGAAGTTCAATTGTATAAATTTATAGTTTCATATCTTGGCCGATTTTTTTTAAATGCGATTTGGTAATTAGTAGCATATTTGCTACAACGCCTTGATGCTTCAAAGCGTCGTAAAAACAGTACACTACTATAACGACATAAATAACAATTCATTTTGAAATAAACATTTGTTTTACAATAATATGTAAGTAGTTTGGAAAATCCAAAAGTGCACGCCTCATGAGCGTTTCATTTGATTTTGATGAAAAAAATAAATTGTATTCCTGACTTTTAAAATATGTTATTTACGTATATTACATTTAGCGCTATGTTATTTTAACAGGCAGCTGCAGCATTACTTACAGGAAAAATATTGTTTACCAAAATAGATCAATTACACAAAGTATAAAATCAATAAAGTTTGTATGGTACATTTATCCTTTGTCTATTGAATGCTAAAAAAATATATGACAGCGCCTTTAAATTTTTTATAGCTATTCCTGGCTACGGTGGCGACCATGGTAACGGCGGGGCAAGGTGTGCTAAGAATCTCCGGTGAAGGTTCGGTTGCCACCTATGATGACTCGAACTGACAACTTATAACGCATGCACCCTGAGGACTGACGAGAAGATCCTGGAGCTGGAAGAAAAGATAGACAAGTTGCTCTGGAATATTATAGGACTATACGGGGTCCGAGGACACGGTAATCCTCGAATCCGGCAACTTGTTCTATCACCGGGAGGGCGACCATCTGTCCCAAGGAGATGTCGGATTTATCGTCCACAAGTCTCTCGTTAACAACGTTGTAAAGATTTGGAGTGTGTCGACTAGGATCGCGTACCTTATACTCAGAATCACCAAAAGGTATTCGCTGAAGGTCATACAAGTTTACGCACCAACCTCGACACACCCCTATGAGGAGGTGGAAGAAATGTATGAGGATATCTCTAGAGCCATGCATTCCTCCAAAACCCACTATACCGTGTTAATGGGAGACTTAAACGCAAAACTAGGCACAAGCGAGAACGGTGAGCTGAAGTTAGTTAAATATGGAATAGGGCAACGGAACCGAAGGGGCCAGCAGCTGGCCGACTTCATGGAGAAAGAGGGACTCTTTATAATGAACTCTTTCTTCCAGAAACGGCCCCACATAAAGTGGACCTGGTCGAACCCCGACGGTTCGACAAAAAATGAGATTGAATTCATATATTCAGACGATAACTGTTCAGTGATGTCTCAGTGATCGCGAGGGTGAAAACCGGCAACGATCAGCGAATGGTTAGAAGCACACTGAACCTAAACGTTAAGTTGGAGAGGTCACGTCTAATGAAGTCAACGCTCAGTCCCCCTATATGAATGACAAGCTCGTGGAAACTGTCCATGCGGTCGGAGCTAAGATTAACAAGAACCGCCGCTGAAGAACACAAAAACTCTCCGATCACACTCTTAATCTCATGGCTGTTAGACGGGATATGAAGCTGCAGTCTTCAGTAGATTTGACAGCTTACTGAACAAATAGATCTCCAAATGCTAGCGACGGGACTTACGCAACTTTAATACTGCTCGTATTGAAGAAGCGATCGAGCGGAACCAGGGCTCCAAAGTCTTTGCTAGAGATCTTTCTGCCGGAAAGAGCCACTGTCGAAGCTGAAGACCGAATGTAGCATCGTTGTTTCCGGGACACCTGAGATTTTGAGTGAGATTGAGAGGTTTTATGGGCAGCTGTACACATCATCGTTGGAGCCAAACGCAAGTGTGAGTAACAATCCAAGAGCGAGTCTTATCCAACACTATTCCGATGATATCCCTCACGGAGACTCGACGACTTCCAGACTCCCAAACAAGCCGTTTTTCAAAAAGGCTTTAACATACCACATATATATCCTTAAGCAAATTGTACAGAAGTCCGAGGAGTACGATTTGCTCCTATGTCTGGCGTATGTGGACTATGAGAAAGTCTTTGATTCCGTCAAAATTCGGGCGGTGCTACAGTCGTTTCAGCAGTGCCAAGTTGACTGTCGGTTTATCGAAGTGCTGAAATATTTGTACAGTAGGGCTACGATGGCTATCCGAGTACAGAACTAGAGTACGAAACCTATCCAACTGCAGAAAGGTGTAAGACAGGGTGACGTTATATCCCTGTGTGGCGACGCTGTTGTCGCGCCAAAAACAAAACATATCGAAGCCTAAATCGCGCTAACAAAGTTCCAAAGTTAAAGCAGTATATATAGAATAGCTCCGAACTACCACGCAGAGCGTTGGCCGCTCCCCGGTCAGAACTCCTTGCCCGGTGAGAGATCTCCCCTTTTCCATCTACCCGCCACAGTGGTGACCCCGGCGTGATACGAACACGCAACCAACAAACCTTCGAGAACTACACCTTCAAACCTTCATCATCCTCAAGTATCCCATTCATTCGCTTAGCTCGCTTATTCGCTTAGTTCATCGCAGCACTGGAATAATAATGCTTCCTGTTCCTTCAAGCTACTCTCTGCGTTACAGTGTTCGGCACGGCTTTGAGCCTTACTGCTCGCCTCTGCTTCACGGCACTCTCGCAAATTACTTGCCTTCTTCTCGACTCACCGCAGACTACAAGGCAATCCCTGGCACTTTCTCCGGCTCATTGTTGTCACCGGCATCACTTGTAAGTGCGTAGTATGGCATGCATTACACACCGGCATATCGTTCGCACCGGCAATCGGACCTCCGGTCTGAGCAGGGGGAGTGATGTGGCGGCGCTGTCGTCGCGCCACAAGCGAAACATATCGAAGCCTAAATCGTGCTAACAAAGTTCCGAAGTTAAAGCAGTATATATAGAATAGCTCCGAACTACCACTCGAAGCGTTGGCCGCTCCCCAGGCAGAACACCTTGCCCGGCGGGAGTTCTCCCAATTTCCTTCCTACGGCCACACCTAAAATTCTTCACCGCTGCATTGGAAGACATTCTCAAGCTACTGGACTGCAAAGGATACGGTATTAACATCAATGGCAAGGACTCACCATGGATTTGCCGACGAATACGGAACGGTCTTAAAATGAACATGGCCAAAACAAAGATTGTGTGTAATGTCCATGTCACACCTATGTCGGTGGTTGTTGCGAGCACTAAGCTCGAAGTTGTTGACGTGTATGTTTACCTGGGACAAATAGTCCGACTAGGTAAGTCTAACTTCGACCGAGAGGTCAATCGACGGATTCAACTCGGCTGGGCAGCGTTCGGTAAATTACGGCACATCTCGTCAGGTATACCTCAAAACCTGAAAACGAAAATGAACAACCAGTGCGTGTTACCAGTGATGACTTACGGATCTCCGACGTGGTCCATCACTGCTGGACGTATGACGACGCTCAAGGTCGCTCAGCGAGCTATGGAGAGGGCATAAAGGCATAAAGGCTATGCTTGGGGTTTCTTTGCGGGATAAACTTAGGAATGAGGATATCCGCAGTAGAACCAGAGTGACCGACATAGCCGAACGGATTAGTAAGTTGAATTGGCAATGGGCCGGCCATATAGCTCGAAGAACCAACAACCGATGGGGAAAAAAGGTTCTCGATTGGCAGCCTCGTATCGGTAGGCAAAGTGTAGGGCGACCCACCACTAGATGGAGTGACGACTTGGTAAGACTTGCAGGTATTCGATGGATGCAAGTGGCTTAGGACCGTGCTTTGTGGCATTCCTTGGGGCAGGCCTATGTTCAGCAGTGGATTTGTGCAAGGCTGTAATATTGATGATAATGATGAACCTGTGAAAAGATAGAATATAGTATAAATAACTTTTATAAATAGTTAGTAGTTATCAGAAATATACTGCTTCCCATTTCCTGGTTTAGTTTCCATCTGACGCTCCTTCCGACACTCCCGGGATGATATAACCTGGTTAATAATATTCTTAAACTACCACTACACGTTTTGTATTATCATTCTTAATAATTTTTCCAAAAATGAAATTGAATCACTAACGTCGTTATCATTAATAGGATCAATACATTCTAAGTGTCTATATTACAGGAACCAACCAACCAAGTGTCTTATTTGTTTTATAATATTAAGGTCACCAACAAGCCATCAGTTCACCCGATGGCAAACGGTTATTGGTTTTTATGAGATAGGGTAACAAACGAGCACACAGTCCACCTGGTAAGTGGTTGCTGTGACCCATAAACCTCGATTCCTCTATCCTCGATTAAGAATCAAAATGTAGATGCGTTGTCACCCGTGAGGACTAAGATGAAATGCCTCTCTTCCAGTAAAAAGGCAAATGAATTGAAATTAAATGAAATGAAAAAGGGAATGCAATTGTAAATTTTATACGTGGTAGAGCCATGCTGCAACTATTTTAGTAGTATAATTGTAGAACGAATGTTTCGGCTCGACCGGGATTCGGCAGGACCACGCTCTCACAGAATACCAGCGTAAAATAGCAGCTTAACACTGTTGTTTTTCGTATGATGAGTATAGAGAACCGGAAACCCTTTTAACTGGTAGAGAAGCATTATACGAGGGCGGTACTGAAAATTTCGGGAATCAAGGAAGTGACACAACATTACTATTTAAAAATGTATTTATTGCTTTTCGAAGTATTCTCCGCAAAATTTGACACATTTTTCCATGCGATGGAACCAATCATTGAAGCAACCATTCCATTCGGAAGTTGGGGTCTCCAAAATGGCCGTTTTTTAGGCGTCCACAGCTTCTTCAGGTGATGAAAATCTCTGTCTACGCAATTTATTCTTCATTTTAGGGAAAGTATAGAAATCATTAGGGCTTAGGTCGGGGCTGTACGGCGGATGGTCTAATAATTCTGTTTTCTTGCTCTAAAAACTCTTTTGTTCTGTGTGCGGTGTGAGAACTCGCATTGTCGTGATGGAGTGGAGAGAGAGATGGATGATGCGGCGGTTGCAGTTCTCTTTACGGAGTTCAGAAACGACCTGCGGCAAACAAATGCTAGCATAACATTCTGCATTAACCGTTCTTTGTCCTTCAAGAGGAATAGTCGTAGCATGGCCGGTTTTGGAGACAAACGTGGCCACCATTTTTTTTTTGCAACACTCCGTGAACGAACAATTTTTGTTGGCTTTAACTCATTTTCGAACACCCAAACTCGTGACTGGTTTTTTGTTTCGGGTTCGTACGCGTATATCCAGGATTCGTCACCTGATACGATGTTGTATACAGCATTTGAGGATTCTGCGTGGAATCTTTCGAGAGTTCTGACGCACCAAGTAACGCGAGCCGCTTTTTGCTCTTCACAGAGCGGATGCGGTATCCATTAGGAAAACAACTTTATTACACCTAATTGTTCATGCAAGATTATTTGTATTTGACTTATGCCAATGTCTAAAGTTGCCTGAATTTCGCGGTATTTCACATGTCGATCTTCCTCAATCAGCTTACGCACAGCATCAACGTTTTCTTGGGTGACTGCAGTTTTTGGACGACCTTGATGGGGATCATCACTGAGCTTGACACGTCCACGTTGAAATTCAGCAAACCAGCGATAAATTGTGGTTTTGGATGGGGCTTTATCACCAAATGCAGAAATCATCCGGTCAACACACTGTTTTTGTGTTAAATCTCTACGAAAGTCATAATAAATCATCGCTCTTGAATTTTCTCGAGTCAATTCCATTTTCTCAACGACTAAACAAGTTTGACAAAACCTTGTGACAAGACCGAGAAGCTTTTTTAAATAAATAAATGGTATTCGATTTTTAAAACCAAGGAGTTTTCAATTAAAAAGATTTTAATATGAAAGGAACAGTGGAAATATTCCATTCCCGATACTTTTAGTGCAGCCTATGTACCTTAGTCCTCAGGGGTGACAACGCATCTGTATTTTGATTCTTAATCGAATTATAGATGTCTATGATTCAACTTTATATCTAATTGTTTTTATTTTTCGTTTTTTTTTTACTTTAACTTTAAGTTAAATAAAATTAAAAATAACGTTAAATTCCTAATGGGGGCATTAGATTCTCTCTTCACTCTTCTCTCTCATAAAGGCCTACGTTCAGAAATGGCATCCAAACAGACATACCGAAAAAAAATATTTAAATACCGTATAAATGCCTACTTTTCCCTTGAGGAAATGTAATCTATTACCCGCATCACTCCACATAAACGCTTAGCCACTGTGCTACCAAGTCTCCATGGATATATTTATTTAAGAATGTATTTGAAATAACAAGTGATGAATAATCATTTCGGCAAATATTGATAGGTATTAGTTTTTGTTCTTTAAATAAACGCACCGGCGATTTTTCCGGACCAATACGACTCAGGAACCTTCAAGAAAAGAGCTTACTCCTTTTTAAAAGGTCGGCAACGCATCTGCAATTCACCTGGTGTTGCGGTTGTTCATGGGCGGCGGTAGTCACTTAACATCAGGTGTGCCGCATGCTCGATTGCCTATAAAAAAAACTTGTTCGTTCATGTAAGCTGGCAGTGTCACCACTACAGTTTTTTTTTATTCGCTTACAACATAGGAGGTTTTGCTGATTTTACCACATGCTCGGCAGTGGGTGAACCTGCATATACCTGCATCCATACACAGTGAGGAAATCTGCATGTCTGGAACATATAAAAATATTCCGAAGAAATGTATACTAGCCCGACAAAACGCACTGGGACAGCTCAGCGTACACTTCCCCTAAATCTCTCAGAAATGATACGATTAAATACAAGCAAAATATGAACATAGTATACCTAAATATTTTTTTATTACTTAATATTGTAATCAAACTTTATAATTAAGGTTTGTCGAATCAAGTGTGAAAATGATATTGCAGTATTTGGCTTTATAGAATTTTGGCTTTTATGCAAAAATACTAAGATCTATTATTGCATGTTAAATATCTGAAGTAATAGGCACTGTATTCTGAAACGCACTGCCGCAAAGAAAGTTCTTAAGCTTTAATTAAAAGAGCATCGCGATTACTGCTATATTAGTTACAATCAAGGAACAGAGTTATTATGGAGTGGACATTGCATTTATTGATTTTTAGTCAAGTTCTAACCAAGTTCTGCAACCACGCGGTTGTGTGGCGATTACCAAGTTCCGATTTGAATAGTAAATTAAAGAGTTCACGGGAAGTACCCTCTAGGTTTTGATTCCCTTGCGAATGTCGAAAATTTACGGCATAAACGGCTGTATCTTTTGAGTGCGTTGACCTATAACTTTGATTTTTTCACAGCTCTAAGGGACAGTAGACTTGAGTATTTGATATGAATTTCAGCTTGATACCTCCACGCGTTCCTGAGAAAAAGGGTCTTGACAGACAGACAGACAGACAGGCAGACGGACAACAAAGTGATCCTATAAGGGTTCCGTTTTTTCCTTTTGAGGTACGGAACCCTAAAAACAACTTTGTGACGTTAATATGAGGTATAGTTATTGTATATTATATTAAAAAAATAAATTAATCATCTCCACATAATCCATAGTCTGCAGCATTCGCAGACCTGATCAGATATTAATGGGCCTGTCAATAGAATGATATAATTATTATAAATGTTCTGATATCCATAATAAAATGTTATTATTCTCATCGTTCGAAACTTATTGCGTACACTACTGAGATTTGCTCCCTCTTAATTGTACCGTACGTAATACGCGGTAGATTTATCTCGTAGTTTTCACCAGTGATAAAATGTGCGTGCATTGGATTCATTTACTACCAATAACAGGATGAGCATGCATTTAATGTAAAGAAACATATCCTAGTCTGATGAGTGCAAGTTAGAACATTAAAGCGGATTTATAAGGTATAAACGCATAAAGATTTTCATAATGTTAACTATGGAAAATAAAAGAAAATACAACGAAGACGGTAGAACAATAAAAAAGAGCTCTAAAATCTGCACTCGTTCAAGCAGCATAAAGTACGACGCATGAAACTATCTCGAGTCACTCATTCTGTGAGCTCACGATTATATTGGCTTACATATATATTATGTCTGTGAGTTTTGAATCGGTGTAATGATTTAGTCTGTTGTGGTAATTCTTTGAGTAAGTACTCATAAAGAAGGTTATATTGCGGTGAGGTTACCCGTACGTATGTGTCACGTCGTAAAAAGCAGTGCTGCTGTTGGTTTGCAAACTGCATCTATTTCATACTATAACTTAATATGCCATATCATCTAGTGGATATGGTAAGAGGCGACAAGGGAAACTGAAACAGAAGTTGGGGACCAGAACCTGATAACAACTGAATAAAAATAAAAAACATGCGTGACTGTCGTGGAACACTCGGTTGGTACGAAGTTTCTTTCGTAGTATATTATTATTGATAAACGTATTATATTATTGATTAACAAATACAAATAAATGAATTACTAGCGTCTGTTAAAATTAAGCGTCATTTAAAATAATATTTATTTTATGGCAAGATAAGAAAAAGTGCAAGGGAAATGGATATTATTCCATCTCGCTCGCACTATAGAAAGAGGTCGTGACGGAAAAATCTTACACTTTTCCTCGCCTAGACCCCATCCGCCAAATTCGTAATTACGATAAGGAATTTCGTTCCAAAAAATGGCGGTTACCAACCCGCTTGCCAAGCGTGCAATCTAAGAGGAAGCCTATGTCTAGCAGTCGATATTTGATAGGCAGTAATAAATGAACAAATTAAATATCAATATCAAATCAATTATGTGACATACTAAATTTTATACTATTACACTTTTCTAATATATAACAATTTATGTTTGTTTGTTTATATTTTATGCGTGTCCATACTATTCGACAGATTGCGGTAAAACTTTGTCGACCTATTGTATGCACTTGCGCGAAGGTTAAAGTCATAGTACAATTAACTTACAGTAGGTGGCGCGCCTATTCCTAATTAAATAATTTAAACTACATAATATTACAAATTTAAAACGACATTTTTCACAATTATTTCTTCTGTAGCAGCAACGCGCCGGGTACCAGCTAGTTATAGATAAATTCATTTTATATATCATTGTTGTGGCTGTTTTAAGTTAAATTTTATAATTGATCATGATCAATTGATTTTACCATATTATATTTTAGAAGTAAATTAAATAGATAGCCTTACGCAGTGTAACATAATGTTGCAAAGTTGCATTAGCTTCCATTTTCGTGCCTATTTATTTTTTTGTTTATTTTTATAAATACTTAACACGTTCACTGTCCGGTTTCCAGACACAATAGTAAGACAATAGCAATGCCCTATATGTAGTGCACGGGACAGCGAAAGGGTTAATATAGGATAATTTGAAAACTCTAGTTAATGAAAGGGACACAAAACGTTTACATTATGAAAGATACACAATATAATCAAAGAACAATAATAAGTTTCGTACATTAAGTTCAATAAAACCAAAGCATTGTAAGGTATTTATGGATAAATACTTTTTAAAATGTAGCCTCTTAAAACGCCTTCCGTTCATCGTTAGAGCAAACTGCAAATGGATTTGAACGCTTCTGAATTATGGATACCTCTGCGGCGACCTGTTGAGGTACACGAAGTTGTCTGCAAACAATGATTTACGGCGAGTGTATTTTCCTGTAAACAAATATTAATAAAGCATTAAGATTGGCACTTGCTATAATATTTCAACAGGATTTTACTTGATTACCGGTTGGTCTTATAAATAACTACACCAAGCTTTTACTTTGTCGTAAACTATTTGTGACTCTTTTGATTTAGAGTCCAAATAATTCCAGTTCCAGTTATTTCTTTTTCCATTTTTAACGTTCATCAAAAATAATCCCACGAGTTTATTCATTAATTTAACTTTGCAAAGTAAAAATCGAACTCCTAGCATTTAAAATAATGTAGTTATCGGAATCGGTTGACGTGGTAAAAATATTCGTCTATATGTTATGGAGATACCCCAGCAAATTGAAGAGTTTGATGGTTTTCTTATGGATCTCATAATTCTTACCCAAATTTATATGGAATTTATATGGAGATTTACCTCATTACAAACAAAAAAAAATCATTGAAAACGGAAGAGCGGTAACGTATTATCACTGAACAAACCTAAAAAAAATATTCCGACGAATCGGGAACGTCTCTACATCTATCCTCAATTAAGAATCACAATGCAGATGCGTTGTCTTCCTCTGAGGACTAAGACAATACGCCTCGTTTCCAGTGAAATGGGTCTTCGGATCTCTACACTCATCATACGAAACACAGCACCATTTTGCTATTTTACGCTGGTTTTCTATGAGGGCGTGGTTCTTCCGCGGTTGAGCCGACCCATTCGTGCTACAACCATAATGTAGCTGTAGCATGGCTCTACCACGTTTACGTAAAAGGAAAACTTTATACGTGCAATATGCTTAAAATGATTTTAAGCCTATTGCTCCCACGGAGGAGTATGAGAATTGGTTTAATTAAAGTTTATATGGAGAAGGATTACAGAAAGCTAATAATAATATGTGTCAGAAATGCATTAAATTAAATAAAACTTTCATTGCTAAAACTATTGTGATATAATAGTTTTATGTCAAATAGTCGCACAGCACAGAAATAATAATAGTTTTATGTCAAACCGTCTAGAATATGTTCTAAGACCAAACGCGAGATTAAATATACATCAGACAGTAGAGAAGTCAAATGTGGTGTACCACAGGGTAGCGTTCTGGGGCCACCATTGTTTCTCCTATATATTAATGATTCACCACGGCATACACAGTATCCTATGGTATTATTTGCAGATGATAATATGCAAAAAACAGGTCATAATAAAATGTAATGACATATCCGATTATGAAGGTGAGATTAACAGAACATTAAAAAGTATTATTAACTGGCTTGATATTAATAACTTAGTTATTAATCATTAAAAAAAACAAAAGTAATGCACTTTTACCAACGGACACCCGCGCCTAACGTAATGGTTAGTTATAATGGAGAAAATGTGGACTCAATAATCTTGCAAAATTCCTAGGTATATTAGTTGACAGCAAGCTCACTTGGAAACCTCATTCCGAAGACGTTTGTAACAAACTGAGCAACTTAGCTTATGTGCCGTATTATCTATCACATAAAATAAACAATAGTACTCTCCTGACACCTTACTATGGACTTGTTGCACCAATTTTAAGGTTCGGAGTAATATTTTGGGACAACTGTAGCGAAAAGGAAGAGATTTTGAAGGCCCAATAATGCTGCATAAGGTCTATGTCAAATCTGAAAACTACAGACCGCTGTCAGTCTATGTTTAAGTTGCTCAACATACGTACTTTCCCGTGTATATATTTTGGAAATTGCAAGTTTTGTTAAAACGAATTTAAATTTATTTCCGTCACTAGCCGAGATTAGGACTCGTTCGGGTCCTATGAGAATACAGTATAAAATGTATTACATAATAATTACAAAACAGCACTACTTAGAAATTTTTGTATGTCTATGGGGCCTATAATATACAATAAAATTCCGCACATTTATAAAGAACATTCTATAACAATATTTACATTTAAGGTGTATAATGGAATTTTTAAATGATAAATATATTTAGAAATATATTTTATAAACATAATAAACGAGAATTTACATTATATATGAATGACACATTAGTAGTCACTTTGCTATCAGAATTGTATATTTTAGTTTTTATAACTTTGCATGTCATAAGGTAGAATGTAGCGGAAACACTTAGTGATGTACCATCTTATACTTGTAAGTTATACTTCTTAGTCATCATCATCATCATCATTACAGCCCTTCACAAGTCCACTGCTGAACATAGGCCTTCCCCAAAGAATGCCACAAAGCACGTTCCTGAGCCATCTGCATCCATCTACTTCCTGCATATCTTACCAGGTCGTCACTCTATCTAGTGGGGACGCTCTACACTTCGTCCGCCGGTACGAGGCCGCCACTTGATAAACTTTTTTCCCCAACGGCTGTCGGTTCTTCGAGCTATATGGCCGGCCCATTGCCACTTCAGCTTACTAATTCGTTGGGCTATGTCGGTCACTCTGGTTCTACTGCGGATATCCTCATTTCTAAGTTTATCACGCAGAGAAACTCCGAGCATAGCCCTCTCCATAGCTCGCTGAGCGACCTTGAGCTTCCTCATCCGGCCAGCAGTGAAGCACCACGTCTCAGTACCATAGGTCATCACTGGCAACACGCACTGGTTGTACAGTCTTGTTTTCAAGTTTTGAGGTATACCTGACAAGAAGATGTGCCGTAATTTCCCGAACGCTGCCCAACCGAGTTGAATCCGTAGATTAACCTCTCGGTCGAAGTTGGACTTACCTAGTCGGACTATTTGTCCCAGGTAAACATACTCGTCAACAACTTCGATTTTAGTGCTCCCAACAACTACCGGCATAGGTGTGACATGGACATTAAACATGATCTTTGTTTTGTCCATGTTCATCTTAAGACCTATCCGTTGGGAAACACTATTGAGGTCATTGAGCATAGTGCTTAGGTCCTCCAGCGATTCTGCCATAAGGACTATATCGTCGGCAAATCGAAGGTGATACTTGTTAGTACATTGTCGCAAATAAAAAATCTGAATCTGAATCTGAATCAGAGTAGAGATTATCGCCAAAGAATTTTAAAATGTTGCCACAAAACATAAAGCAACACAAAAGACGTCGGCTACCCATGTTGATTTATGCCATCTTTATGCTACAAAATTTTGTGTGATTTCTAATGTTCCTTTTTCTATAATCTGTGGAGTTGTCAAGGCAAAAAAGTTATATTTTTATATTAAACATTAAATTATGGAATTACGGTCAAATTTCAAGCATTGGACGACCACAAGTATAATTTATTTAGCGAACGCTTGATAGTCCGACACGAACACGCTGTTAATTACTGTTATTTAAGAGTACCTCCCGTCAATCATTCTTAACATTTATGGAGTCCGAAACGAAGTGCATTAAAATTTTTGGTTAATTATTGATGTCTACTTGCAAATATAATATTTATTCCATATAATCAAGTTAATGAACTGATTACTCGGTTACGACCCGTCCACCTACTTGATGATAGACCAGGCTTAGATTTAAAGTTTGTGCATGTCTCTCTCTCTCTCTCATTTTATATTAAATGAGCTAACAGTCAGTGACTTAAATCAACTTCAAACAAAAAACGTCACAGATATCACCCCTGAAAACTAAAAAATATATAGGATACATTCCAGAGAGTGTGTACAGGAAATACATGATTTAGTTGTTTCCTTCCCTTGTTACCATTGGACAACCAGACACTCGATAGGTCTCCTTGACCCCCTTTGTTTTCGAGATTCCACGAATTTGAACTATAACGGGCTACTTTCAGCTTTTGGCTATTTATTTTAGGTCTGGTCTACTTAGAGTAGAGTTTAATATATCTTGAAGTCTTGCAGTGCTATGCTCAGGCTTGGATTTAATTTTACTAATTATGAGATCCCAAGCAGATGGTATCCCTCAACTAAATTTTTTATTGAATTTCGGATGCATTGTTTGAATTTAAGTAGCCTCGCGAATTATCGTTGGTTGGAGTTGGTGTTCTTTTGCGAGAATAAATAGTTAATGAAATCTGATGTAATGGCAAGTGCGATCTTGACCATGTTTATAGACTTCTCGGTGCTTTCCGTCACCACATGTTCCTTTACGCGGGTTAACCCGTATTAACTATGACATCAGAACGTCTAACACCTCAGTCATCCATGACGATGGATGTTGTAAAGCACTCGAAACGTCGGGATTCAAAATGAATTCAAATTAAGTAAATTATCTCTTCTTCTTTTTATTAATATTTAAAAATAATTAATAAAAAAGGTGATAACATTCATAAATTTGCTTTTATTTAAAGCGTAATACCCGTGTAAATATAAGAAATTATTATATCATCATTACAGTCTATCACAAATTTATTGCTAAACATATACCTCATCCATAGATTGCCACAAAGGCGTAGCCCTAAGCCACCTGCATAAATCGATTTCTACATGTTTTATGTGTCATATACACCTTTCATGTTATACTATTAGTAACGAGCTGATAAAACATTTAACAACTATTAGGGATTGTCTACTTTTGCTAATACGATGCTGGCATTCAAGAACTTTTATTCCTCATTATTATCTGTTCTTTTAGATACATAACCAGCCCACTTACTGATGTGCTGGGCTTTTTTTTTAGTTACTTATTGGCACTCGTCCCACCGCCAACGTTGAACAATAAGTGAATAGAGCTAGAAACTAGATAAGAGTTGGCAAGCAGAATAGTTTTATCGCTGAGCTATAAGCAAGTGCACTCATATCCGCAATGTAGAGCAAAATTACCGCTGGTTGGTCTGTCGGCGTGAGTTGTGACCGCCAAGCCAGCATCTTCAAACTTCTGAGAGAGTACTTGCCGGCAGTGTGAACATCCAGCGATCTACTATTAATATATGTATTATCTATTTTATTGCTACGGGGTCCATATCTATGGTCCATTTCTTTAGCGAGAAATTATTGGATAACTAATCGCATCCTCGTCGGCGCGGCGGTGGGACAAGTGCCTAATATGACGAATATATTAGTTAGTATTAAAATCTCAAACTAAGCCGTAACAATATTATTTTAAGGTAATTTTAATAATTTTTCTAGTGTGCCGTCATCAAACTTGATTTCTTTTGTAACGCAAGGTTAATTAATATGTATATACCTGAGCCATTACCAAAGCTGTCAGTCAATTTTGTATTCCATATTAGCCCAATGAAACAAGCATAAGCTTTTAGAGGATGATATGCGAATAAGTTTGTTAATTATACACTATAACCTCTTCGCATATTGCGGCAATTATATTTTAAAAGAAATTAAAAATTCCACTTTCATCTTGCTGATGTCGTAAGATGCGAATATGGGTTTTTCAAACAGTTGTCATAGCTTCTAAAAGGTGGCAATAAAATGTTTTTAAATTCTATATATCAGATGTAAAATACTCAGAGCTTTGAGAAAAGAATTCCATATTCGGCAGGAAGCTATTATGGGTAGATAAAAAAGAAAATGCCGTGTAGTGGCGGTGTACGAATATCTCGAATCATCATCACCTACCCATATCATCTCGTGGGTATCGTAAAAGGTGACTAAGGGAAACAAATCAGGACATGGGCAGCAGTGTTTTCCTAATAACGATGAAAAATAAAAAACTGACTTTTTACTGCATTACAAATACGGCAAATATCTATCCTATGAGGCAATCTATGGGGAAGGCCTATGTTCAGCAGTGGACTTTAATACGCCTTAAACATAAGTCATGAAACATCTGATTCAAACTATAATCGTAGATAGTACCTTTAACTAAGTAACTCTATCTGAGCAAGTCTATATAAGTGATAGTTATCGAGCGATTAATCCTCCTCACTGCTCCAATGCGTGGGGTCTTGGTTCCTTGTGGGGGTGGGGGCACAAGTCCCCGACATATTTATTTTAATCAAATTAATGTGCAGGTTTTCTCACGTTTTCCTTCACCGCCAAGCACGTGTTTATTTAGCCTTTTGGCTGTAGTTGCCCATTGACAACAATAACAATTACTATCCTTATCTTACAATGGATATGTATAAAGCTGAAATCTTTGTGTTTTAACACCTCTGCACTATTCAAAAATCCATAAAATTAACATATATCTTTACCTATAATATATTTGATGATATATGAATAATGTTAAGTGTCTAATATATTTGGATGTTACTTAATCATGTATAAACGGCCAAACGGATTTCGATGAAATTTGGCATACACATTGATCATATTCTGGATTGACATACATATAATAACCTTTTACTAAGGAAAATTAAAACTATTGCAAGGTAATTAACAACCTCTATGTTCCTTTTCGTTTCTTTTTCCAAGGGGACGGACCCGCGGGCAGATACTAGTAACCCATAAAGCACTAAAAGCAAAAGAAAATATCGAAAAACATCGCTATAATAACCTTTTAGATTTATTTAATAGAGAAATATAGTAGACAGACTGCTGAAAGAAACAAGATAAGAAGTTTTATTTTTTGGCACAAAATCAAATCCGCTTTCTTTAGCAAATATTTCCCAGCAGACCGTAGACTTAACAAACAGACGAGAGTGTTTATACATGTTATATGAAATTATATATAGGGATCTTAAGGGACCTGCAAATTTGTCTCACTTAAAGAGGTATTCCACTTACACAGTGTCTCGGATATCCAGGTATAAATAAATATCTGTCTCATATACAGAGGAGGTGAGAATAGATGTTGTTTCAGTTATAGAGGTGCGATTATTAAATATTTTATCAAATAAAGACCCGGACAACAGCAAAACTAAACTAAAAGTGGAGGTCACTTTTACACAATTAGCCAAATGCGGAATTTGCGGTAGAATAATAATTAGTAAACAAAACAGTACACAAAATATAGTCTCAGTAAAAGAGGTAAAATGTACTCGATGTCTCAATTATACAGGTAATTATGACGAATAAAATCGAAACAACTAATCCCAGATATAAACGTTTGTTTTGTCCTGCTAACAGAGATATTTTAGTGCTAAAGTGTCGGGACCTAAGCATTAGTTCCAGCTATGGAGGTTTCTCACTTATCCAGGTCCCACTTAAGCAAGTTTTGCTGTATATATATACACACACGCGCGCGCAAAAACACTCACGCCTGTCACCCAGAGGGGTAGGCAGAGACTACGGACTTCCATTTGGCACGATCCTGACACACATCTCTCGCCTCCTGTACATCCATATATTTACACATACACGCCCGTCGGTTAAGGATACTCTTAATTTGGTCCTAATTTGTCTGTAAACACCCGCATTCTTCAAAAGTGTAAAATATTAATTTATCTAATTCACTTTCTTTAGTAAAAATCCACTCTACAAATACACTTATGTCTTATGACTTCTTCCGTTATACAAAAAATTTGAGCATAACCGCTGCGATTGGCAGGCGAACTGGCGGAATCAGACGTTCCGCAACCTTACCTATTAAAATAAATATTTAAAGATCATCGTTAGCATTATCATTAACAGCCTTAAAGCTTCCTTCTTATGGGCTTCCCGAGAAATTGTGCAAATGGATCACCAGTTTCCTTGCTGATCGGAGCATCAATGTCGTAGTAGACGGTGCATGCTCTGATTTCAAGCCTATCAACGCTGGCGTTCCACAAGGCTGCGTCCTATCACCAACGCTGTTTCTCCTGCATATCAATGATATGTTGCTAACTGGTAGCATTCATTGCTATGCAGACGACAGCACTGGTGATGCCTTATATACCGGCCGTGCCAATATTTCTCGGGAAAACGTCGCCGAGTACCGGGACAAACTTGTGTCTGAAGTCGAGTCTTTGCTTAACAAAGCCTCGGATTGGGGCCGACTAAATCTAGTCCAGTTCAATCCCCAGAAGACACAAGTTTGCGCGTTTACCGCTAAAAAGAAC
This sequence comes from Parnassius glacialis, assembly GCA_033319125.1. Taxonomy (NCBI): domain Eukaryota; kingdom Metazoa; phylum Arthropoda; class Insecta; order Lepidoptera; family Papilionidae; genus Parnassius; species Parnassius glacialis. The sequence goes on along the minus strand of JAVANC010000009.1, from coordinate 26,856,696 downwards.
CCCTTTGTCGTATCTCCTCTGTTTCAAGGCACTCCCCTTGCTGCCTCAGCCAGTATCGGAATCCTTGGCGTCGACATATCGAATAGTGTGCAGTTTCGTGGTCACTTGGAAGGGAAGGCCAAATTGGCCTCTAAAAAGCTTGGCGTGCTCAGCAGAGCGAGACAGTATTTCATGCCGACACATCTCTCACAACTTTACAAAGCGCAAGTTCGGCCCCACATGGAATACTGTTCTCATCTCTGGCCGGGGCACCCCAGTGCCAGCTCCTTCTACTTGACCGCATCCAGCGCAGAGCGGTTCGAATCGTCGACGACCGAGTTCTTTCTGATCGTTCGATACACTGGAACTGCGTAGAGATGTTGCATCTCTTTGCATATTTTATCGCATCTATCACGGGGAGTGCTCTGAGAAATTGTTCGGACTAATTCCAGCCGCTCAATTTCACCATCGCACATCGCGACAAAACTCGCGTTACCATCCACACCATCTGGATGATTGGCGGTCCACCACTGTGCGATTTAGAAGAAGTTTTCTCCCTCGCACGACTTCCTTGTGGAATCAATTACCACCAGCGAATTTTCCGGACCGATACGACTTAGGAACCTTCAAGAAAAGAGCTTACACCTTTCTAAAAGGTCGGCAACGCATCTGCATTCCCCTGGTGTTGCGGTTGTTCATGGGCGGCGGTAGTCACTTACCATCAGGTGAGCCGCATGCTCGTTTGCCCCCTATTCTATAAAAAAAAAGCCTGCGGCAGTCCACTGCTGAACATGGGTCTCTCCCAAGGTGCGCTCGCTCGTTTTTAGCTCGATCTTCGACTTCACGCATTTCGTTGGTGTCAGTTAACTTCCGTAGATTGTCACTTCTTCTAACCATGGGAAATATTTAAATAAACATACATAATAATAAACAACGTTGATCCGTTTTAACTTGATCAAAGTAACGATACAGGTTAAGACGTAAATCCAAAGGGAACTGCGGCGACGTACAAATTTGGTAACAATAGATCGAATGTCTGGAAAGTTGGCGGACTAAGCGCACAGCTTGTGGCCACAGCCCTAATATTGTACCCGGCCCAGTGTAATGATAACTTTACCTTTATCGACGTGATGACAGTTAACTTTGTTTAACAATATTGTTTAAGTTGTGTACAACGCGACGCTAATTGCAATAAAGTTATGAAAGTTAAGGTGAGTTCTGACTGAATCTGTGGTTGTATCATTATAACTTATAATTATGTACTCGTATATGTCTTACAACTCTACTTGGAGTATAGTGACGACGTAAGAGAATCCACTACGCCATGATATCCCATGGTTGTCTTAAGAGGTGACAGGAGGAAACTGAAAGAGGAGATGGATAGTAGCGTATTTCAGATAACAATTCAATAATAAAAAATTGCGGTTGCCAGCAAATATCCCCTTACAAGATTTTTTTTTATAGAATTGGGGTGACAAGCGAGCACACTTTCCACCTGATGGTAAGTGGTTTCTGTGGCCCATAGACATATACATCTATGTTCGTTTGCGAATTTAAATGCAGATGCGTTGTCAGCCTAAGGACTAAGATAGAATGCCTCTTTTCCAGTAAAATAGGTCTCCAGTTCTCTACACTCACCATACGAAATACAGCAGCATTAAGCTGCTATTTTACGCTGGTATTCTGTGAGAGCACGGTCCTTCCCCGGTCGAGCCGACCCATTCGTGCTACAACCATACTATTAATATAGCTGCAGCATGGCTCTACCACGAAAAAAAAGGTAATCTATGGGGAAACTTACTTTAGTCTTAGTTTAAAAAGTAAATACATTTACTTTTTTCGCATATATCCTGCTGCTAGTTATACGCCTGTAAGTTTTTAGTGTCGAGATGTGTCCGCTCTGCCTTGGTGCGTATTATTAGCCGACTTCTTTTATCTTCGAAATCTGAATATATTTGGTAAATGGGGCTTCGTTACCACTTACCACCTAGTGGGATTGTAAGTAAACACTGGCATGAAGTAAAAGTAATAATTTACATTGTTTTACCATCAAGTACTCACATAGTTAATCAGTTAAACTTCATGAAACACAATTTCTTGACCACTTGGTCAACCCCTAAGCGGCTCACGGCTTTATAAGCTAGTAGAATTTAGCTATTAATTCCAATTTGTAAAAAGAAAACCTGAAAACGACATTCCTTTACAAGTCCAGAGTCCACACAAGGAATACCACAAAGCACGGTCGCGAGCCACATACATCCTTCAAATTCCTGCACATCTTGCCAAGTCGTCACTCAATCTGGTGGGGAGTAGACCTAAACTTTCTCATCTAAAACTCATGAAAAAAGTACAAAGCAATTCTATTATTTGTAAAATAACACAATATAAATTTATCCATAGCATAAGTAGATTGTAGTCAGATCTCGCCCCAATTATTCTTTCAAAGCATACTTGTAGAGTATTTCGCAGAACAGTTTGCCTAGCAGGCTATACGCAAAGCTTTTTTAATAAGAGTTTTGGCCCGGTTTTATGCGGTAGCTCCGTCTCAAAGAAATGTCAGCAATCTGTGGATAAATCCTTCTTTATTGTTACTGTACCGCATTTATTCGAAGCTCAACTGGGAGATATAAACCTGGGAATCGGTTAATAGTAAATAAAGTCACTAAGTTGGGACGAAAGAAAAGACTTTATTGGTCGGGTGGATTATTAAGATAACATAATATTCCACCGGCATTAACTACAGTGACCAATAGACCAATAAAAAAAGGGTTAGATAAAATTGCTTACGGTAAAGCATTGAGAGTTTTAAGTCAGTTCATTAAACTGTGTGTATCATCAATTTTGAAATCACGTTATGAATATCAGATGTTTCCGATAAAACTTTTCAACTTTCCTTCTAATGAAATCAAGTCTCAGAGTATTTTACTTTCTCCTGAGACCTTCGATCTTTCATGTTTTTAATCCAATTTTCCTTTTTACGCTTCTAATGAAAACTCAAGCAAGTCAAGTTGAAAATCACTGAAATAAGGACAGACATCAAAGGTGCAGTGGCAGCTGGAAGCGAGTCATTCATAAACATAAATCAAATACTCAAATGATATTATATTTAATTTGTACGGCTTCTTCGTAAAAAATAAGATGTGTTCAAATCAAGTCTAAGTAAGTTTTAAAATTTTAGGTAGATAACTTTCATCTGCTATTTTAATTTAAAGCGCATCTGTCGGATTAACTTATTTGTTTAACTGTTTTGATTACAATCTATTTATTTGTGACCTCTAGACGTTGAAGTGTTGTCTAGAGGACACATATAACAATAACAAGAATAATCGCTAAAGATACAGATTCAAATTCAAAGTTAGCCCCGCCCAGAATTATATCGAACATAAATCTAAGAATTATATTAATAAAAGTGACATAGGATATCTAAGAATTTTATATGTTGTACGAATTCGTATTCAAAAATTCACAAGCATACAAATCATAAAAATTTAATTCTAGTAAAAAGCACCTCACAATTTATTTATTCACCGTTCGCCCGACTCCCCAGACGTGAACGAGTACCGATGCTCACTGCAAGAAGCTTCCTAACATAAGAGGATAATACGAATGTAATAATGCTGGATACGTTATATTTAAATGCAATATTTTATTTTTTCATTTCCACTTCCTTATTTCATATTTCACTTTTTAATATTACTTAATTGAAATTATTTTAAATGAAACTACGCGAGAGCTGGGCTAAGTGCTCGCTGTAAAATGGACGGTACGCGACCAGCCTGGGTTCGATCTCCACCGGTAACAATAAAATTGTTAATTGCAATTTTAAGTGTTAATTTATCACCTGCTGAGCGGTGAAGAAAAGCATCGTGAAGTCAAGTCCGCCAACAAGCATCGGGGCAGCACTGCTGACATTTTCTTGCCCTAAAACTCTCTTAGAGATGAAAGGAGGCCTTTGACGTTTAAACATTGTTAATTCTTCTAAGTTAAAAAATATTTTTTTAACATTTTATTATTCACTTGACTGATTTTAATGGTTCCATACATTACAAAGAAACTTTCTAATTTTATCTGTTTTAGGTAATTAATGTGTCACAAGATATAACTCTACAAATTGGTGACAAGCACACAGTCCACCTGATGATAAGTGACAAAAACATAAAGAGACATTCCTCGCTCCTGATTTCTGGCCCTCTGGGGTAGTCTTTCGCGCCAAAGAAAAAAGTTCCCTAAATAGTGTTATGTCTATATTTTATATATATTTTTAGGTTAAGGTATATATTGCTATGGGCCAATGTTCTTAATTTTATATATGTATAAGCCGTTATTTTGCGCTGGTATTCTGTGAGAGCATGGTCCTTCCCCGGTCGAGCCGAGCCATTCGTGCTAATACTATTACCATTAATATAGCTGCAGCATGGCTCTCATGACTCTAAAAATTTATAAAAAATATATTATAGAGTAGATATCCTTATGATGTAGCACATAAATCATTATTATTACTAACAAGGAATACAAGGAAACATTTTTTTTTTAAGTATTAAACTTCAAACTTTTCAGCAACGTGGCCCTAAACTTTGTCTTAACACGTCTGAAGACTGAGACCTCTCATCATTTTATTTTTCACAGGGTTTTAGCGCAGGAAGGGACCGCCAAATATTTAGAGGAATAATGCAAGAAAAAATCTGTAAATAATGAATCTATTGTGTTAAATACTAAATACTTTGATAAAAATTATAAAGTGTAAGAGTCGTAGTAGTTTCTAGTACGCGATCAACATGAGTTTGCGTTCTTTAACATTAATTCATCATTAATTACACAATGCCTTTCAAAAACCCACTGCTAATCAACGGCCGCTCCCATAGGTTGACTTATAAAGATTTGCTACAGTTGCCAAGTTTTTCGGGTTGACAACCGCAGTTTTTTAATCATTTTATCAGGCTATCAGCAAGATATGGCTGCCTATCCTGTTTCTTCATTTCTCTCTGTCACATTTTACGACACTCACGCGACGATATGGGGTAGAGGGTAAAGGAGTAACTATATTACGCCGCCGCTACATAGAGTCCTTTTTTTATAGAATAGGGCGCAAACGAGCATGCGGCTCACCTGACGGTAAGTGACTACCGCCACCCATGAACAACCGCAACACCAGGGGAATTGCAGATGCGTTGCCGGCCTTTTAGAAAGGTGTAAGCTCTTTTCTTGAAAGTTCCTAAGTCGTATCGGTCCGGAAAATTCGCTGGTGGTAAATAATTCCACAGAGAAGTTGTACGAGGAAGAAAACTCCTTCTAAATCGCACAGTGGTGGACCGCCAATCATCCAGATGGTATGGATGGTAACGCGAGTTTTGCCGCGATGTGCGATGGTGAAATTGAGCGGCTGGAATTAGTCCGAACAATTCCTCAGTTCTTCTCCAGCACTTGAATTACAATTTTAAGTATTTTCATTTATACCACGTACGTGCTCTGCGACGAAAAAAGATATCTACGGCACCAGCTTCTCTATGATATTAAAAAATATTTCGAGTAAATTTGTAGTCCGCCAACTGAAGCATCTCGGCGGCCTCTATCCCGTTCATAACCCTCTCTGAAATGCGAGGCTTGTGCCTAGTAGTGGCTCATATATGATTTAATTTTACTTCAAAATTACAACGAATATTGTAACATTTGTTAGCACAATTAAGTTACATTTAATGCATAATGTGCATATCAATTAGTCATTCTTTCTTTTTACAACCTTTTTTTTAAGTTCAACCATTTCAACTAAACTGAAAACTGATTGTATAAGCTAATGTCAAGCTTGCAATGGATCAAGTAAACAGTGAACTATAACTGTGATTTAAAATCGGATAATTTATACTGCGGGTCAAAATGATTTATTTTATAATTCATACTCCGCACAATATAAATTATCTCAAAAAGAAAATAATTAATTTTAAGTAGCCTTATGATGGAAGTATGTAACACACTGTTATTAGAAAAGCATTTCTAGACGTATCGAGTTCAATGGCGCACGATTTAAGCCCCTCATCACAGCTTGAAAAGATTTTCATATTCAATTACAAATAGACAAGTGCGTTTCGAGCATAGCCTTTGACGTCTTCACGGTTAAGGCAATGTTAAGCGTCCTTATCAAAGGGAGCGGGAACGATCGCGTCGCGAAGCTTTTCATATTACTTTCCAATTTACTTATTTTAGCACATATAAAAATACTATGGAGATAACTGAGTCTGGAAATTTTATTATTATTATATGTATTAGTACGTGGTAGAGCCATGCTGCAGCTATATTAGTAGTATAGTTGTAGCACGAATGGGTCGGCTCGACCGGGGTAGGACCACGCTCTCACAGAATACCAGCGTAAAATAGCAGCTCAACACTGCTGTGTTTCGTATGGTGAGTATAGAGAACCGGAGACCCATTTTACTGGAAAAGAGGCATTCTATCTTAGTCCTCACAGGGGACGACGCATCTGCATTTTGATTCTTTATTGAGGATAAATGTAGATGTCTATGGACCACAGCAACCACTTACCATCATGTGGACTGTGTGCTCGTTTGTCACCCTATATATATATATATATATATATATATATATATATATATATATATATATATATATATATATATATATATTAAAAAAATTATGATTACGCCATATTTTATATTGCTATTTCATTGTAACAGTTTATTAAGTATCTGATTAAATTGTTTTAATTATATGGATGTGATTTCATGTAATGTGAACATCTGAATGCAGCTTAAATACCACCCACTCATAAAGTAGAAAGTATTTATATCTTAATATTTTTATTTACGGATAAATATGTGCATCGAGAAATACAGCCACGATAAACACATTTGAGATTCTGGTTGGCAACTAAAACTAACATTACTCTATTATACGTAGCAGAGCCACGGTGCGGAATGAAAGGGTCGGCTCAACCAAGAAAGGATTACGATCCCACAGAATACCAGAGTAAAATAGCTACATAATACTGCTGTGATGTTTATGACGAGGGACGAGAACCAGAGACCCACATTACTGGTAACGTGGCATTCCATCCTATTTCTCAGAGTTGACAGCGTATATGCCTTTTTAATCTGATTTGAGGATAGATTTTAACCTAGGCCACAGTAACCACTTATATCTGATTACTATATTGAAGCAACTGTTACTGTCAACAACTGCTATGTGTTGCCCTGTACGAGTAACTTGGTGATATTGCAGCGTCGCATAACTTTTTATTATCATCAACTTACTACGAATATGTGCTAATGAGTCAGATTCACATAATGAAGCACTCCTGTAACGCTTCGCACCTGCGAGTGTGAACGACGTGTGTGTGTGTGTGTGTGTGTGTGTGTGTGTGTGTGTGTGCTGGCGGGCGTGCGTGCGTGCGTGTGTGCTTGCGTGTGTGTGTCCTCGTTGTAAAGTTTATTAAGTGACGGCGCAGTGGCGCAGTGGCTTAGCAATAAGTTGCTGCGCTGGGGGGCACGGGTTCGAATCCCGCACGGAACAAGTATTTGTATGGCCTACAAATGATTGTTCCGGGTCTGGATGTTTATCCTTTTGCAATTTGTGTTTGTAAACTGCCTCCACGATAAAGGAGAAAATCACAGTGTGGGCGTAACGTTTTTTTTTTAAACAGAAAGAAAAAAAGATTAAGTAGTTAGTAACACGTATAAATAATAAAAAAACTGTTGTTGCCAACGGACCTGCCAAGTGTGAAAATTATAGTAAATATCTTCTCTTTGAAGCTTGTGATGGGCTGTAATGAATGAAATGAATGTGATTATATAATATATTATAGTTTGCATACTACCATTTTCAACCCTGGTATTTTGTGGGATTGTGGTACTTCCCCGGAAATTACTTTTTTTACAAGAATCATAACCAGTATTTATTTGCAGTATGACACTAAAACCAAGAAAATACTTATCGAAGCTTTCAACATAGTCTTAGTGGAAACCCCACAGGAGTACATAAAAACAAATGGGTAGTAAGAGACAACATTATTAGAATAAATTTATATTTTTTCTGAAATATTCTCCCTTGTCTCGAAAATCCTTAACACCGTTACTGTCATAACATGTTCCTTAAATAATTTCTGAACCTTCGCACTTTGAATCCTCTATATCTCTATTTGGTTTTTTGATCGAGAGGTAGATTGGGAGAATTTGTAGTCAGCCTTTGTGGCGGCCTTTTGAAAAGGTGTAAGCTCGTTTCTTGAAGGTCCCCAAGCCGTATCGGTATGAAAAAATCGCCGGTGGTAGACGATTACATAAAGAACTCGTACGAGTGTGTAAGTTAGTAAGGTAATAGCTAATAAGTAAATTTAAAAGAAGATAAAGATGGAAAAAACGTGTTAAATAGTACAATTATATTTTATTAATAATTATTATTTTTGCGTCTATTAAAGATTATTTATTTATTATTGAATAAAAAACTTTGTTTGAAAATCATCACTTTTATTTTCACTTATAATGATACCCTTAATGATCCAAATTTATTTTTTATTGAAGTAAGGGTAACAAACGAGTACACAATCGACCTAATGGTAAGTGGATGCTGAGGACTAAAATGAAATGTCTCGTTACCAGTTAAAGACGTCTCCGGTTCTTGTTACGAGGGCGACACGAAAGTTTTTAGAACTGGCCACTTGTAAACGATGTAATAAAATAATAAGTTCAAATTTTGAAAATGGAACTCTTTGCCAACTTTTTTTAACAGTGGTAGAGCCAGGCAGCAGCTTTTGCTGTCGCACGGATGGGCCGGCTCGAACCGGGGTGGTACCACGACCTCACAGAATACCAGCGTGAAGTAGAGGTTTACCTCTGCGTTTCGCTTGGTGAGTGCAGGTGGCCGGAGGCCCTTTTTACTGGAAATGAGGCATTCCATCTTAGTCCTCACGGGTGACAACGCATCTACATTTTGATTTCTAATAGAGTATAGATGTAGATGTCTATGGGCCGCAGCAAGCACTTGCCGTCGGGTGGACTGTGTGCTCGTTTGTCACCCTTATCCTATAAAAAAGAAACTTCTACTGCGACGACTGAAGATAACATCAGTGTTGTGCGGCGTATGATAGAGACTGACAAGAGAGTGACTTATCAGCAGATTTGGACAATCTTAGGCATCGGCAATCGGAGGATGTTGTGCACTTGACTCATGTCAAGTGCATAACATCCTCCTTGAACATTTAGCGGTCAGGAAGCTTTGTACTCGGTGGATACCTCATAATTTGATAGAGACCTAAAAACTCTGTCGTGTTGATTGGTGTCGTGAAATGCTTCAAAGATTTAACGGAGGCGCCTCAAATATTGTGTTCGACATACTTACGGGTGACGAAAGCTGGATTTATTGTTATGATTCTGAAACTAAGAGACATTGTGCTGTGTGGGTGTTTCTTTCCGAGGAGCCAACTAAAGTGAAGAGAGGTCGAAACGTGGGAAAAAAGATGGTGGCCTCGTACTTCGGAAGGATAGGTCATTAAGCAACAATTGTTTTATAGGACCGAAAAACAGTTACTGAGGAGTGGTACACTAACAATTGCTTGCCACTTGTGTTGGAAAAAGTTCGAGAGAAACGACCACGCAGTAGGATTCTCCTTCACCACGACAACGCCTCGTCGCACACCGCCAAGCAATTAATCTACTTGGCGACGTCAGACGTGGAATTACTGGGTCACCCGCCCTATAGCCCCGACCTTGCGACTTTTATTTTCGAAAATAAAAGAAAAACTTCAAGGAAAACGTTTTATGGACGCCGACGAAGCAGTGGCTGTATTACTTAGTGGTTCCATTGGATGCAATGTATTGATGTAAATGGACACTATTTTGAAAAGATATAATAAAACTAATAACGTGCTAGTTTGTTCAGTTTTTGATTTTCTAAGAATTTTCAGTGTCAACCTCGTATGCGGAGCATTATGGTGTCATTTCACGCTAACGACCATGCTAATGATCACGCTCCCACAGATTACGCTGATATTCTATGAGAGTGTGTTGTTTCCCTGGTCGATTCGACCTATACGTGATGCTGGCATGTTACAGCTGTAAGATCTATTACGACGTATAAAAACCAGTCATCATAGCCTCATGACTTGTACAAAAGATCAAACAAAAATATGCAAAGGGGAACAATCCGACAGTGAATTCTTATTATACATGTAATAGGGTACGGATAAAGCAAACTACAAGCTTTGGCTCCCTACCAAGGCAATGTATTTTATAATTAGCTTAAGCGCTTTATAAAAATGAGGGGGCCAACTTTATTTGAAATTACGTAATGAATGTTTAGATTGGACATAGGAATTTCATCTCCTTTATATTTGAATTTAGATTGAGTTGAAGGGTTGTACAACTGTTGGTGGAACTTTGATACATTTAGTGACATGTGTTCAAATTATTCTACAATTTATTTTTATTTAGTTGTGGTTAACTAAATTGTAAATACAAAGTTTTCAAATAAAATGACGATTCTTATTTTTTTTTTTGATTGACATACAAAGTGACATACAAACATATGTGCCTAATGTGATTTTTTGGTATATTTTGTTTATTGGTTAGGGTGACAAACGAGCACACAGTCCACCTGATGGAAAAAGGTTGCTGTGACCCATAGACATCTACATCTATCCTGAATAAAGAATCAAAATGCAGATGCGTTGTCGCCCGTGAGGACTAAGATGGAATACCTCTTTTCCAGTAAAAAGGTTCTTCGGTTCTCTACACTCACCAGTGTTAAGCTGCTATTTTACGCTGGTATTGTGTGAAAGCGTGGTCATCTCCCGGTCGAGCCAACCCATTCGTGCTACAACTATACTACTAATATAGCTGCAGCATGGCTCTACCAATATAATACTCTATAAAGGATAACCAACAAGAACATTGCTTTGAAATGAGTATCTTCTTATAAAGGAAGAACCTGCCATAATCCAGACGCTTACTCGTAGCAGACAGTCTAAAGTTCGCCGTAATAGTTGTCTCGAGGTATTTTTGGCCTTTTCCTTTGCCTCTTATAACAACTACGGGACAAAATGGGGAGAAAAATTCTCTTGCGTCCCCTCGACACGGCATTTAGTTTGAAATATAGTAATGTTTATCATATAACAATGTTACACGAATCCTAAGTTCCTTTCTATAGTAAGTAGCTACTGCAACCGACTTTTTTAACTATTATAAGCCAGTGTTTTTCAACTATCCGATAATGATAGTTTGTTGTGATGTAACCGGTTATTGTACTGGCACTCATATCTTTCAAACCAAAACACGGCAATAGATTAGTTTACTGTTCATCACAAAAGTACAAGGGAATGTTACCAACCCAAAGGCAAGTGTTATCAGTGATTGTTACATCATTTCTATCATAAATCGTTATACATAATATTTGTATAATTATGGTTTTGTGTTATAACATTATATTTTAATTATCAAGTATAAAATAGATTAAAAGTCACTGTATTGTCATAATAATTATCATTGATAATTTTCTGTTTATTTCTAATTTAGAATTAGAGATATTTACTAAAAATGTTATGAAAGTAATTTCATCTCCTAAACATTCTTAATTAATTCACTCATTAGTAATATTTATAACAGTGTTTAACTTTTTTTCATATTATAAAAGTATTTGGATTGTATAATTCTTACACATTCAAACTGTTGCTGAGTTCAGTTTTGATAGGTAGTAGGGATAAGTTACTACCATTGTGCGATATTATTTAAACGATTGCAATAATGATTGAGGTGCTTTTCGTGCTGTAAAATTAGTAAAGGAAACAACTAACAATCAGGCATATTATTATTCCTTTCGGCGACTCCTGTAATACAAGTTTTTTTACCAGTTTCCTAGGAAAAAAACGAGTCCTACCCCGTAGTAAGGGGAGGCGATGGAAGCAGGAACCTCTGGACAATGTTTAAATTAATTTAGTTCATTCTAACCAAAAAGGAAGTCATTTCTCGTTGGTGGTCTTTCAAACAATACTTTTATTTTATCAAAGCATTGTTCCCGACAAAGGATTATAGGAATCCTTTCATAACTGCTACATTTCATTCCTTAATCCACTTTTGCTAATTCTTTCTTAGATTAAGATTACAGCTTATCAATACACGTCTTTGTAACATCTTACTGTCAGCTTAACACATGATGACTTACTAAAATGAAATATTTTAAGGTATCTTCACACCAACACGAGCGAAACGTACGATTTCCTGCACTACTACTTAGTGCCTATTATTTTATATGGATTGACAGGTATCTGTGGGACTGACTAAAGATTCTTCAATGACATGTCTGTAACTTTAAATTTCTGTATGGTGACGGAGTAAGAGAATCCATCACATTTCTTGCCATAGATATCCTAAGAGGCTGTTATGACTAATTTTATCAATATCTCTTTTCTTTTTTAGATGATGGCTTTCGATGAATAGCGATTTACAGCAGACGTAATATTTTAGTAAGACAGGTCATGGAGACCATTGTCTTAAGTGAAAAATATCAAGTAACTCCGGTGTGGTTTATTAAAGTCAGTGTAATTATCACATCTGCAGCCTTCTCAGTTTGGAGTAAGATGTAGGTGTCTATGGACTACACATCCATCGGGAAGACTAAACTCGTATTCACTCTAGTTAAAAATACGAATCAAATTAATAACATAAAAATAAAAGTAAAATTTTAATTAAGACAAATTTTGAGTTCAGAAATCTTTTACTTCTTCTTCTTTTTCATCAGCCTCTAAAATCACTCCTAGATTAATTATTTATTAATTACCTTGATTGAAAAACTTTTTGGTAATCGCATTACAAGACGACTAGCACCTTTGAGTCTTAGACGCTTTTTCTTGCACCCGTCGCGTTGGGACTATTTATATTTAGAATATTTGTACCGCCATCTGTTGGAAGTTATAAAATATTTCTGCCATTTCTTATAGTTACCTCTATACTCAAGCGTCTAAATGTGATGATGGAATATATAACACACTGTTATTAGAAAAGCATTTCTAGACGTATCGAGTTCAATGGCGCACAATTTAAGCCCCTCATCACAGCTTGAAAAGATTTTCATATTCAATTACAAATAGACAAGTGCGTTTCGAGCATAGCCTTTGACGTCTTCACGGTTAAGGCAATGTTAAGCGTCCTTATCAAAGGGAGCGGGAACGATCGCGTCGCGAAGCTTTTCATATTACTTTCCAATTTACTTATTTTAGCACATATAAAAATACTATGGAGATAACTGAGTCTGGAAATTTTATTATTATTATATGTATTAGTACGTGGTAGAGCCATGCTGCAGCTATATTAGTAGTATAGTTGTAGCACGAATGGGTCGGCTCGACCGGGGTAGGACCACGCTCTCACAGAATACCAGCGTAAAATAGCAGCTCAACACTGCTGTGTTTCGTATGGTGAGTATAGAGAACCGGAGACCCATTTTACTGGAAAAGAGGCATTCTATCTTAGTCCTCACAGGGGACGACGCATCTGCATTTTGATTCTTTATTGAGGATAAATGTAGATGTTTATGGGCCACAGCAACCACTTACCATCAGGTGGACTGTGTGCTCGTTTGTCACCCTATATATATACATATATTAAAAAAATTATGATTACGCCATATTTTATATTGCTATTTCATTGTAACAGTTTATTAAGTATCTGATTAAATTGTTTTAATTATATGAATGTGATTTCATGTAATGTGAACATCTGAATGCAGCGTAAATACCACCCACTCATAAAGTAGAAAGTATTTATATCTTAATATTTTTATTTACGGATAAATATGTGCATCGAGAAATACAGCCACGATAAACACATTTGAGATTCTGGTTGGCAACTAAAACTAACATTACTCTATTATACGTAGCAGAGCCACGGTGCGGAATGAAAGGGTCGGCTCAACCAAGAAAGGATTACGATCCCACAGAATACCAGAGTAAAATAGCTATATAATACTACATACATACATACATATAATCACGCCTCTTTCCCGTAGGGGTAGGCAGAGACCACTTCTTTCTACTTGCTACGATCCTTACATACTTGTTTCGCTTCGTCCACTTTCATTATTCCCTTCATACATGCTCTACGGTTTAGGGTACTCTTAACCTGGCCTTTTTTCAAGACGTCCCTAATTTGGTCTAGAAATGTCCGCCTAGGTCTACCCCTTCCAACACTTTCATTCACACTCGCCTTATACACTTTTTTCGTCAATCGTTCTTCATTCATTCTCTCGACGTGGCCAAACCATCTCAGCATACCTTTCTCAATTTTTGTCACTACATCTTCTTTCAGACCACAACGTTTCCTTATCTCACTATTTCTTATCCTGTCACTCAATTTAACTCCTATCATACTTCTTAATGCTCTCATCTCAACTGCATTTATTCTGCTTTCATGTTTCTTCTGCCATACCCAACTTTCACTTCCGTACATGAGTGTCGGAACCAACACCCCCTCATGCACAGCCAAACGAGCCTTGTTAGACACCTTCCGACTGCTCATAAAGGAGTGCAAAGCTCCATTCACCATGTTTCCTGCATTCACTCTTCTTTCGATATCACTCTCACACTTTCCATCTCTTGTAAACTTTGACCCCAGATACACAGATACACATAATACTGCTGTGTTGTTTATGACGAGGGACGAGAACCAGAGACCCACATTACTGGTAACGAGACATTCCATCCTATTTCTCAGAGTTGACAGCGTATATGCCTTTTTATTCTATATTTTTATATAATCTATAGATTTAACCTAGGCCACAGTAACCACTTATATCTGATTACTATATTGAAACATCTGTTACTGTCAACAACTGCTATGTGTTGCCCTGTACGAGTAACTTGGTGATATTGCAGCGTCGCATAACTTTTTATTATCATCAACTTACTACGAATATCTGCTAATGAGTCACATAATGAAGCACTCCTGTAACGCTTCGCACCTGCGAGTGTGAACGTGTGTGTGTGTGTGTGTGTGTGTGTGTGTGTGTGTGTGTGTGTGTGTGTATGTGTATGTATGTGTGTGTGTGTGTGTGTGCTGGCGTGCGTGCATGCGTGCGTGTGTGCGTGTGTGTGTGTGTGTGTGTGTGTGATATTTCTTTAAATTTCCTCGTTATAAAGTTTATTAAGTGACGACTCCGTGGCGCAGTGGCTTAGCAATAAGTTGCTGCGCTGGGGGGCACGGGTTCGAATCCCGCACGGAACAAGTATTTGTATGGCCTACAAATAATTGTTCCGGGTCTGGATATTTGTGCTTGTGCAATTTGTGTTTGTAAACTGCCTCCACGATACATGAGAAAATCACAGTGTGGGCGTAACGTTTTTTTTTTTTTAAATAAGAAAGAAAAAAAGATTAAGTAGTTAATAACACGTATAAATAATAAAAAACTGTTGTTGCCAACGGGCCTGTCAAGTGTGAAAATTATAGTAAATATCTTCTCTTTGAAGCTTGTGATGGGCTGTAATGAATGAAATGAATGTGATTATATAATATATTATAGTTTGCATACTAACATTTTCAACCCTGGTATTTTGTGGGATTGTGGTACTTCCCCGGAAATTACTTTTTTTACAAGAATCATAACCAGTATATATTTGCAGTATGACACTAAAACCAAGACAATACTTATCGAAGCTTTCAACATAGTCTTAGTGGAAACCCCACAGGAGTACATAAAAACAAATGGGTAGTAAGAGACAACATTATTAGAATAAATTTATATTTTTTCTGAAATATTCTCCCTTGTCTCGGAAATCCTTAACACCGTTACTGTCATAACATGTTCCTTAAATAATTTCTGAACCTTCGCACTTTGAATCCTCTATATCTCTATTTGGTTTTTTGATCGAGAGGTAGATTGGGAGAATTTGTAGTCAGCCTTTGTGGCGGCCTTTTGAAAAGGTGTAAGCTCGTTTCTTGAAGGTCCCTAAGCCGTATCGGTATGAAAAAATCGCCGGTGGTAGACGATTACATAAAGAACTCGTACGAGTGTGTAAGTTAGTAAGGTAATAGCTAATAAGTAAATTTAAAAGAAGATAAAGATGGAAAAAACGTGTTAAATAGTACAATTATATTTTATTAATAATTATTATTTTTGCGTCTATTAAAGATTATTTATTTATTATTGAATAAAAAACTTTGTTTGAAACTCATCACTTTTATTTTCACTTAGAATGATACCCTTAATGATCCAAATTCATTTTTTATTGAAGTAAGGGTAACAAACGAGTACACAATCGACCTAATAATAAGTGGATGCTGAGGACTAAAATGAAATGTCTCGTTACCAGTTAAAGACGTCTCCGGTTCTTGTTACGAGGGCGACACGAAAGTTTATAGAACTGGCCACTTGTAAACGATGTAATAAATTAATAAGTTCAAATTTTGAAAATGGAACTCTTTGCCAACTTCTACGGCGACGACTGAAGATAACATCAGTGTTGTGCGGCGTATGATAGAGAGTGACTTATCAGCAGATTTGGACAATCTTAGGCATCGGTATGAGTCAAGTGCACAACATCCTCCTTGAACATTTAGCGGTCAGGAAGCATTGTAGTTGGTAGATACCTCATAATTTGACAGAGACCCAAAAACTCCGTCGTATTGATTGGTGACGTGAAATGCTTCAAAGATTTGACGGAGGTGACTCAAATACTGTGTTTGACATACTTACGGGTGACGAAAGCTGGATTTATTGTTATGATCCTGAAACTAAGAGATGGTAGATTTATACGTGGTAGAGCCATGCTGCAGCTATATTAGTAGTATAGTTGTAGCACGAATGGGTCGGCTCGACCGGGGGAAGGACCACGCTCTCACAGAATACCAGCGTAAAATAGCAGCTTAACACTGCTGTGTTTCCTATGGTGAGTGTAGAGAACCGGAGACCCTTTTTACAGGAAAAGAGGCATTCCATCTTAGTCCTCACGGGTGACAACGCGTCTGCATTTTGATCGCATACGAGGATAAATGTAGATGTCTATGGGCCACAGCAACCACTTACCATCAGGTGGACTGTGTGTTCGTTTGTCACCCTATCATATAAAAAAAGTGTGCCGTGTGGGTGTTTTTTTCCGAGGAGTTGCCAACTAAAGTGAAGAGAGGTCGAAGCGTGGGAAAAAAGATGGTGGCCTCGTACTTCGGAAGGATAGGTCATTAAGCAACAATTGTTTTATAGGATCGAACAAACAGTTACTGCGGAGTGGTACACTAACAATTGTTTGCCACTTGTCTTGGAAAAAGTTCGAGAGAAACGACCACACAGTAGAATTCTCCTTCACCACGACAACGCCTCGTCGCACACCGCCAAGCAATTAATCTACTTGGCGACGTCAGACGTGGAATTACTGGGTCACCCGCCCTATAGCCCCGACCTTGCGACTTTTGTTTCCGAAAATAAAAGAAAAACTTCGAGGATAACGTTTTATGGACGCCGAAGAAGCAGTGGCTGTATAACTTAGTGGTTCCATCGGATGCGATGTATTGATGTAAATGGACACTATTTTGAAAAGATATAATAAAACTAATAACTTGCTAGTTTGTTCAGTTTTTGATTTTCTAAGAACTTTCAGTGTCACCCTCGTATGCGGAGCATTATGGTGTCATTTCACGCTAACGACTATGCTTATGATCACGCTCCCACAGATTACGCTGATATTCTATGAGAGTGTGTTGTTTCACTGGTCGATTCGACCTATACGTGATGCTGGCATATTACAGCTGTAAGATAGCTCCATTACGATGTATAAAAACCAGTCATCATAGCCTCATGATTTGTACAAAAGATCAAACAAAAATATGCAAAGGGGAACAATCCGACAGCGAATTCTTATTATACATGTAATAGGGTACGGATAAAGCAAACTACAAGCTTTGGCTCCCTACCAAGGCAATGTATTTTATAATTAGCTTAAGCGCTTTATAAAAATGAGGGGGCCACCTTTATTTGAAATTACGTAATGAATGTTTAGATTGGACATACGAATTTCATCTCCTTTATATTTGAATTTAGATTGAGTTGAAGGGTTGTACAACTGTTGGTGGAACTTTGATACATTTAGTGACATGTGTTCAAATTATTCTACAATTTATATTTATTAAGTTGTGGTTAACTAAATTGTAAATACAAAGTTTTCAAATAAAATGACGGTTCTTATTTTTTTTTTTGATTGACATACAAAGTGACATATAAACATATGTGCCTAATGTGATTTTTTGGTATATTTTGTTTATTGGTTAGGGTGACAAACGAGCACACAGTCCACCTGATGGAAAATGGTTGCTGTGACCCATAGACATCTACATCTATCCTGAATAAAGAATCAAAATGCAGATGTTGTCACCCGTGAGGACTAAGATGGAATACCTCTTTTCCAGTAAAAAGGGTCTTCGGTTCTCTACACTCACCAGTGTTAAGCTGCTATTTTACGCTGGTGTTGTGTGAAAGCGTGGTCATCCCCCGGTCGAGCCAACCCATTCGTGTTACAACTATACTACTAATATAGCTGCAGAATGGCTCTACCAATATAATACTCTATAAAGGATAACCAACAAGAACATTGCTTTGAAATGAGTATCTTCTTATAAAGGAAGAACCTGCCATAATCCAGACGCTTACTCGTAGCAGACAGTCTAAAGTTCGCCGTAATAGTTGTCTCGAGGTATTTTTGGCCTTTTCCTTTGCCTCTTATAACAACTACGGGACAAAATGGGGAGAAAAATTCTCTTGCGTCCCCTCGACACGGCATTTAGTTTGAAATATAGTAATGTTTATCATATAACAATGTTACACGAATCCTAAGTTCCTTTCTATAGTAAGTAGCTACTGCAACCGACTTTTTTAACTATTATAAGCCAGTGTTTTTCAACTATCCGATAATGATAGTTTGTTGTGATGTAACCGGTTATTGTACTGGCACTCATATCTTTCAAACCAAAACACGGCAATAGATTAGTTTACTGTTCATCACAAAAGTACAAGGGAATGTTACCAACCCAAAGGCAAGTGTTATCAGTGATTGTTACATCATTTCTATCATAAATCGTTATACATAATATTTGTATAATTATGGTTTTGTGTTATAACATTATATTTTAATTATCAAGTATAAAATAGATTAAAAGTCACTGTATTGTCATAATAATTATCATTGATAATTTTCTGTTTATTTCTAATTTAGAATTAGAGATATTTACTAAAAATGTTATGAAAGTAATTTCATCTCCTAAACATTCTTAATTAATTCACTCATTAGTAATATTTATAACAGTGTTTAACTTTTTTTCATATTATAAAAGTATTTGGATTGTATAATTCTTACACATTCAAACTGTTGCTGAGTTCAGTTTTGATAGGTAGTAGGGATAAGTTACTACCATTGTGCGATATTATTTAAACGATTGCAATAATGATTGAGGTGCTTTTCGTGCTGTAAAATTAGTAAAGGAAACAACTAACAATCAGGCATATTATTATTCCTTTCGGCGACTCCTGTAATACAAGTTTTTTTACCAGTTTCCTAGGAAAAAAACGAGTCCTACCCCGTAGTAAGGGGAGGCGATGGAAGCAGGAACCTCTGGACAATGTTTAAATTAATTTAGTTCATTCTAACCAAAAAGGAAGTCATTTCTCGTTGGTGGTCTTTCAAACAATACTTTTATTTTATCAAAGCATTGTTCCCGACAAAGGATTATAGGAATCCTTTCATAACTGCTACATTTCATTCCTTAATCCACTTTTGCTAATTCTTTCTTAGATTAAGATTACAGCTTATCAATACACGTCTTTGTAACATCTTACTGTCAGCTTAACACATGATGACTTACTAAAATGAAATATTTTAAGGTATCTTCACACCAACACGAGCGAAACGTACGATTTCCTGCACTACTACTTAGTGCCTATTATTTTATATGGATTGACAGGTATCTGTGGGACTGACTAAAGATTCTTCAATGACATGTCTGTAACTTTAAATTTCTGTATGGTGACGGAGTAAGAGAATCCATCACATTTCTTGCCATAGATATCCTAAGAGGCTGTTATGACTAATTTTATCAATATCTCTTTTCTTTTTTAGATGATGGCT
Source organism: Parnassius glacialis (assembly GCA_033319125.1). Classification (NCBI taxonomy): domain Eukaryota; kingdom Metazoa; phylum Arthropoda; class Insecta; order Lepidoptera; family Papilionidae; genus Parnassius; species Parnassius glacialis. The sequence continues at coordinate 26,836,619 of JAVANC010000009.1, read as the reverse complement.
TTCGATGAATAGCGATTTACAGCAGACGTAATATTTTAGTAAGACAGGTCATGGAGACCATTGTCTTAAGTGAAAAATATCAAGTAACTCCGGTGTGGTTTATTAAAGTCAGTGTAATTATCACATCTGCAGCCTTCTCAGTTTGGAGTAAGATGTAGGTGTCTATGGACTACACATCCATCGGGAAGACTAAACTCGTATTCACTCTAGTTAAAAATACGAATCAAATTAATAACATAAAAATAAAAGTAAAATTTTAATTAAGACAAATTTTGAGTTCAGAAATCTTTTACTTCTTCTTCTTTTTCATCAGCCTCTAAAATCACTCCTAGATTAATTATTTATTAATTACCTTGATTGAAAAACTTTTTGGTAATCGCATTACAAGACGACTAGCACCTTTGAGTCTTAGACGCTTTTTCTTGCACCCGTCGCGTTGGGACTATTTATATTTAGAATATTTGTACCGCCATCTGTTGGAAGTTATAAAATATTTCTGCCATTTCTTATAGTTACCTCTATACTCAAGCGTCTAAATGTGATGATGGAATATACACAGCATTAACTTTAGCATCAACTCTTATCCCGAACTGCATTTTTATAGCAATCTCCTCAGAAACTGAATGTCCAATTTCGATAAGGCTTAGCATAGATAATCTACGTAGTGTAAACAAACAAAAACCTCCGCTCCACATTTGTACACAATATTGAAATAACTTGCGTTGTTAATATCTTATCATACAATTTTACATGGCCTATTTAATTTGACCTATCACAAATTCTCACCAAATCAACTTTTTGACGGTTTGACTTGTAGATAATGCGAATAGGCATTAAGTCCGCTCTTTGTAATATTTTCTTGAATAAAGTATAAGTAAATGAAAATAGAACTAGTTATATTAAATTTCGGACGAAGTATTAAACGAGTGTGAAGCTATTATATGAATTGCCGACAGAGAAGTCTCAATGAAGGGTTACTTTTGAGATCGCGTTGATATTTCTGACAGACGCATTGTTGCAATTTAAAAAGTTGATTTTAAATCGTAGCAACCAGATTTTATTTGGAACGGTGAAATAACATTTGAGTACAATATGTTGTCACTCAATGCAGTGGCCCGGGTGTAAAGGGTTGACACTTTTTTGTGACATCTGTCATTCCTTTCCTTGATAGAATTATGTATTCATTTGTGTATTCATCTAACCGCATATGGTGCTGTGACAATATTATATTTTTATAATATTATACTAGTTGTTCCTCGCGACTTCGCTCGCGTGTAATTTAGTGTTTTAATTTTGTTGCGCGGAACCTTAATTCTTTTTCTAAAATATAAGTAGCCTAAGTGACTCCTTATAACATGAGCTATCTACCAGTGCAAGTCCCGTCAAAATCGGTCCAGCCGTTTCGGAGATTAGCCGGAACAAACAGACAGACAGACGGACGGACAGATTGACAGACACAAAATTTAAAAATTGTGTTTCTGTTATAGGTACCGTATATACTTTTATATGCAATTAGTAAAAAGCTGTTATTTTAACATTACAAACAGACACTTCAATTTTATTTATTTCTATAGATAATATATAGCGTTAGCTATACAGCGTTAATCAATTAAAAATAAAAAAAAATGTTTCAATTTATGAAACACTTTATTTTTTTTATTGTAATTCTTTGAATAAGGTCTGTGTTGAATAGCGTCATTTTTCACGACACAAAAATATGCCACTTAAGCTAGGTGGTAGGACTTTCTGCCACCAAATAGCAGTGCTTGCATGGCTGTGTTTCGGTCAGAAGAGAATAGAGCGCCAGTATAATTACGTAACATTGATGAACTGTTGTTAAGACGAGTATACACTATGCTTACTTTGTGAATTATCTATTCTGTTACATAAGAATAAAAGATTATTTTCTTATTTTTGTATCATAGTTTGAATATTTAAATACGTTATTTAAGCTTTTTAGATATTTTTAGATTTTTTTATTATTTTTAGATTTTTAGATGAACTTGATTCCATACAAGCTTGGGCCCGGCGTGAACAAACTTAAAATATGTGTTAGTTTGAAGAATTAAGTATTTGCTACTTATATCCAAAAGTCATATTTTTGACGGGCTTGGGGTTTTTTGTTTTTATTTTGTTTTATGATTTGTAGGTTATGTAGTAAAATCACTCGTTCTTGTAATAGGTTGTTTGAATAAATTAAAATAACACAAAAGAATGCAGTTTTGTAGTTGTTATTATATAAAGTAAAATAAAACTCAACATTTTTTAATTGTTTAACTATTTTCTGCAATTATCAATAAAATATCATCTAAAAAAACAACCGGAAGCTGCACATTGTCTGTTCTATTCCTCTCAAAACTTAAGTATCACATTATTTTCATTATATAGGCGCAACATACTACTGTCCTGTTATCCGAGAGAAAATCCAAGAGTCAAGTTAAATAATTCCACGAAAGTAAAAACACGAAATCTATCCAAAAAAACAGCTACAATGCCTAATACGCATGCCGCATGACAAGCTGAAACTTGAAGTTACCAAGTTAAGTCTCCTTCGATATATGCAATGATCAATAACCATACAGCCTATTCAGTCGTGTAGGATAATATTCAAATGTTTTTTGATTTAATGACATAGCCTTTTCAATAGTTTTCTAAATATATTATTTTATTCAATATTAATAACTACAGATTCGCGTCAATGTTTCAATATTATGATTTTTTTTGGTAAGGAAGGTTATTTTATTTTTAAAATAGCCTTCATTATCTATTGCTATAGACAGAACAGAAAGATATTTAAAAACGTTTCGTTTTTGCTAAAGCAAAAGCATTATAGTGCCACCAACTTATCTGTTCAGGTTATGGAGTGTAGAGTAGAAGGAGGACCATCTCCTTATATGAAAAGTGTCCCTAAAAACGCGTCCAATAAGGGTGGCGCTGCAATAGCATAGGATAAATTTAAAAAAAAGGCGCCAAAATTAATTAGAATAAGATGGAGAAATAAACAAGAACCGACCAATCCGCTTGGTTTTGTACTACGTAAATAGTTGAGGTTTTGTATACTGGCATTTTACTAACTACTCTAGTCATAAAATTTTTCAAATATTTGAATTCAGCTCACTTCACTCCGTCTACAACACCTATGTTCATATCGTAGTTTTTCAGACGCCAGCGCTGTTGTGGTAGGTTTTGGAACCTCTATTTTCAGTATATAGTGGGACACTTTTTCAACTTTCGCACCTTATAAGATGGTTCTCCTTCCACTCTACACTCCATAGTTCAGGTGGACAAAATTGGAACTAAATCCGCCATGTTGCCAGATGCCAGATTGCCAGATATGGAAAATTAAAATCACCAAATAATGTACTTGTGAAACATAGTAAAAAAATTATCTCAATTTATTGCAATTCATCTAAAGTACCTAGCTTTGTAGTTTATGTTGCTAATGTTCTAATGCCCCAATTAATTGAAGATACATTTCATAAAATTACACCGGTGCGGTGGAAAAACATTTGTAATCATATAAAAAAAATTAAAATGAATACAGACTAAAAGATGCGTATTTAAATGAATCCTTTATTATAGAGCGTCAGAGCGATAGTAAAGGCGATACCAGTGACTCAGAAGATGAATTATTGGAACCAGTAGATAAGGCGGGTACATTTTTCAAAACAGAAATTCCTGGAATTCGGCCGCTTGAACTCTGAGATCACGACCACAATTATTTTATAAAATATAAATAACATATATATAAATAATAACACTAATTCTCACTAATTTTATATATTAACACGAAATTTGTTTTATTTTATATCATGTGTAATAAATATGTAGTTACCTATTTCCTCGGTGAATTTCTTAAATGGCAATAGTAAGCACTCCACTAGCGACGCTGTCAACTGAACAGATAAGTTGGTGGCACTATAGCTTTCTATTTCAGTTTAAAAAAATGTTTTTATGATTGTCCCAAGGACTACAGAAATAAAAACGATTTATTTATGCTTATAATTTATCGGTATATTACCTACATATTTTTGTATAACTGTTACGAACGATGTCAATAACCCAATTTCATACATCTCCTTTGAAGAAGCTAAGATGCGACGCAGTATGAAAAACGCAGCAAATTTAATGAAGATATGGAAAATGGAAAGTAAACCCTCAAGAAATAGTAGAGAGATAGAAGGGATACCCAGAAAAACTAAATTTAAGGAAAATATCGACTAAATTATTACGTTGTAGAGCCCTACTGCGGCTATATTATATGATCGGCTCAACCGGAGAAACACGCTCTCACAGAATACCAGTCGAAAAGTAGCAGCTTGCTGCAATCTTACGTATGGTGAATGTAGAGGAACCGGAGGGCCTTTTTTCTGGACACGAGGCATTCCATATCAGTCCTTTTGGATGACAATGCATCTGCAATCTGCATCCACTTACCATCAGGTTTGAACTGATGCAGGTTGTAACATAAAAATTATTTACGTTTACAAACAATTTTTAAAAACATGTCTTCATACTTACTTATTATAATTGTTACATAATTCCTAATATCTACCTATTCTTAAATTAAATTTTGACTCTTCAAATGTTCAATATTTTTAAATTACTATTATTATTATTACTTTTAAAAATGATTGATTTATTAATCCCTATACAGGGTTATTTTGCAATAACCGGCAGAGAAGGTAATATAGGCAAATTATGAAGAAATATTAATTAAAAAAATCTCAAACTTTCTGTCCTTTTTATCTTTTAAATTCAAAATGCGTGGTAACGCCTTATTTTAACTGATTGTCTTTCATATATATACATCTTTCACTTACTATTTTGCCCACACATTCGTAAGCGTCGATCGGTCGGATCGAAAACGTTGTGAATGAGGCCTAATAATCTTCCACACGCCAGATGTCGCTAGTTGTGACTGAGGTATAGTTTTTTGTTATATTTTGTCATTTAATTGAGAAATTAGTTTTAAATAATAGTTTATCATTATAATAAAGTTTTATATTAATATAGTACAACACAAAGCGTCAGTAGTTTGTATTTTAATTTTTGGTAGTTTATAACTCGTTTTTAAATTTTTCTACTTTTAGTTATATTTATAGTTTGGCTTATTCATTTCTAATCCAATTAATATAAAATGTAGCTAATAATAAGGAAAGAAACCTTAAAGTGTACATTTTCCTAAGAAATTATCGTCCCTGCTATGAAATCTGTCAAATATTTTCCCTCACTGTAAAGTGGCGCCGCCCTGGTGACAGAAAAAGTCGTGGATGCCCTCATTGAATCGCACACAGAGGAGCGCGCGTACGCGTCGTTTCGTCCTTGAATGCTTTAGATTCACAATTGGGCCCGGTAGGTGGCGCTGCTGTCAAGATCCAGAAATCACCCGAGCGAAGCCAAGGCGGATCGCTAGTATAAAATATAATAAAAGCAATGTACCGGTGTTTCATTTTCACTCAAATGTGCTCTAGACTTTACAACTTTCGCATGTGTTACCTTCATTTTCGTATGTTACTGTGTGTTATCTATTATTCACGAATGTTTTTGTATAGATATTTTGTAGAGATCGGCGATCATATCCAAGTGCGATGCAGCTTAAAACAAACAACATCCATAGAGCAGTTGCAGCTAAAGCGAAAACAAAAGTATTTCCGAGCTAGACACTAGAAATACTACATTATAAACATAAGTCTTGCCTCGAAGATGGTAGTCAGCCACACTTAGCTCAACGCGGCAAGTCTAGACGTCTCAGGTGATTCACATCTTATTTGTCTCTTAAAATATGTTTTTGAACTACAAAGTTTATTAATACTTTAACTTTAAAACCGCCATGTATTTTAATAATACATTTTAAACTTTTGTTATAAATTGATAAAATATCATCCCCGGATCACCTGAAATTGGTCCGGCAATTAAAATGTATCCACCCTATTTGTAATATTTTCCTTTTTAACTTTAATTCCAACATAATAACAAAATATAACAATATGTTATGTACGTATTAATTCAATCATTACAGTCCTTTAAAAGTACCATGCTTACCATAGGCCTCCCCGAAAAAATGCCACAAATCACGGTCTTGAACCACCTGCATCTATAGACTTCCTGCATCTCTTGTCAGTTCATCACTTTATCTAGTGGGGGATTACACTACACTTCGCGTACCGGTACAAGATTGCCGCTTAAGACGACACGGTTGTCGGTTCTCCGTACTATATGGCTGGCCCATTGCTATTTCAGCTTTGTCGATTACTCGATCGACTGCGAGTATCCTTATTTATAAGTCTATCACACAGATAATGTTCGAGAATAGGCCTCTCTACAGCTGGCTCAGCGACCTTGAGGTTCCTCATAACCCTATGGCTAAAGGTATGGACTCATGTCTTATTTAAAAGTATACTTATACTGTATCAAAATATAGGTACATGATGTCTCTGTGGAGTCTACAAGAACGCACTGTTACATAATATTAATATTAATAATAAATTCTAATTCTCTATTCTTCTAATTTAAGTCTTCGGGCCAGTCGGGATCAAATCCAGTCCGAAAGAGAAGCTATGGTAGAGCGTGTGAATCTCACACTACAGGCAGTCTCCGAATGGGGCGATGCCAATCTTGTGAAATTAAACGCTTCCAAAACACAAGCGTGTCTCTTCACTGCAAAAAGGCGCCAGCTCACCTTGGCTCCTTCTTTCTGAAATGTATCACTTCAATATACCGACCGCCTTCAGCTGTTACGGTTTGAGATATCCTCAAATCTGAACTTCGAGCGGTTCATTGAATTCAAGACCAAAGCAGCTGCAAGGAAGCTGGCAGTCCTTGCAAAGGTGCGGCGATACTTCACGCCGGGACAGCTGCTTACTTTGGTCATGCATGGAGTATTGCTGCCATATATGGGCTGGTGCTGCAAAATGCCACCTAGCAGCTATAGACTCAATGGAAAGGCGTGCTAAGAGGCTTATTGGTGACCCAATTTTGGTTAAAACCAATCTTACCAGCCTCGAACACAGACGCAAAGTAGCCAGCCTTTCGGTTTTCTACAGGATGCATTTCGGAGAGTGTTCGAAGGAATAGCATAATTTAATTCCTCCCTCTCCCTTCCACCATCGGACAACCAGACGTTAGGCCAGTCTCCACCCTTTCGTTGTTGACTTACTACGCATTCGAACTAAACGGTTCGCTACGTCGTTTATCATGCGTACAGCAAAGGAGTGGAATAAGTTGCCAGCATCAGTCTTTCCATCCGATTACAGTGTGGGTGTCTTCAAGGCAAGAGCGAATAGGTTTTTGTTAAGTCAGTGCGCATCACCATCTTAGGCTACGTCACCACTTACCATGAGGTGGGATCATAGATAAGCGCTGGCCTAGTAGGATATAAAAAAATGAACTGTGTTTGATGAAAAAATGATAGAGCTGATACTGTGAAAATTATAAAACAATGTCAATTTGAGGATTTCTGTCATTATCATCATCCATGATCATGGACCGTGGGCACTGCAAAGCTTTAAAATTCTATACATTTTCAATGACTTTATGTTAAAATTAATCGCCCTTTGACCCAGAAAATAAGTTATATTCAAAGTAATAAAATGGGTGATTTGAATATAGCAATAAACATGAAAGCTTAATTGCTATTATGTAATGCCAGGCGCTAAGTAATTTATATCTATCATTGTCAGCTTTTAAACAGTTGCGAAATTGAATCGTACAAATAAATATGTCTAAGTAGTAAACTTTAGGACCCTTTTCCATCTAAAAATCCAACTCACACCTATTTCTGAGTTGATGACCCTTTAAATCAGAAGTTTACCATAAGCAGTGCACAGCAGTTGAATCTTCGGGAAAAATATTGAAAACTATATTACAGGCTATAAAAAGTTATATCATAATTAACCGCACTTGTAGCTTTATTTGTTTATTTTTTTAATATTAAAGTCTTTTTTTAATTACAAACAAGCACACAGTCAGCTTGATGGTATGCGAGAGCTGTGACAATAGACATCCATGACATATATAGACCCATAGACATCATCTATCCTCGATTAAGAATCAAAATGCAGATGCGTTGTAACCCCTAACGAGTAAGATAGAATGTCTCCGGTCCTCTATACTCACCAACTCACCATACGACATACAGCAGCGTTTAGCTGCTAGCTGCCCCGGCCGAGTCGACCCATTTGTGCTACAACCATAAAATAGCTGCAGCTTGGCTCTACCACGTAAGTTAATGCATCTCGTCGCTCCAACATGAATTGTAGACGCGCAGTAAACTATTCTTAGATTAGAGAAACATTACGTTTTTAATAAAAGTCCTTAATTTAGACGTTTTATTTAATAAATTTATCAAAGTACCTTTTATTACAGTTGATGCAATTACTGTGCAGAATAATTCATTTTTGCTAATTTGGCACATCGCACTAAAATATTATTTAGCTGGTCACACAGACAAACATTTTATCAATTCCGAATTATTTGCTCGCATAATGTCAAGTTTGAAAGTACTTGCTACTGCGAAGCTATGTCGGTTTTTGTCATACAAATTCTATATATCCTACACATACGAGGGGCGTTGATTGTATTCTCGGTAATAGGGTGATTAGCTCACAATTTTTTTTTATAGGGTAAGGGGGACAAACGAGCACACAGTCCACCTGATGGTAAGTGGTTGCTGCGGCCCATAGACATCTACATCTATCCTCTATTACAAATCAAAATGCAGATGCGTTGTCACCCGTGAGGACCAAGATGGAATGCCTCATTTCTAGTAAAAAGGGCCTCCAGCCACCTGCACTCACCAAGCGAAACGCAGAGGTGAACCTCTACTTCACGCTGGTATTCTGTGAGGTCGTGGTACCACCCCGGTTCGAGCCGGCCCATCCGTGCGACAGCAAAAGCTACCGCCTGGCTCTACCACTGTTAAATACAATGTGGGTAATTAAAAATTTCTTTGGCTAACGACACAACCTGAGGACATATATATGAAATTTCGTCTCTATAACTTCATTACTTCTTATGTAACCTTCCGTCATAGACGACTGACTTGATAATGTTGAAAAAAATTGTAAGCTATGCGGCGGTGATTAAATTCCTCGTTAAACTAGGAATAACTCAAAAAAACATCCATGAAGAAATTGTGGCCGTTTATCAATACTCTTCTCCTTCAATGTCAACCGTACATAAGTGGTCAAATGAATTCAAAAGAGTCAGGGAAAGCATCGAAGATTATATCCGCCCGAGTGGGCCAATTACAGCGGCTACAGAACAAAATGTGAAAAATATTAAAACAAACTTGTATTAGAAGATGCACGAGTTAGAATTAAGATATTAGCAGAAATGACTATCCTATCCATTGGTACCATACACACCATATTGCATGACTATGTCAACCTCACAAAAGGCAGTGCAATATGGGTGCCGTGAATGCTCACTGCGCTTCAAAATCAGGCGCGGGCCTACTGTTGTAGGGAGTTTTTAGAGCTCTGTGTGTGAACCCAACAAGTGTTTAGGCGTTTAGCAATAGGATAGTTACAGGAGATGAAATTTGGGTTCACCACTATGACCCTCAGAGTAAAAAGGAGCTTATGCAATAGCATAAAAAGGATCAGAACCACTCCCACTCAAAAAAGTTCAAAGTCACTCCATCCGTCGGTAAAATCAGTGTTTTGAAATTCCAAAAGAATAGTATTCATCGAGTACACAAAAAAGGTAAAACCATCTACGCAGACAAATACTCAGTCACTTTACGCCGTTTGACAGAAGCAATAAAAGAAACGAGTAGAGGAAAGCTGACCAAGGGAGTACTGCTTCTTCATGACAACGCACCGGTTCACACGGCGCGGCTCTCCAAGGCTGCCGTACGAGACTGCGGATTTGACGAAAATAAACATCCACTATACAACCCAGATCTAGCCCCTATTTTTATTCCCAAACTTAAAAAAAAAACCATCGGAGAAAGCGATTTGCTGACGATAATGAGCTCAATTCCGCTGTAAAGAAGATTTTTTCAAGGAAATAAAAAGCTTTTTTTACGAAATAATATACTTAATATTGATGTCATAGTAGACTATATTGAAAAATAAAAAAATATTTCATTTCCGAGAATACATTTAACGCCCCTCGTATTTGTACCATTTGCTGTAGAGACTATCGGTCCGTGGGGTCCACGTGCGGTGAAGTTCCTAAAGGAACTGTATCCGCGACTAGTCGTCGTTGCAGGGTGATAAAAGGCTGGTTCTTTCCTCGCTCAAAGTCCAAGTATAGCCATTCAGTGAGGAAACGCAGCCAGCGTTCTTGGAACGATATCATGGGGTACTCCCCATGATAATTTAAACTACATGATAATTTAAATTTTTAGTTTTAGTTTTTCTTTATTATAGTTATTTAGTTACAAAACTCTTTTGATTGGAAGCGTATTTATGCTACTGGACTGTAAAGGATACAGTAATAACAACAATGGGTAATCAACTTCGATTTACCGACACTTCAATCTTTATAGCGGAATCCCTGAAGGACCTTAGCACTTTGCTCAATATTTAAATAAAATTAGTTTTACGGATTTTATAGCGTATCAGCGTCACAGTTAGCTACCGTGGGTAAATCTTTCTTTCAGAGAGCATGAGGGATCTGGGACAGTAAACACCTGGCGGCCGAGCTTCTACACGACAAGCAAGTTTTGCACGACGGTCCCGTGCCTACGTCACAGGGAACGAGTGAAGCCGGCCACAGTCGAGCGAGTGCCTGATGTACTGCCATATGTCAGAGGTTTCACTGACAAGATCTTGAAGCATGCTTCCATTAAAACATACTTCAAGCCACCGAAGAAGATTAGTCAGTTTTTGCCATCAATCAAGTGTAATGTCTCTCTGCAAGATGCAGGAGTGTAAAAGCTTGATTGTGAATGTGGTCTCTCTTATATATGACAAACTAAAAGATCAATAAAAACCCGCGTTAAAGAACACATAGCTGATGTGAAGAATCGACGCTGCGGGAAGTCTGCAGTCTGTGAACACGTACAGGATCGTCCCCGTCACTACATTAGATTTGATAGACCACAAGTCCTCGCTAAAGAACACCGATTCCTTCCAAGGATGATTTGCGAAGCTATTAAAATTGAAAAACATTCTAATTCCAATAGAGACGATGGATGGGTGCTGCCATTTGCCTGGGATCCTATAATTAACAAAATTAAATACAAACCCAAGCATACCACTCCAAGACTTCAAGATACCGTAAGCTCATTTTGTGTAGATCGGACCAAAAATTAATATTCTAAAACTGAAATTAGCCGGGCTAACTACGACATCGGGATGTTAAAAACCTCAGTCACCCACCTCACCGTGACCATGGGTGCGGAATTTAAAAGTCAAAAGTAAACGTGATCAAATCGTAAAATTAGTTTTATTTAATGTGTATTAATCGCGTAATATAATTAATGTAATATAAGAAGTCATTTTAAAAATTCTTCATTTATTTTTTTTTATTGTTACATATTTTTATATGTACAAAACTCCAATCTCTATATATAGGTAAGTGAATATCCAGAAAAACAAATTTATAGAAAATATTTAGTAAACTTTTATGTGGTAGAGCCATACTGCGACTAATTGTAGTTGTTACGTGAATGGATCGGTTCGACCGGAGAAGGACCACGCTCTCACAGAATATCAGCGTTAAATAGCAGCTTGCTGCTGTGTTTCGTATGGTGAGTGTAGAGGAATCGGAGGCCCTTTTTACTGGAAAGAGTCATTCCATATTAGCCCTTTGAGATGACAATACACTATTTAATCACCCTTATTCTATAAAAAACAAAACTTTTTCACGTTTACTTACAAACAACTTTTAAAATACTCGTAATGTCTTAATACTTATTATATTTGTAGCATAATTAATAATATTCTTAGATTCAATTTTGACGCCTTAATATTTTTATATTATTATTATAATTACTTTTAGTTAATATAAAATATAATATAATTACATACAGCAATGCATCGCTGTTAATTTTGACATTTGCGAGTCATACCTATACATAATTTATTACTTTCTCTTACCTTTACTCTAGGCTTTACTACATTCATATTTGTTACCGTAAGTTATTTATAATTCGCGAATGTCATTTTATAATTATTGGCGACCATATCCAAGTGGGATACAACTTAAGACATGCAAGATCAATGGCTTCTCCATGCAGTTATGTGTCACCGGAAGTTTTTTGTAGAGCCGTGAGAAAACGTTAATACATTCCCGTGCTTGACGATGATACTCAGTCGCACTTAGCTCGACGCGGCAATATTTTATTTGCAACATAGTTATAAATTTAAATAATACATTTTAATGTTTTGTAATAGATTGATAAAATAACGTACCCGAACCACCTCAAATGACCTACTCGATTTGTAATATATCTTTTTTTTACTTAAATTCCAATATATCCTTATTGTGCACGTCTTCATTCATTACATCCCTTCAAAAGTGCCATGCTTAACATAGGCCTCCCCGAAAAAATGCCACAAATCACGGTCTTGAACCACCGGCATCTATAGACTTCCTGCATCTCTTGTCACTTCATCACTTTCTCTATCTATCGGTTCGACACTTCATCTAGTGGGGGATTATCCTTTTTTTTACATGGGGTTGGGCCTACGCATACCCGACTCGCAGGGGCAAGGACGGGTTATGTCGGACTCGCACCAATTAAAAACCCATGGTGTTCCACCTTCGTCGCATATTGGCAGAGCCACGGGAATGCTTTCGCACACATCCGGGGCCCCATCAGCGCCGGCCGGCTCATGGCAGCCTCTTCTCGGGGAGGACATCTCCTCCCCAATCTCCCTCTCAGGCATGGCGCATCAGGAACACAAGACACGCCTTCCTCCACAACCTCCAACTCCACCTGCGTAACGGGCCCGAGCCCGATACGCGGAAGCCATGGGGCCAGGAAAATCGAGCGCTCGGTAGCACCCGCATTCCCGACCCGAGCGGCGGATCTGATCTTCGGCTTCGCCGCATACCAAGTTTCGGCCGCGGAGGGTAGGCAGAGCGGCGCCTCGCAATACCGACACTCCTCTCCCCGCGCAGCCCCACCACCACTGCGGTGCGGCCCCGTTAGAGTCACGAAGGACAGGGCGAGTGGCGCGTCGCCATACCAACACTCCTCCTCCTCCGCGACTCCACCTCGACTGCAGCGGTAGAGGGAGAGGCACACATCCGACACACATCCGAAGTGGGCGCGCCAAGCCCACTCGGAGTAGCCACCTCGGGCCGGACATACACCACGGGCCAGCCAAGGGGTTCCTCTATGTTCACCGCGGGTAACCAAGCCACGGCTACTAAGACCCCCCCCCCACCACCACCCCCCGCCACGTCAAGGCGGGAACAAGTTCGAGGAGAGTAAGGGATTACCCTACACTTCGCGTACTGGTACGGGATTGCCACCGGTTGTCGGTTCACTGTGCTATATGACTCGTCCATTGCTACTTCAGCTTTGTCAATTACTCTAGTTCGACTGCGAGTATCCTTATTTATAAGTCTATCACGCAGATAATCTTTGAGAATAGCCCTCTCTACAGCTGGCTCAGCGACCTTGAGGTTCCCCGTAAAGAAAGTATGGAAAAAGGTATGCACTTATGTCTTACTTAAAAGTCTACTTGCATGTATCAAAATATAGGTACATGATGTCTCTGTAGAGTCGACACGAACGCACTGTTATATAATATGATTCTAATTGAGCTATTTAATAAAAAATAGAGCTGGTGCTGCGAAAATTATAAAACAACATAAAAACAATTAATTCATCACCAAGCTTTTCTTCCTTTGCTTTTCTGTCGATTCAGCTAAACTATAATATTTCTTATTAAAAATAATGTCTCTCTTCTAAATGAATAATAATGATATCAATGAAACTAATGATATTAAGAACGAACAAGGGCACAGCGTATTGATTAAAACAGGCATACATTATTGAGGAGCGGCTGTGAAACATTACTTTGGGTCGGATCCAAAATACTGGACTATTGCTGTCAAGTAAATCCTAGCATAAGCTAGGCTTAACTGAATTGTTTACCAAATAACCAATTTGTGTAATAAAGATATTTCTGTTATTTAAGTTACAAAGATATTGTTCAAACAAGTTGTTATGTTACATATGTACCTTACAATTTACAATGTATCTGCACGATGATATAATAGGCCTCTTTGATCTTCTTCTATTTTTCTTATATTATTTTGCTATTCACAATCAGAATTTTGCTGCTTCATCTATGTTTAACTCATAATTTCCTTGAACTATCTCGTTGTTTTGACTTTGCAGTAGAAATATATAGAAAATATTTATTTATTTAAAATCTTTATTGCACTTGAAAATGTTCAATTTGCCTTTAGGCATTCTCTACCAGTCAACCACAAGCTAAGCAGAAAAACATAAGCAGGTGCCATAGAAACTTGAGAACATAGAATCTTGAGAATATATACGTGAATGTACCTATATATAAACATATACATACTATACTTACTTATAAACTTATAATATACTTATTCTAAAAAGGAAGGTTGAAATAAATTTAAATTGACGATTTCACTTGCATTTAATATCAGATCCGACCGAATAGTGGTGGTGTAAGAATTTACTCTACCCCATATCGTTTCGTGGGTGTCGTAAGACAGCGGGAAACAAACCAGGACATATGCAGCAGCAGTTTTCTAATTAGAACTAGAAAATAAAAAACTACGGTGGGCAACCTGCCTTCTATATACATATTGTATTCGATTATATCCTACCTTACCACTTTTCACCATGTGAGAGTCGAAACAAGCGACAGAGGGAAACAGACTAGGAGATATGCAGCAGCGTCTTGTCATAGTTTTAATCAACTAGAAAATAAAAAAACGAAGGTAGCACAATCACCTGCCTTATATTCTATTCTATGCTACATACCACTTTTCATCCATTAGTAATGAATAATTTATTGTCTACGTACGCATTAAAAATAATATTAGATACCATGTCACCTTGAGGATTTCTGTCATTTTCATCATCCATGATCACTGACCATGGACAGTGCAAAACTTTAAAATTTTATACATTTTTAATGACTTTATGTTAAAATTAATCGCCCTGTGACCTAGAAAATAAGTTATATTCAAAGAAATAAAATGGGCGATTCGAATATAGCAATAAACATGAAAGCTTTATTGCCATTGTGTAATGCCAGGCGCCGACTAATTTATTTCTATCATTGTCAGCTTTTAAACAGTTGCAGTGAATAGCACAAATAAATATTTCTAGGTGGTAAGCTTTAGAATTCTTTTCCTTCTAAGAATCCGTCAGGATAAATACCACGCTGCTAAGCAGCAGTAGTAGTGTATGAAGTGAACTATTGAGTTCAAGACCATTTAAATCAGAAGTTTACCATCAAGCAGTGCACAGCAGTTGAATCTTCGAGAAAAGTATTGAAAAATTATATTACAGACTATAAAAGGTTATATCTTAATTAACCGCACTTATAACAGTATTTGTTTAAATTTTTTATAAATATTAAAGTCTTTTTTTAACTACATACTAAGAACACAGTCCGCTTGATTTTATGTGAGAGCTGTGGCAATAGCCATCTATGACATAAATAGACCCATACATCATTAAGAATCAAAATGCAGATGCGTTTTCATCCCTAAGGAGTAAGATAGAATGTATCCGGTCCTCTACACTCATCATACGAAACACAGCAGTAGGTATTTAGCTGCTAGCTAAATACCTACTGCTGTGTTTCGTTTGCGTTTGTGCTACAACCATAAAATATCAGCAGCTTGGCTCTACCACGCAAGTTAATGCATCTCGTCGCTCCAACATGAATTGTAGACGCGCAATAACCTATTCTAAGATTAGAGAAACATTACGTTTTTAATAAAAGTCGTTCTATTCAAATAAATTTAATGAAGTATCTGTCATTATGCATTATGCAGAAGAATTCATTTTTGCTAATAAGTCACGAAGCGCTAAAATACTGTATAGTTGATCACACCGATAAACATTTTATCAATTCCGAATTATCTGCTCGCATAATGTCAAGTCTGAAAGTACTTGCTACTGCCAAGCTATATCGGTTTTGACATAAAGAGACGAAGCTCGTTAATTTGCATAATCTCCTACACATAAATACACAAATATTATGAATACTACTTATTAACTACCACGTAAGACTAGTGGTCATAAGCGTGACTACTGATCATGTGGTCCCGAGTTTGAACTATGGCCGGGCTAAAAAAAGTTATTGGGCTATCTGTCAAGAAAATCTCAACTCTCTTGGTGGTGTTTTAACCCCGTGCCTTGGAAAGCTCGTAAAACTGTTGGCCTTTCGCCTAATCTTTCTCCAGTCGTGTCATTTTGCCGTACCAAGAATTATAGTGCACGACACGATTATTGGTGTGCGCGTTTGCGCACACACTCGTGCACTATAATCATATGCCATCAAAACATAACTTGTAAAAAAAGCCAAGTCTCGCAACTCAGTTCTAACGTAAAAAGTTGTGAGATTCATGTAATACCAAGTCGGTTAATTTATTCAGTCCCTACTTCAGGGTCCTTCTGTCTTAAGTTATTACGTAATTAGCTAACCTAACAACATCTTATAGTGACCACATCAATACTAAAAATCTTTTATATTTTAAATAAATAAATTGACTTGGCAATCGCACTAAACAATCTAATTTAATATATGTATTACTTGAAAGATCCATTGTGTTTTCATGCGATGGCCAAGTCAATCTATTTATTTAAAATAAAAAAATATTTTTAGTATTGCTGTGGTCACTGTAAGATGTTGTTAGGTTAGCTAATTACGTAATAACTTAAGACAGAAGGACCCTTAAGTAGGGACTGAATAAATTAACCGACTTGGTATTACATGAATCTCACAACTTTTTACGTTAGAACTGAGTTGCGAGACTTGGCTTTTTTTACAAGTTATGTTTTGATGGCATCTCATTTATTTTTGTATATAGTTATATCTAGGTACCTTTCTACACCTATTTTTCCAATATATTATACATATATAAGTACACTGATTCATTCACTGCAAATGTAACTTTGTAATCCTATATATTTATATGGGATTACAAAGTTATTTATGCAGTTGGTGTATCTCGAAAACTGGACCGAAATTGCAAAATATTTTAATTTTTCCTTAATTTCTATATTAAACAATAATTGTATTCAAAATTTGAAGCTTCTATGTCTGCTAAAAGTGCCTTAGAGTTTTGATGATCGGTCAGTCAGTGCGTGACAAAATTAAGAAATTTTGACTAGTTATAATTCTTAAATTACTGCTTTCAATTTAATGAAATTTGAAAAATAGCTAGTTTATACAATGCCTACTTGGTTAGTGAAAATTCAGGCTTCTAGTTTTATCCACAACGAAGTTATAGGGTTTCTAAAATGGCCTGAACTGCTTCGAGATAAGGATGGTACGGCCGTGCCGTTTTCTTGCTCGACTTGGCGGGGGCACTGCCGTGCCCCCAGATCCTGTGCAAATGGCTAGTCTCCGTTGTCATAAGTGAGGAGAAATTCTAAACAAAACCCGCATGAAATTAAAAAAACAGTTAGCGACGTTTAATAAAATATTTAAAGAAAGAATTTTTGTGTTTCTTCAAATAATAATGCAAAAAAATACGTATCAATTTGTAACACTATGGAGGATACCAACTTTTTGTTTATTATAGCTCCTGTAAAATATCTGTGTGAAATGTCTTTGCGCATGTATGCGACCATATTTGAAAGTAAACAGAAATTGACATAAAGAATAGTTTTTTTTTGTGAATTCGTGTCTTGCCTATGTCTTTTATGTCCAAAACTGGTCGTTCCATTTCAATATGTGATAGAATTAGAATCCTTAACATCACTTTAGTCCTGTTTAAGTGTCGTAAAAGTTGTTAAAAGACAATTTTTAGGACACTGACAAGAGAAATATTTGTGTGCACCTTTACCATCATCGTTATGTTTTCACCCATAGGGGTAGGCAGAGAATACAGGCTTCCATTTGGCACGATAAGTGGATTGCGGACGTTGCAGAATGAATGAATGAATGAATGGCGCAGTCGGCAAAAGACGCCCTAAACGGAAGTTTATTGACCAAATTTGCGATATATTGAATAAAAGCCAAATTAAGAGTGTCCTTATCCGACGAGCATGTATGCGTAGGAATATGGATGTGAAGGAGGAAAGAGAAGTTCATTAATACACGTTGATTCTTGTCTCATTTGTAATAGCTTTTTCCTCAAATATATATAATCTGCAGAAAAGTTTAAGGTTCCGTTATAAACCCATAACTCTTTTTGGGGATTGAGGAATCATCTTCGATTTACCGGCAGTTCAGTCTTTATAGCGGCATACCTAAATGAGAAATATACTCAATGACCTTAGTACTTAATAGTGTATCCAAACAGTTTACCTGTTCTTAAGATGAATATGGACAAGACAATAATCATGTCTCACATCATGTCAGTGTAACATACGTATACCGTTTGTTGTTGGAAACACTACGCTCGAAGTTGTTGACAAAATGTCCGAACAAAGCTGACGAAACCAATTCGGCTGGGCAGTGTACGGAAAATAGCGACAAATCTTTTTGTCCGAATTACCTCTGAACCTTTCTGAAACGTGCTCCTTCACTGCTGGCCGTATGAGAAAGCTTGACTCAGCAAGCGATGCAAAGGACGTTCCTCGAATTTCTCTGCGTTATAAAATTCGTAAAGAGTATAGCTAAAGAAAAAATAAGAGTACCTGGCCATAGCCCAGCGGATCAGTAGGCAAAACTGGCAATAGACCAGACAAAATAGCGCTAAGAACGCTTCTTAAAGCCAATAACTGATAGGGAAAAAATGCTCTTGAACAACAGCTTCGTACTGACAAGCGCAGTATTGGACGTGAGACGAAATAGAGTGACGACCTGATGGAACGTGCAGGTGGTTAATTGATCTAAAGTGTCTCTTGTCCATACATAGTGGTAATAGGGGAAGCCTATGTTCAGTTTTCATAACATTTTGCTACAATATTTTGTACAATGAATATGTAACATAAAAGATAAATTTAAATAAAGTCCCTTAAAACATTATTACTTTACGCATAAAAAATATTTATTTAAATAAACGTAAGCACATAATATTAAAATTAAGTTAGTTATTGAGAAGCGGTTGTGAAACATTACTTTGGGTCGGATCCAAACTTCGTTTTAGGACTACTGCTGTCAAGTTAATCCAAGCATAAGCCAGGCTTAGTTCAATGCTTAACAAGAAACTTTGCTAGATATCCATATGAGGGAATTAACAATTCTAAGCCTGGGAAACATGATTTCTAGGTACGATTCAAAACATACTCGAAAAACACACTATTGTCTAATACATGTAATGCAGTGATTTAAAGTAATAAAGAATAGATATAAAGTAAGTCCTGTATGTGTTGAACATGACAACTTTTTCTCCAATTAGAGAAATTACCGAGAGAATTAGAGAACAAACTTATTGCCGGAGTATTTTTGACATGGTAGAGCCCTGCTTCTCTCATCTTCTTGGTCTTTCTTGTTCTTCGTTCTCACGGATAAAAACGCATCTGCATTTTAATTCGTAATCGAGGATAGATGTAGTCGTCTATGGGCCGCAGTAATCACTTACCATTAGTTTAACTGTGTGCTCGTTTGTGCCCTTATCCTATATCAGAAAATTGGCGGCAACTTAGAAACACACAATAAAAGAGTAACACGTTAGAAACAAAGCTTCATTTTTGTTTAATGAAAAGAAAATCACGATCTGGGTGGCTCCTGGACCTGCTTGTTGTGGTTTTAACATTTCCACCATATTTCCACATGTTAATAAAAATTTTCATATTAATAAAATTATCATGCACTTAAATATAACGGTTAGAACCGTTATATTAAATTTTTTTTTAATTTAGACATTTTGATATGTAGAAAACTCTTTAATTTCTATATATAAAAATCAATTGCTGTCTCAGAATACCATCGTAAAAAAGCAGCTCTATGCTGCTGTGTTTCGTATGGTGAGTGTAGAGAACGGGAGACTCTATGTTCTGTACAGAAGACATTCCATATTAGTCCCTTGGGATGACAAAGCACTCTTACATCACCCTTATTCTATAAAAAAACTACTTTTACTCACGAACAATTTTTAAAATAATGTCTTATAAGCAAGAAATATATTGTAATATATTAGAAATATATACTTATTAAATTTTGACACTTTAATATTTTATATTATTATTATTATTATTACTTTTAATTATTATTGATTGATTAAAATAAAAAATAATGCAATTAAGGCAATGCACCTCTGTTAATGTTGACATTTGCGATTCATACTTACATAATTTATGAGTTTCTCTTACATGTGCTCTAGGCTTTACTACATTCACATGTTTGTGTTACCATAAGTTATCTATTCTTCACGAATATTATTGTATAATTATCGACTACCATATTCAAATGAGATGCAATTTATGACATGCAACATCAATGGCTTCTCCGTGCAGTTTACGAGTGCCTATATAACATCTTACAGTCATGCCGAAAGTAAGAAGAGAGAATCTCTGTAGAAAACGTAATAATTTATTGCGAAAATTTTGTGATAAAATTAAAAAAAATTACAAACTTATCCAATATACCTCCTCTTAATTCTGAGAGGGTTGTAGTGCAAGGAAATGTCCGCCGCGCTGCTCCAATGCGTGTTAGCGAACTTCACTTGTATTCCTGAGACATGCAGGTTTCCTAGCGATGCTTTCCTTCATCGCCGAGCACGTGCCAAATCAGCACTTAAAATTGCAATTAAAATTTAATTGGTGATGCCGGGGATCAAATCCGGACGAAATTTACAGCGAGCGCTTGGACCCAGAGCTACTAATGCGACACAAATAAATACGGTTCAACAAAATATAATAAAAATTCTAAGGTACTTAAAGCTTAAACACTTGATAGCTCGTGATGCCTTTTTGGTGGCTTTTTTTTAACATGGGGAAATGCCTGCACATACCCGCCTCGCCGGGGCAAGGACGGGTTATGTCGGACTCGCACTGACTATAACCCCGTGGTGTTCCACCTTCACCTCATATTAGCAAGGCCACGGGAACGCTTTTGGCACACATCCGCGGCCCCACCAGCGCCGGCCGCCCCATGGCAGCCCCTTCTCGGGGAAGACCTCTCCTCCCCACTCTCCCTCTCAGGCAAGGCGCACCAGGAACACAAAGCACACCCCCCTCCACGGCCTCCAAATCCACCTGCGTATGCGTATTCGGACCCCCCCCCCCCCTCCCGAGTTCAATACGCCAAGGCCATGGGGCCAGGAAAATCGAGCGCTTCGTAGCACCCGCTTTCCCGACCCCAGCGACGGATCTTGCCTCTGGCTCCGCCGCCAACCAAGTTTCGGCCGCGGAGTGTAGGGAGGGCGGCGCATCGATATACCGACACTCCTCTGACCCCGCAGCCCCACCACCACCGCATCAACGGTGCGGCCTCTTCAGAGTCGCGGAGGATAGGGCGAGTGGCGCATCGCCATACCAACACTCCTCTTCCTCCGCGACTCCACCTCGGCTTCAGTGGTAGGGGTAGTGAACACCCCTCTCGCCGCAGCCCACCGATACACATCCGAAGTGAGCTCGCCAAGCCCACTCGAAGTGGCCACCTCGGGCCGGCCCTACACCGCGGGCCAGCCAAGCCGGGTTCCTCTTTGTTCACCGCGGGTGACCAAGCCACGGCTACTAAGCGCCCCCGCCACGACAAGGCGGGAACCCGTTCGGAGGGGAGCTCGTGATGCCTACTGAATGAAGCTGCCGCACCACACCGTGCAATGTAATTAAAGATGCTTAACCGCGACAACTCTCAGTGATGCGCAAGCATAATAGGTAGTTATCAGTCATATACTTGTTACCTCTGCAGTTTATTAATCCTTGCACTTTTCTAAGTAATACAGAATGTAGTCGCTAGACGGTGTTGACGTCGGCTAAAATCTCTGCGGACGCCGATTGTCAAGGTCATTCAGGCTTCTTAAAGCCCTAAGATAGATTGTCTCATTACCAGTGAAAAAGTCTCAGGTTTTCCTCAATAACCATATGAAATCATCGTAATCATCATAGCTTATCAAGGTTCACTGCTGCACAAAAGCATGCCCCATAGATGGTCTCATAGGGGATATTCGCCATAGTTGTCAAGCATGAGAGTCGGGTTTAAAAACCACAGTTTTTTTTATTACTTTATTAAATACACCAGCATTATGCTGCCATTGTACGCTTGGACTGTGTAGGTATGACTGACACACTACTTTTGATATTACATCTAGGTCTAAACCCTATCATAATATTGTATACTAGCGTACCGCCCCAGCTTTTCACGGGTGATTTCTGGATTTCGACAACAGCGCCACCTACCGGATCCAACTGACTTTTTAAGTGATCTAGGGAGCCAGTCAAATACACACAAAATATTTGTCAAAAGTTATAGCAATTGATTTTTATATAGAATAGAGACGAATTATAAAGATAAGTTGAGAAAAATAAGCGCCTCGTTGTCTGTACATGCACGTACTTTAATTATATATCATTAGTACGTTCGTGACTAAACTCCAGACTTGATAAAACTCTACTAAAAGAACGGTTTCATTCGGTTGTTTGGAAAAAAAAACATGTA